>CM071925.1:68729040-68892550 GCA_016081115.2 Rehmannia glutinosa | reverse complement strand
ATTAAGAATCTCAAACTTATTGACCTTGTTTAGATAATTTCATTATGTGAAATTTCTAATATTTGAATTTCCATTTCATTATGTAAAATTTCTACCGTTAACCAAACATACATTTATTTATAAAAATTTGAAAATATATTATTCTCTCATTTTCACTTTTTCTCATTTTCTCTCTTACCAATCAAATCTACACATTTTCCATAAAAACAACTAATCATTATTACACATTTTCCAAAAAATTTCACTATTCACTCACCCACACATTTTAACTACCAATTATATCCAATCAACTTTCATCATTATTTTTTTTCATCTCGCATCCAATCACACCCTTAAAATTTATCTTTTTTTCCAATTTTTTTTACCACTATTCTCTAGCAAAAAGAAAATTTTCGAAATGAAAGCATATCCAATCGCACCCTTATTTGTTGAATTATTTTTATTGAAATCCATCAAGCTATTTGAAGTCATTTTTAATATGTTCTTCAAATCCATTTCATTCACCCGGATACAATCTTAACAAAGTTGACATGTGATTAGGGGCGTTTCCTCGTGGAGCTATGTGGGGGCTTTAGAACCCAAGGCCCAAACTTTTAAAAAATCCAATTAATTCATATATATTTTATTTTAAAATATTAATTTTTAGTATTCAAATATTTATTTTTTTGTTAATTTAGCCTCCAAAAATAATTTGCCCCAAAAATTGAATGATCTAGCCTCGCATCTGATGTGATGGTCAATATTATCTTATCATTGGACAATATTGTCCCGTTAGTTTGAAATCATGATTCATGACTCGTGACATCATCTTAATTACATGTGATTTAATAGTTGATCTTAATAAATAAAAAGTAATTAGTCCTCCGGATGGGATCTTCTATAATCCTCTTATAAACATCATTACCTACCTAATTCAGATAAATTTTGACATGCAAAACCATTTTGCATGCTTGAATATACTGAAGAAATCTTTCCCTGGAAGAGGACGATAGAGCCCAATGTCAAGGCCGAGCTGGCAGCGGCCGCTGCCACCCCTCAATTTTGGTATTTTCCAGTAATTAAAACAAAATTCGTATATAAAATTGTTAAATATTAAGCCCGCTCTAGAAAATAAAAAATGTATCTTTATCTACTAGTTTTAAAAATAAAAAAATCTCGCCCTCTTAAACCTTGTTTTTTGGCTCCGAGGGGCCCATCAACTATCTTGATTTCATGCCATTATGTGCAACTTAAATATTTTTTTTTATAAAAAAGAAAATAAGAGATGAAATAATAAATTAGAATAAATCGATTCTCAATAGATTCCATTTGGACTAACGTAAGATAAAAATTTGGGGATTTCAACCAATTGAAAAACTTGAACATGGGAACCTATTAATTTAGTGCCACAGTTTGTTTTGTAGTATTATATATTCCAAGACAACCACATTTAGTACTGCTTGTTTGTTTTAGACATGTTGACAAAACTCAGTTGTGTGGAGGTACTTCTTTCAGCCACTACATATAATAGTATATCCAAACAGATTTCAGTTATTCTCCCTTCAGATCCAATGAATTATTGCTGTGCTATTTTCAATTTTTTTAGAGTAAAATAGTGTTCAGGATGAGGAATTAATAGTGATTGCTTACGAAATTTTTTCATTTTCGTTCTACTAGAGAAATTTTTTACCCAAATATATGAATGCTTATGAAAATTTTAAAAGATAAACTATTCATTCACTTTCATGTTTTTTCTCCCATCAATCACTTCTACCCATTTTTCAAAAAAAAAAATCATCAAATCACAAATTATTATTGTATATCCTCCCACAAATTTTACTATTTACACACTCACACATTTCTAACTACCAGCCACATTCAATCATTATCTTACTCTTTTATATCAAATCAACTTTCATCATTACTTTTTAATCTCATATCCAATCACAATATCAAAATTCATCTTTTTTCTTCCAATTTTTTTTCACCACTATTCTCTAGTGAAAAGAAAATTTTCAAAATGAAAACATATCCAATCGCTAGGGAGTGATTGCTTGAGCTTTCGTTTTGCTCATTTTTACTTTTAGAGATAAATAGTATGAAAATTTTATTTTAAAAAATGAGAATGAATTTTGAGAGTGTAATTGGATATAAGATGAAGATGTGATGATGATAGTTGATGTGATTATTTTTTTAGTATAATAATGATTGAATGTGATTGGTGATTTCAAAAATAAGAGAGAGTGAATAGTGTATCATATTTATTGTGATATGATTATATAATAATGATAGTTGATGTGATATTTTTTTTGTTCAAATTATAAATTGATGTGATTGATGATTTAAAAAGTGAGAAAAGTGAATTGAATATTTTTGAAAATATTTCACAAACAAGCACACTTCCATGAAAAATTTTATCCAAAGAGTAGAAGAAATGAAAATTAATCCACAGGCAAAGCACTCCTAAGGCATTCTTCCTCAACTTGTGAATATATTATAAAAAAGAAACTCAGTAATACCCGACTGACAGTGGGGAAGCCAGGATTTTTCATTGTGGAGAGTAAAAAAAACAGAAGTTACATGTAATTACCAAATATGAGAACTCGACAAGGAAATGAAATACAAAGAAAATATAGATATAGGAAAAAATTAAAGTCTTGTCAAAAGAGAGAAAAATTAAGGTTGCGATTGGATGTGAATGAGATATGAGAATTTTTCTCAGGTGGATGAAAGTGGTTTGAAGTTGTGAATGGATATGAAAAAGACTACCTCTTTCCCCTAGATTTTATTATTTCTTCTCCCCTAGAGTCTACTGTACCAACTTTTTTCACCTCTCTCCTGACACCTCCTATACCTATATGATGATGACCGCCTACTCTAGGATGTATGTTATCTGTAAGTCATACAAATATTATTCTATGTTTGTTTGTTTATAAATAAATATTGTGTTGTGTTTTGTAAGTCATTTTTTTTTGTTTCTTACCAATCCAGTAAATATATGATGCTTTAGTATTTTAATGGTAAGACAAAAATGAGTATTGGGTGTGGTTGGTAATTTTCATTGTAATTAAGCCAACAATCTATGTGGAATACATTCTTTTTTTTCAAAAAGATGGACGCCAATTTTTCATTTAAAAACTCTGAAGTTTAACTAAAATGTTTTTATTAGGGTTATTGATTTGTTAGTACCTAACCTATGGGCACTTTGCTGGTTTGGAACCTGACATTTTCGAGATATCAATTTAGTATTCATACTTCACATTTTTTTATAAATTGGTACCTATTAATTTTTAAAGACAAAAATGCCCCCAAATTTTTTTTAATTTTTGTTAAAAAGTTATATTTTAATTAGAATTATTAAATTAAAAAAATAAATTTAATTAAGAAATAAATTTTATTATTTAAATTCAATTATTTAATTCCTTATTGTAAAAAGAAAATAAAATTAATTAATTTTTTAAAATTTCAATTAAAAACTAAATAAAAATTAATGTATTAATAAAATAATTGCTATAATTTTCTTTTTTATTATCTGAATTTTAATTTTCAAATTATTTAATTTTCTTTTAATTATTAAAATTAGTTATCTAAACTAATTTTTCTTTTTGATTAATTAAAATTTAATTTATGTGTATAATTTACTAATTTAATGTAATTTATTTTAATTTATCTAAAATTCTTTAATATTTTTAGAAACTTCTTTTTATTTTTTATTAATTAAATTAATTGAAATTTTAATTGATTATATAATTTAAATAAGTATACTCAAAATGCCCCTTCATTTTCTCAATCCGAGCGTCTATTGGTGACATAAACTTAATGTCGAACTTTGTAATTTCAGAATTTTGCTTTATTTTTGTAACTCATGCAGCCTTCCTTCAATATTCCTTGTCTCACACATTTGATTGGATCTACAAGGTGAAAATAGTGCTTTATGTAATAGTAAGGTTAAAAAAAATGGGGAGCACGTGCGTTGAAGGTAAAAATAATTATTCCACCACTTAAGAAGAAGTTATGTAATTTAACAATAATTACATAAACAGTTAAAACTACTCCTAAAAATGGTCCAGGCGTAATGCCTGGTTTTATTATGAAATGGCAAAAATCATAATGTCATAACCAACATGGGAATCAACAATACAAGTTTTCCATATATTAAATAATAACCATCACATCAAAAACCAAAATCCAATCACAATTCTCTCCCTGTAAAAACATCACATCAATAAATCATTACATATCCATTCATACTCTCAAAAATTAAAAGTTTTCCTCACAATTGTTTTCCACTATTCTCAGCAAAAGAAAATTTACAAAATGAAAGATATCCAATCGCACCCTAAGGTTGCGATTGGATGTGAATGAGATATGAGAATTTTTCTCTAGGTAGATGAAAGTGGTTTGAAGTTGTGAATGGTTATGAAAAAGACTACCCCTTTCCCATAGATTTCTTGTTTCTTCTCCCCTAGAGTCCTTTTGTACCAACTTTTTCACCTCTCTCCCGACACCTCCTATACCTATATGATGATGACCGCCTACTCTAGGATGTATGTTATCTGTAAGTCATACAAATCTTATTCTAGGTTTGTTTGTTTGTTTATAAATAAATATTATGTTGTGTTTTGTAAGTCATTTTGTTGGGAAATTTATTGTTTAGATTTTGATGAATGCCATGTAAAACTTAATTTTAGAAAGTTGGCACCCATTTTCCTTTTAATTTACATTGTAATAGATTGGGTTGTACAAAATGTTGAGCCGAAGTCGATTATGCTTTGGATATACAAGAAGTCAATCAAGATTGAAATGAAGACTCATTTGTGAAACAACTAAGTATGGCAAGGAGGAGAAGTCAAGAACTCGAAGGAGTATCGGTGGGATCTGGTATGTGAAGTGTGTCGGTCAAGTCAACTCGAAGCGAGTCTCAAGTTGAAGTGACGGATGAGTCATCCATTGATTGGAAGTTGATTGAAGTCACCTGGGAAGTTAGAGAAGCTATGATCAAGTCAAGACAATCAAAAGAATTCGTTGCAGTAAGTCAAGAATATTACCTAAACAAGTAATACTTCCATGTTGCCATGTCTTAAAGTGCTCGATCCCCGAGAAGCGTGCAAAAGGAATAAACCAATGGGAAGATGCACCTTGTGGTCGACTCGAAAAGTCAATGCTCATTTAATACGAGGAAATGTCAATATCAAGGACTCGCAACAAGACAAGCCAACGAACACAAATGACTTTTGAAAATCAGCCTATCTCTTCAACGGGCAGATTTTTGAAAGTTCACTATAAAAGGCTAAGGAATCACTTTGAGAAGAGGTTACCTTGATTACCTGAACCACGAACATTCAAGCTATTATTCGAATTGTAACCTGCAAAATATTCTCAAGTTATTTAAGCAAATCCTCAAGCCTAAAATTCGAAGGAAATCAATCCAACACCAAGCTGTGAAGGAAAGACAACTTCAACCAGTTGAAGAGGAAACTTTTGAAGAATCAAAAGGGGTCTACATTCCAATGAGGATTGTAAAACGTTTCAAGGTTGAACCAGTCTCAAGTTATTGGAGGGCTTCGTGATCAAATCTAAGAAGCTTGAGCAAGTGAGCTGAAGTAGCAAGACAACCGCCCTGTGAAAAAGCTGAGTCGGACGAGAAGCCAACTGTGTGACCAAGGCATCTCTGGATCGAGTCCCAAAGGATCAAGTCAGCTGTGTGATCAAGACTTGTATCTGACTGATAACCACTCTGTACTCTGATCAATACTTAGTGGATTCCTCCAGGAGTTGGAGAAGAGAGGATTAGAAGAATTACCCCATCTTTGAACCTCTATAAAAATTATTGTGTCATTTACATTTCAGCATCTAATTTCTGCATATCATTTTATATCTGTTGATAATATGCTATCCAACTGATAATTAACAAAGTGCTTAAACCAAGTGTTAAAACAAACTTAAACCAAATTCAAGGGTGTTAAGTCTTCCTGAAAATTTCATCACAGCCAAGTTAAAGTTTAGACTAAACAGGTGAGTTATTCTATCAACAGCTCAATCGAGTTTGTTGAGTGGCTAACTCTGCTGGTTAACTAACTTAGTTGTCCATCAAGGACTTAGCTGTATATTTAACTCTGTATTATTTTAAAAGGACTAAAGTCGAAAAGTTGGTAAGATTTATTCAACCCCCCTTCTGAACCTTACTCACACCCCTTGGGACCTACAAGTGGTATCAGAGCGGTTGGTTCATTGAGCCTTCCGCACTGGTTACTGAACTAGATATCAAAATCCTTCAAAGAAGTTTTTAACACTTGTTCTTTCAAAAGCCATTTTTTAAAACAGCAAAGTTATTATCATGGAAGCAAATTTGACACGCATCCCTATGTTTACAATTGAGGAATTTGATGATTGGAAAATTCGTATGCAGGCTCATCTATCAGCATCACACGATGAAATGTGGATAGTAATAGAAGATGGGCCACTACAAATTTTAAAAGTGAACACGGTACAAGAAGGAGAGCTGCATTTGAAGGAGAAGAGGATGTTGCTCCCGGACGACTATGGTTGAAAACCCAGAGTATTTGAATGGATAAATGATGATAGAAAAAGATACAACCTTGGCAACGTGGCAAGGATATACTTTACAAGACTTTGGACAAAGTCATGTTTAACAAAGTCAAATCTTGCAAGACAACCAAAGAAATGGGATAAACTAACTTTAACTTGTGAAGGATCTCGAGCAAATTAAGGAAAACAAATTATCTCATTGTTGTTCAAAAATTTGAAAATTTTAAAATGCGAGGTGATACAATAGATCGGTGGATGCTAGATTCGAAATTACGAATGAGCTCTCAAAGACTTGGAAAGGAATATACACAAAAGGAAATGTGCAAGAAGATCTAAGGAGCCTCCCGGTGAGTGGGAAATGAAGACCATGGCTCTAAGGCACTCGATGCACCTATCAAAAACATCCAATCATGAACTATTCTCAGACCTCAAAGCTTATGAATTCGAACTAAGAAGAAAAGATCTAGAGGAGACAACTGTACCCAAAACAGCTGCACTCATAGTCAAGGAAGAGAAGAGAGCTGAGACCAAAGAAATCATTGACCAGGAGGAAATTGTCTTGATGATTAAAAGATTCAACAAGTTCTTCAACAAGAACTACAAAAGAAATAAAGGTGAATCCTCCAGAAGACATTGAGCTCCCTCCAAATCAAGGAAGATAGGCCACCAAAGAGAGTTGAGTATCAAAAGGTCGAATATCAAAGACCTGACAACCCAAGAAATGAGAGAACTGATCAAAAAGTTGAAAACCTGTGTTGGAATTGCAGACAACCAGGACACTTTGCTATTGACTGTCCATATCCTGTAGTCAATAAATACGGGAATGAAGAAGAAAGAAGAGTCTTCAAAGAAAGAATACAAGAAAAGAAAAAGGCAATGTTGGCTGCTGAGACTGTTGAAACAACTAAGTCAAAAGATACAGCAGACTCAGAAAGTAGTGAAGCTGACTACTCAAGTGATTCTGAAGAAGAAGCAATGATCTGTCATTGATCTTTTTCAGATTAATTTTATCTTTTTCAGATGATATACAATCAATCTTTTTCAAATTAATTTTTTCTTCTTTAGATGAAGCTCCAGTGAACTCTTAGCCTTAGAATTATTTTCAGACTTGTGTAGGTTTTACACTCCGTCGTACATGAGCGTCTTGCCTAGCCTCAGTTGCACTGGAGAAATTCAATCAATAATAGTGATACCGTAAACGTCTCTCTCTAGTCTCTTCTCTTCATTATTCATTACCTATGAAGCACTGGTACGGGCATAGGACACAGGTATAATATGACACGGATACGAAAATACGACATGTTTTGAAATTTTAAGGATATGATTACGATATACATATACATATAAAATTATATATTTTTATGTTATTGAAAATACAAATACACTAAGTATAATTAGAAAAAACAATGTTTCAAGCATAAAAAACTAAAATTTCATAAGTCCTTAAATCTGAAATTTAATAACTCATATAGACAAACAAAAGAAATGCTGAAAATATGAGCAATATAATAAATTCTATCTTTTTCCATGTGTGAATATATTCATGGTGTATCCATCAGATACATATTCGGTACGATTACATCATCCTCACAGAAATATACTTACTTCCTAGTTCATTACTAATTAATTAAATTAAATTAAATTTTGTTAGTATAACTTTGTCGGACCAATAAATTTCCAAATTATTCTCTCTCTTATAACGTGTTGCCTTGTCATAATGGATTCTGCTAAAACAAGCCTATTGGTAAAGTACAATGGCCAAAGAACAAGATCAACCTGACCAAGAAGATGAGGTACACTCTAACTCATCTCACTTAGATTCTAGTGATAGTGACTGTGACACACACACTTCATCACCCACTGATCTTTATGACTCATTAGGCAAAATGATGAAAGATTTGAGCACATTAAATCCTCACACACACTATTAAATGAGGAAAACAGCCAGCTCAAAAGCCCAAACTCACAGCTGACTAAGGAGCTGAGTACTCTAAGTCACATAGCTGATGAGAACAAAGAGCTGAAGGCTGAGAATGCTAAACTAATATCAGAGATAACTACTATAGAAAAGAGAGAAAATGATCTCAAAAATGTAATTGCTTCATTCACAAAGGCATCTAAATCATTGGATGACCTTATCATGAGCCAAAAAGAATGTGGAGACAAGACAGGCATATGATTCAATTCCTTTGTGCATAGTCAAACTCCAAGAGTGATCTTGGAAAAAGGATCTTCAAGTAATGAAACATCTCAAAAATCTAAGACACTAAATGTTGCACATACATTCATTCCAAAGCACAATCACAAACAAACTGGCCTTGGATATAAAGGAAAAGGAAAAAGACCCGATTGAGTATCTTTGAGAGGACAACTGAGAAGAAGAAACAGAGCTACCAGAATACCCAGAAGTTCTATCAAAGGAACACAAATGATGGGGAATGGTAGAAACTACCCAAGCCAAGCTGATTGGAATAATGTGAAATATCAAAGCAAAGACTATGGAATACATGCCAAAATGGCAAAGACCTAACTCAAGCAAAGGTCATTCCAAAGGCAAAAGAGCTATCATCATCACACATATGCACCCAAGCACTACACTCGAAATATCACAACTACCCAAATAAGGCAATTGCTAAAACACACACAAAGGCATACAGACAAAAGAGGCAATTTGTATGAATCTAAGGCCCCAAGCAATTTGCCAAAGTGAATTATGATTATGGCATGAGATAGATGGCAACCCCTTGAGTCAAACCATTTGGCTATAGGTTGGTTGGATCATCTTACATCACTAACCCCTCGGGACCCAGGCAAGTATGGGTACCTAAAAACTAATTTCCTTGGTTGCGAGGTTCAAGAAACGGTGAGTGCCAAGGAACTGGTACATGGATAGTGGTTGTTCCAGACACATGACAGGAGACAAGAAAAATCTGTCAAAGTTCAAGGAGATTAAAGGTGCAAAAGTCATATTTGCAGGAAATGAAGCTCCAGGGGAGATAAGAGACACTGGATCCATCAAGAAAAATGGATTAGAAATCACAGATGTTGCATATGTTGAAGGCCTCAATTTCAACTTACTAAGCATCGGCCAACTCGTGACAAGTGGCTATAATGTTGGATTCAATATTGGAGTGTGCCAAATCAAAGACACTGAATCAAATGAAGTAGTGTTGCAAGGATCCATACAAAAGAACATGTATGTAGTAGATTGGTCGACTGCCACACCAAGCACTTGTCTGCTAGCAAAGAGTATAGTCGAATCAAGTTGGTTGTGGCACAAGAAGCTGAGTCACCTGAATTTCAAGACAATCAACAAGCTTGCAAGGAGTAATCTTGTAGAAGAACTACCAGACTCAGTGTACAAGAAGGAAAGTGTTTGTGATGCATGCCAGATGGGAAAGCAGATAAAATCATCATTCAAAGAGAAGTCAAGTCCAACTTCAACAAGGATCTTGCATCTCATTGCATATGGATCTATTTGGTCGATTGAGCGGCCAACATAAGTGGAAAGAAATACACTCTAGTAGTGGTGGATGATTATTCAAGATATACATGGACGATCTTCATGTGTAAAAAGAAGGAAACATTGCAGAAGTTACCTCAACTGATGAAAAGAGTTCAAAATGAGAAGAGTCAAACCATTATAAAGATAAGATCTGATAGAGGAACCGAGTTTGTCAATGGAATAATAACTCGAAGATTGTATTGAAAATGGTATAGCTCATGAATTATCTGCGATAAGAACTCCATGTGAGAATGGAGTAGCAGAAAGAAGAAAGAGAACTCTCAAGGAAGGCGCAAGGACCATGTTAGGTGAGAAAGTCGAGCAATTAATCAAGGTGAAGATGAGATATTTGAATCTCAAAAAGACAGTGGAAAATCTGCTGACTAAGCGATGATGAGAGAGCTGCTCAAAACAACACTGATTGCAAGACGATCGAACCAATGACTTACTCCAACGGATGTGAGATGGCCGAGAGACCATCCACCAGAGCTAGTCATTGGAAATGTAAGAGATGGTGTAAGAACCAGATCCAGAGCTCAACAAGAAACAATGTTCACTTGTTTTATTTCCCAAATAGAGCCAAAAGATGTGTCCTAAGCATTGGAAGATACTCATTGGATTCAGGCCATGCAGGAAGAGCTGAATCAGTTTGAAAGGAACAAAGTATGATAATTGGTGCAAAGACCAACCCATCAAAATGTTATTAGCACAAAATGGGTTTTTCAGAAACAAGATGAATGAAGAAGGTTACGTGGTAAGAAACAAAGCAAGGCCCGATAGCCAAAGGATATTGCCAAGAGGAAGGAATAGATTTTGATGAAACATTTGCTCCTGTTGCAAGATTAGATGCAATAAGGATGTTTCTTGTCTATGCTGCACACAAGAACTTCACTGTATATCAAATGGTTGTGAAGAGTGCATTCCTAAATGGATTGTTGGAAGAAGAAGTATATGTTGAACAACCTCCAGGATTTGAGCAGAAGACTCTTGGAGATAAGGTGTACAAGCTTAAGAAAGCTCTATATGGATTGAAACAGGCACCTAGAGCATGGTATGATAGATTATCTCAATTTCTGACCGATAATGGATTCACCAAAGGCAAAGTAGACAGAACACTATTCAGAATTCAAGATGGAGAGAGTATACTACTTGTTCAAATATATGTGGATGACATTATTTTTGGATCCACAAACAAAGAGCTGTGTGATAAGTTCTCAAACCTCATGCAAGGCAAATTTAAAATGAGCATGATGGGAGAGCTGGCATTCTTTCTAGGACTTCAAGTTAAACAGTTGAAGGATGGAACCTTCAGAAGTCGGACAAAGTATACCGAGAGATTTAATGAAGAAATTTGGTATGGAAGAGAAGTCTTTCCGTGAAAATACCAATGAATACATCCGTCAAAATGGACATGGATGCGAGATGGCAAGCTTTGTGGATCAAACCCAGATCTGAGCACTTATTGGATCATTGCTCTATTTAACAAAGCCAGGCGGACATCACCTTTGCAGTAGGTGTATGTGCAAGATTCCAATCTGCTCCAAAGGAAAGTCACATGACAGCAGCTAAGAGAATCCTAAGATATTTGAAGGGATGCCAGGAAGTCGGCTTATGGTATCCAAAGGAAGGAGGATTCAAGCTAATTGGTTACTCGGACTACGACTATCTTTGGATGTAGAGTTGTGGGGAAGAGTACTTGTGTACATGTCAAATGCTTGGAAACAGATTGATTTCCTGGTTTAGCAAAAAGCAAAACTCAATAGCCACATCCACAGCTGAAGCTGAGTACATAGCTGCGGGCAGCTGTTGTGCCCAAGTCTTATGGATGAGACAACAGTTGAGAGATTATGAAAATTGAAGAAAAAGAAATTTCAATTATGTGTGATAACACAAGTGCTATTGCAATCACTCAAAATCTTGTGTTGCATTCAAGAACAAAGCACATTGATATCAGATATCATTTCATAAGAAATCATGTTGAAAATAAAGACATCACCTTGGAATACATCTCAACTGATAAACAGTTAGCTGACATATTCACAAAGCCATTATGTGAATCAAGATTTGAAGAGCTTAAGCATGAGCTAGGGTTAATTGATCTGAGTTGACACTCAGAAAAAGAGATGGAACGTGAAAAGATGAAAATAGAGTAGAGCGTGTAAATCAGCTAAGTGAATCAGCCGTATCGGAAAGTTAGTTGCATCGAGTTAGCTGACAGCTGAGTCACCATACGAATAGAGAGAAGAAGAGTTGAGTCATTTATGCAGAGAGCTGAGTCATTTGTGAGCTAAGTGACAAAAACGCAGTCGTTTTTAATAAGCGGGAATGTTTTTAAGGATGACGTCAGCGTAATAATGACAGGTATGTTAGTCCAAGTGGCTACGATAATCTAGAGGGGGTGAATAGATTATGCCGATTTTTCGCAAATCACCCTCTTTTTCGAATGAACAAGTAATTGACAAGAAAGTAAATGCGAAAATTAAACAACACTCGATGATTTATAGAGCTTCACCCCACCTAGGGACTACGTGCTCTACCACCCCGGTATATCCGAAGTGGATTTCAAAAAGAAAAAAAGATTTTATTAACAATTACCACAATTGTTACAACACCACCTTTCAAGATTACCACAATCTTCTTACAACACCTTCAAGGAGATTACCACAATCTTCCTTCAACACCTACGAAGAGTACCACACTCTTCAACACCTAAGATCACCCAAGTGTGTTCTTACCACAAGGATATCTTGTTTTGGATGATAGAAAAATTCAAGATTACAACTCAATAAATGAAGTATACAAACTTTGAGTGCAAGTGTAATCAAGAATGAAAAGCCTAGACCTCAAGATTGTGCAAGTGCAAGAACTAGGCTATTACAACAAGAGTATAAAAATGAAGGCTTGGAGAATTTTCAGATTTCTTGTTGTGTATTTGCTTGTATGTGTTGTGTATTTGTGTCTTCAATTCATCCTCTATTTATAGGAGAGTCTTCAAGATTGGATCTCCAACATAGGCTCCTGTTAGAAAATTTTCTAACCGCAAGTCTACGGTGTCAAGTTTTAATATAGAGAAGTAAGGTTGTCGAATCCACAGGGAATAATTATCGAATTATTGCTAAGTACTATAATATAGTAGTCTAACTTTATTTAGAAATTCAATATTTGATGGAGTTGATTATACTAAAAATACCAAAAATAAATCAAGAATATGAAAATATCGATGAGTTTATCCAAATGATTAAATGAATTCTAGAGGTATGATGAATCTAGTTATCCCTTATGTTGTCAATATGGTTTATCAGTCATCAATTACCAATTTATAAGTCAAGATTTCTACAATAATCATTCCTCTCTCAAGTGCCAAATGATTTTAGATTCAATTGGGAAATCAATATCTCTATAAAAATCACCAATTAAAATCTCAATAAAAACTATGAATCTTGATAAATGACTTCAAAGGATTCATAAATCTCTCAATTCTATGAAATCCTAGGTTATGCTATTCAAAGGTCATGTATTCAATTACCTCTCTCAAGTGTCAAATCAAATACACCAAACAATCTAAATTATTGATCAAGTAATTTAGAAGCAATAGATCCAAATAGCACAAATAAATCGATAGATCTAGATTGACAAACCACAATTTCAAAACATAAGTTCAAACAATGATTACATCATCCCTCTAGAATTATAGAGTTTAGCTCATGATTGAAGAAAATGAATCCATAGGAATACAACAATACATCTTACAAGATATGAAGAAAGCAACAAAATAAGAATAAGAGTTGGGGAATCTTCTCTATTTCTAGATGGTAGAATCCTTCAATCTTCTTCTTCAAGCCTTTCCCAAGATATTCCAAGCCTTCTCTCTTGTCTTCTAGTTGTTTTGTTGGCTGCCCAAGGTCCAAGATCCCTAGTTTCACGCCCAAGACCTCTATTTATACTCCCACAAAAGTCCAAGAAAAAGGAATAAGTTACATTGTAATTTCGCCTGGGCGCCTCTTTGCACAAGACTGACACAAGGGCGCCAGTCTCAAATATCCGCCGTGACTGCAGCGCTCATTTCGCACCATCTAGGCGCTGCAAGGGGCTAAGTGACGGCTGATTGCTGCAGCGCTTCACTTAAAAACTTTGCGCTGCCGGTTTTCACCTTGGCTACTTAGCTGGGGTCTTAGCTGCAGCGCAAGACGATTCAATGCTCAAAAACGCGATTTTTCTCTTTTCCTCTTCTTGAATGCGATTTCTTCCACCCAAACACGTTTTTTTTGTTTTCATCAATTTCGGCATCCAAGACCTATCTCGACTCTCAAACGACAACTAATGACACAAACTCGACTCAAACGACGCTAAAATACTTGAAAATCCCGCAAAATCCTAGTCTAGAATACTCAATACATTGGTATAAAAACCAACTTAACAAATACCCCCAAACTTAGACATTTGCTTGTCCTCAAGCAATTACAGACTCTAAAAAAAAAATGACTAACAAGGAGAACACAAAAATGAAGAAACTGACTCAACCACCCAACTACGAAACTTCACAACCAAACTCATTTGTCTTAATACTCGTTTCACTACCAATCAAACATGTGTTTTAACATTGTGATCGAAAGTGTGGAATGTACATGCCAACTCTGTTTACATTATTCAAATAGATTCACGCAATCAAGTGTTGTCAAAATGATCCACTTTTTGAATATAGAGATGAAATGCTTACCGGACTCCCATAGCTTGTCTTTCACACTAATCTCCACTAATGTAGGCTAATGTAACACAAGGATCAATAGGACTTTTAAAGCTTGTATTGTGGGCTTAGGGTAAGGTAGGAAAATATGGGATTAAGTGGCTCAAATCACCCAAACACACAATTAACACTTCGAATTATCAATAAGCAACTACCCTTCACTTTTTAACATCCCTAATGTTTATGAACCTTCAATCCCAATGATTTTTCTCAATTGTTTTTTTTCGGAACCCCCAAACTTATTCTTTTGCGTACATGGGGTTCCATATTTTCTTTTCTCGGGCAACTTCATTCAATTAGATACACACCCTTCTCATCATACCCTCTTCAACTTCCAATATTTGTTTCTATACTTTGTGTGTATGATTGATGGTAATTAGGATATTAACCTTTAGGCTCTGGGTATTAGATTGGTTGCCAAAGAAATGGGTTTATAAGGCTCAAAAGGGAACACTAGGGAAAATATAATACAAAGGTAGGCATTCTAGGCTCTGGCTTGTTCAAAGATGGCCTAAATCACTTCCTTAATGTTACTTCACCTAGGATTTCGCCTCGACTAGTGATTAGACAAGTTCTAGCATCCGGTGGGATCATAAAGTAACCACCCAATTGCATAAATCATCCCCAAATAAATCAACAGAGTTAAGCACATAGATGGAATTAATGGAAAGAAGATTAACTCACGATTCAACACATGCTCTCTTGACGTTCAACTCATATTCGACAAATTCACTTAGTCAAGCAATTTCACAGATTTAACAAACGCCTCGACTCAACTTTAGAATTTTTTTTTTTTAGCACTCAAAAGACACAAAATGAAACACAACAAAAGACACAAAATGAAACACAAAAACAGTTGCACTCCCCCAAACTTAAAATGAACATTGTCCCCAATGGAGAGTGAGAAAACTTTCCTGGTAGCCAAAGTGATTAGGACTCCGCATCGGAATCCCGAGAATCATGCGGTGGAAGATGCTAATAGGACTGGTGGTGGTGGTGTCGGAAATTGGAATTGTGGGTGCGTCACGGCCATAAATTTGAGCAAGAACTCACTGTTGTGCTCATTGATATATTCTTCCTCGCACTCGATGGCGTTGCTCCTACAAAAGCGACAACTAAGCGGCGATGAGCCCTTCGCAACTCTTGTACCTCACACACTAATGCATCGAAGGATCGTCATCATGATGAGAGCTCGTGTGACGAGAATGACCCGCCACGGAACCGGATGTAGCACCAACGTCGTGTGATCGGGCACGAGCCTCGAGGCTCAATCGGGTGGAAGGACAAAATCAGGATCAAGTATATAGCCCGCACCCTTCGGGTTAGGTACACCACCGCCCATTCGTCATAAGAAGCAATAATTGTAGAATCAATAGGCCCTTTAGGTCGCTCCAATGGTTCATTCTTGTCCCACGTAATTTTCTCCTTTTTTAGACCACAAATCAAGGCGGCATTATCAATCCCCGGACTTACAATGTCGGATGGTGTAATGAATGGATTGTGCGATAATTATCATTTGGATCGAATCGGATGTCGGTGAACAATCGCATATAACGAGATAAGCTCGATGTTTCGTGACATTTGACATGCTTGGTCGGCATTAGATTGTGACATATGAAATGAAACCATGCACGCCCGTCATCGACTCAACGTAGTGTGAGGGAAGGCAAAGGATCCGCCAGAGACCTTTGTTGGACGCTTGAGTTGCACCGGGCGACAAAGAGCATGACAAATCATCTCTAAATCCGGTGGGTCGAGAAATGAATTCGGTATAAGGTGAGTGATCCACCTCGGGTAATCCATAATACTCTCGTATTTACGATGGATCAATATACACGTAGTCACCACGCACATAAATCTCTTTAGGGTTATCGAGTGTGACATTCGCATTTGCAAAGAATTCTCGAACCACATTCGGTGCATACGGTCAGGGTTGAGCACATAATTTTTCCATCGCCTTTGGTTTATCATTTGTACAAGATTACCATCACTCGAACTCGGTTTCAACCCCGCTCCCATGATTATGCTCTTTGTGCCCAATTTATCATAAAAAGATTTTGTGCCTCTAAGCTTGTGAAACGGCTAGTATCATATTCCTCGGAGGTACTCGCTTGCTTTTGCCTTTTGCTTTTGCTTTTGCTTGTTTTATTTGACTTTCCCATTTAATTGATCGTCTAATATCCTGGAAGAGTAAATAACCAAGACAACACGTAGAAACAAGCCATATGGATTAGGGGTTAGGAATTATCGCAATATCCCAAAAATATGCATCCGTGTCATCAATTAATGATCAAATTGTACTTGAATAACAATGAAGACAAGAATGATGTGCATAGGTGTAAGATTTTTCATTGGAGCATTTTGACAAACACCTTGTGAGCATAGTGATGACAAGAGATTAACACCAAATTCATAGAATAATTCATGCCCAATTATCAATACCAACCTAATTCTAACATACATCAATCATATATCCCAACAATTTATCCAACAATTAAACATGAATTTGAAATTGCAAAGAATATTGACAAGTTCTCCATATTAGGTCAATAATTGGGGAAAAGGGATGTACAAATTAAACCACCTTACCTAGATGATAGAGAGGATGAAAATGAGGATTAAGATGCTTAAGTGCTCCCTTGAGTGGTGCAAGATTCAGAGGTTGTGCGTGCTTATGTGTAGAGAAGATGGAAGAGGATGAGGGGATGTGTTTTATTGAGAAAGAAATGAAAAGAAGAATTTACGTTCAGCACTTAAAGACCCAAGACCTTGGGCGGTCTCATATTAGCTAGCTTAAGATCTCATGTTTGTAGCGCCACGCGAAATTGCGTCTTGCCGGTTTTTTACTCGTGACTGATTAACCAATCTGTGTCACTAACCCTTTTTTTTTTTTTTATTTTATTATATATATAAATAAAAACAAATTAAAACCACACAAAATTTGATTCACATAAATACACAAAAAAATCACACCAAATCCAAATAAATAAAAATAAGCCAAAATTAAAGAAAATAAAATCGCAATAAAATGCAATCACACAAAAATCATTTGGGTTGCCTCCCAAGAAGCGCTAAATTTATAGTCGTTAGCCGGACTTGACTACTCGGTCTCAAGAAATGTCATCACCAAGTGGAAGATTTAGAACCTTCCTTGCTTCATTTCCAAAATAATGTTTCAATCGTTGTCCGTTCACTTGGAATGAATTCCCATCGTTTCCTCTCAACTCGATTGCACCATAGGAAACACCGTTCCACCACAAATGGTCCGGACCATCGTGATTTGAGTTTACCGGAAAGAGTTTCAATCGAGAATTGAACAATAATACTTGTTGGCGGGCAAGAATTCACGTCGCAAAATCATTTGATCATGCCATTTTTTCGTTTTTTCTTTATACATTTTGGCATTTTCATATGATTCTTGTGAAATTCTTCCATTTCGTTTAATTGAAGTAATCGGTTTTCACCGCCTCTTTCAAGTTAAAATTCAATTTCTTAATTGCCCAATAAGCTCGATGCTCAAGTTCAACGGCAAATGACACGCTTTACCAAACACCAATCGATACGGTGACATACCAATGGGTGTTTTATAAGCGATGCGATAAGCCCACAAAGCATCATCGAGCTTTTGTGCCCAATCCTTTCGATTAAAACTCACCGTTTTTTCAAGAATTTGTTTCACTTCACGATTGGAAATTTCGGCTTGACCATTAGATTGAGGATGGTAACCAAGTGCAATCTTATGACGCACACCAAATTTAGCAAGAAGGTTGTTAAATAATTTATTACAAAAATGCGTACCTTCATCACTTACAATAGCTCGAGGAGTACGAACCGAGTAAAAATATGCTTGTGCAAGAATTTGAGTACTACCTTAGCATCATTCGTTGGTGTAGCAATCGCCTCAACCCACTTGGAGACATAATCAACCGCAAGCAAAATGTACAAATTTCCATAGGGACGCGGAAATGGTCCCATAAAGTCAATACCCCATACATCAAACAATTCCACCTCCATTATGTTTGTCAAAGGAAGCTCATGACGCCGTGAAATATTACCAACCCTTTGGCATCGATCACAAGTTTTCACAAATGCATAACAATCCTTGAATAATGTTGGCCAATAAAAACCAGATTGTAATACCTTTGCGGCGTGATTCGGGTTGGCGAAATGTCCCCATAAGATGATGAATGACAATGTTGAAGAATCTCTCCAATCTCTTCCTTAGGAACACAACGGCGAATGATAGAATCCGCACATCTCTTGAACGAAGAACGGATCATCCCACAAATAAGACTTGACATCATGTAAGAATTTTTCTTTTGGTGTGAAGTCAAGTCCGGTGGCAAAACTCCTCCCGCGAGGTAATTAACAAAATCTGCGTACCAAGGTAATGATGTCTCGGCACGCATAATTTGTTCATCAGGAAATGATTCTTTTATTGGACTCTCAATCACCTCGTAAGGTTGCTCAAGGCGCGGATAGATGATCGGCAACCCCATTCTCGCTTCCTTTTTATCTCGAATCTCAATATCAAATTCTTGCAAGAGCAAAATCCATCGAATTAATCGAGGTTTTGCATCCTTTTTGGAGAAAAGGTATCGGATTGCCGCATGATCCGTGTAAACAATCACCTTTGTACCCACCAAGTAAGCTCGGAATTTATCAAATGCAAAAACTACCGCCAACATCTCTTTTTCGTGGTGGTGTAGTTTTGTTGGGCGTTGTCCATGGTCCGCTTGCGTAGTAAATAGCTTTAAAAATTCTATCTCGCCTTTGACCAAGAACGGCACCCACCGCATAATCACTTGCATCGCACATGAGCTCAAATGGTTGAGTCCAATCCCGCACTATCATTATCGGAGCTGAAATGAGTGCCTTTTTATCTGTTCAAATGCCGCAAACACAACTCATCAAAGCAAAAGATAGCATCTTTTTCAAGGAGATTACAAAGTGGTTTAACAATTTTTGAAAAATCTTTTATGAATCTCCTATAAAATCCTGCATGCCCTAAAAAGCTTCTTATGCCTTTCACATTTGAAGGTGGGGGTAGCTTTTCAATAGCCACAACCTTCGCCTGTCAACTTCTAACCCCTGTACAAGAAATACGATGTCCAAGTACAATCCCTTATTTGACCATAAAGTGACATTTTTCCCAATTAAGTACAAGATTAGTTTCTCACAACGTTGCAAAACCATAGATAAGTTATGCAAACAATGGTCAAAAGAAGTACCAAAAACAAAAAATCGTCCATAAAAATTTCCATGATTTACTCAACCATACCATGAAAAATCGCCATCATACACCTCCGAAAAGTAGCGGTGCATTACATAACCCAAATGGCATCCCGCGAAATGCGAAAGTACCATATGGACATGTAAAAGTAGTCTTTTCTTGATCTTGGGGCAATGGCGATTTGATTGTATCCGAATAGCCATCAAGAAAACAATAATATTCGTAACCCGCCAACCTTTGTCCAACATTTGATCAATAAAGGGGAGGGAAAATGATCCTTACGAGTAGCTTTATTCAATTTTCTATAGTCAATACATACTCGCCATCCTGTGACGGTTCGTGTAGAAATTAATTCATTGTTATCATTTTTCACAACTGTCATACCTCCTTTTTAGGGACAAACTATCACGGACTCACCCATGCACTATCGAAATGGCATAAATTATACCGCTTTTTAGCCACTTTAAAACCTCATTTCTCACGACTTCTTTCATTGCGGGATTAAGTCGTCTTTGGTGTTCAATAGATGGTTTATAAGATTCTTCCATTAAAATTTTGTGCATTACAATGGAAGGACTTATACCTTTCAAATCGAAATATACCAACCTAAGGCCGACTTATGTTCACGAAGCACACGCAACAACTTATCCAATTCGGATGAAGATAATGAAGCGAAACAATTACCGGGTAAGTTTTATCTTTTCCCAAAAATGCATATTGAAGATGTTAGGAAGTTCCTTTAGTTCTAAAGTACCTTCGGAATATTTTCAATATTGGCATTTTCTAATGCTTCATTTTGTTTTTCTTTTACAATTTCTTTAGCCTCAAGGAAAGAATAAACTCAAGCAAATGAATATCATCACTATCTTCCTCATCACATTTCATTATTGAATTAATCAAACAATGTTCTAACGGATCTTTTAAATCTTGTTTTATAACTTCCGTTTGATCACATTGTTCGATTTTATCAATAAAATGACATGTGTGAGGTTCCTCTTGAAATTTCATTGCTTTATAAATGTTAAATAGTACCTCATCATCATTTACCCGTAATGTTAACTCTCCTCGTTGCACGTCAATTAAAGCTCGTCCCGTTGCTAGAAAAGGTCTCCCAAGAATCAATGGCATTTCATGATCTTCCTCCATATCCAACACCACAAAGTCCGCCGGAAATATGAATTTATCCACTTTGATAAACACATCTTCAATCACTCCTCTTGGGTAGGTGAGTGATCTATCGGCTAATTGCAATGTGATGGTGGATGGCGTTATTTCTCCAAGGCCAAGTTTCCTGAAAATAGACAACGGCATAAGATTAATGCTAGCACCTAAATCACAAAGAGCTTTATTAAAATAAGAATCACCAATAGTGCAAGGGATAGTGAAACTCCCCGGATCTCTTAATTTTTGTGGTAGCTTTCTTTGCAAAATGGAGCTACACTCTTCCGTGAGATTGACCGTCTCATATGCTTCCAACCTTCTCTTTCTCGACATCACATCCTTCATGAATTTTGCATAATTTGGCATTTGCTCGAGTGCATCGGCAAAAGGGATGTTGATGTGAATTTTCTTGAATATTTCCAAAAACTTGGAAAATTGAGCGTCAACTTTTCTTCCGAAATCTCTGTGGAAAAGGAAGAGCATTTGGTAACACATTATCGAGTGGAAGTTGGTTTTACCTCAATTTTTGCCTTTTCGATTGCTTATCAATGCCCTCTTCATTTTGGAGTGTTTTGAGCTTGCTTCTGGTTCTTTGGTGGCATGATCAGGCATCTTTGGTTAATCATATTCCGTCCCACTTCTCAACTTAATGGCCTTGCAATGTTCCGTGGGTTCACCTCGGTGTTACTTGGAAACGTATCAACTTTTCATTTGTGAATTAATAGCCGTGGCCAATTGACCCACATGTGTCCCCAAAGATTTAAGATGACTTTCAATTGTTGTCACCCTTGAACCAGATTTTCTATGTTAGAATCGGCTTTGTTCATCCTTGCTCTTGATTCTACAAGGAATGAACTAAGTAATTCCTCCAAAGATGGCTTTTGTTCTCCCACATGTGTGCTCGTACTTGCTTGATTCTCGATATCCCGGAGGTGGTTGCAACACATTTCTCGTATTGCTATACGAGAAGTTTTCATGATTGCGAAGTCCCGGGATGATAGTGTGTCGGCAATTGATTCCCTCTATTGTTGAAACCCGATTATTCACATAATTCGCTTGTTCCGTATCGGGATTCACAATTTCTTGACTTATCTCCATGATGACCCTACGATTGTTGTTTTCCACCCGGACTTAGTGTAGCAATTTGCTTTGACAAGGCGGAAATTTGAGAGGCCAATGCGGACATAGTATCAAGTTCAAGAACACCGACAACTTTTCTTGGCGTAGATCTTTCAGACGGCCATTGATAACTATTGGCAGCCATCTCTTCGAGTAAAAGCATGGCTTCACTTGGAGTTTTAGCCATCAATGTACCTCCTGCTGCAGCATCTATAATAGTTCTTGAATGCCCATTCATACCATTGTAGAAATATTGAACTTTTTGCCAATCTGCGTACCCGTGTTGTGGACACCTCCTCAATAATTCTTTAAATCGCTCCCAAGCTTCGTAGAGTGGCTCAAAGTCGAGTTGATGAAATTGAGCAATCTCACTTTTAAGTTGAAGTGTCTTGCTAGGTGGAAAGAATTTTGCCATGAATTTTTCAGTGAGATCATTCCAACTAGTGATACTTCCAGGTGGGAAGGTTTGAAGCCATTGTCTAGCTTTATCTCGAAGTGAAAATGGAAATAACCTCAACCGAATAGCTTCATCGGGAACCCCATTCATTTTGATGGTGTCACATATCTCGAGAAAAATAGCCAAATGAGCGTTCGGGTCATCTACGGCACTTCCCCCAAACTGATTCTGTTGCACCATATTTATCAGGGCCGGCTTCAATTCAAAATTATTCGCATTGATAGGTTGGCGAACAATGCCCGAATAATTTTGATTTGTGGTTGGTCGAAAATAATCCCGAATGGCCCTTTCGGTGGTGCAATAATAGGTATGCGATTTTCTTCTTCCTCATTTCCTGCCATTTTTGTGAATTCGATTCTTCGTGCGGCTCTAATCGTTCGGAGTGTTCGTTCAATTTCTGGATCAAATAAGATTAAATTAGCACTTTTATTTTTTCGCATCAACAAGAAAACACAAAAATGACAATGACCTTATTGTAACAAAAGAAACCAATCTAAATTAAAGTAAAACTACTAAGTAATAATATTAGCGCAAATAAGATGAATTATTCCCCGGCAACGGCGCCAAAAACTTGTTAGAAAATTTTCTAACCGCAAGTCTACGGTGTCAAGTTTTAATATAGAGAAGTAAGGTTGTCGAATCCACAGGGAATAATTATCGAATTATTGCTAAGTACTATAATATAGTAGTCTAACTTTATTTAGAAATTCAATATTTGATGGAGTTGATTATACTAAAAATACCAAAAATAAATCAAGAATATGAAAATATCGATGAGTTTATCCAAATGATTAAATGAATTCTAGAGGTATGATGAATCTAGTTATCCCTTATGTTGTCAATATGGTTTATCAGTCATCAATTACCAATTTATAAGTCAAGATTTCTACAATAATCATTCCCTCTCTCAAGTGCCAAATGATTTTAGATTCAATTGGGAAATCAATATCTTTATAAAAATCACCAATTAAAATCTCAATAAAAACTATGAATCTTGATAAATGACTTCAAAGGATTCATAAATCTCTCAATTCTATGAAATCCTAGGTTATGCTATTCAAAGGTCATGTATTCAATTACCTCTCTCAAGTGTCAAATCAAATACACCAAACAATCTAAATTATTGATCAAGTAATTTAGAAGCAATAGATCCAAATAGCACAAATAAATCGATAGATCTAGATTGACAAACCACAATTTCAAAACATAAGTTCAAACAATGATTACATCATCCCTCTAGAATTATAGAGTTTAGCTCATGATTGAAGAAAATGAATCCATAGGAATACAACAATACATCTTACAAGATATGAAGAAAGCAACAAAATAAGAATAAGAGTTGGGGAATCTTCTCTATTTCTAGATGGTAGAATCCTTCAATCTTCTTCTTCAAGCCTTTCCCAAGATATTCCAAGCCTTCTCTCTTGTCTTCTAGTTGTTTTGTTGGGCGCCCAGGGTCCAAGATCCCTAATTTCACGCCCCAAGACCTCTATTTATACTCCCACAAAAGTCCAAGAAAAAGGAATAAGTTACATTGTAATTTCCGCCTGAGGCCTGCTTGGCTACATAAAGACTGTGACTGCGGCGCCGTCTCAAATATCCGCCGTGACCTTTGCCAGCCGCTATTTTCGCACCATCGGCTGGCTAAGGATGACGGAAGCTGACTATGGCCACTTAAAAACTCGCTGCCGGTTTTCACCTTGGGCTGCATGGGGGGTCTTAGCTGCAGCGCAAGACGATTCAATGCTCAAAAACGCGATTTTTCTCTTTTCCTCTTCTTCGAATGCGATTTCTTCCACCCAAACACGTTTTTTCGCTGTTTTCATCAATTTCGGCATCCAAGACCTATCTCGACTCTCAAATGACAACTAATGACACAAACTCGACTCAAACGACGCTAAAATACTTGAAAATCCCGCAAAATCCTAGTGTAGAATACTCAATACATTGGTATAAAAACCAACTTAACAGCTCCTCCTTCTTCACTTTTGTCTACAAAAAGAGGATCACAAGATGTAGAAATATTGTACAAAAATCAAAAGTAAATCTTGCTGATAAGGATTTCAAACAGCATGATTTTGCTGTCACAAAATAACATAGGGCGACCGGTTGCCCTGTTTAAGATTTCGAACGTTTGAAAAAAATAGTACGATCCAGGTAGAGGTCAAAGGGGGGGTCGACCGGTCGAAGGGGGTACGACCGGGGCGACCGGTCGACCCTGCCCTAGACTGGTCCCCCTCTTCATTTTTTTGACTTCAGTACGTTCTGTTTCAAGTTTTCTTTCTTCAGGTACAGGTCGACGTTTTGGGCGACCGGTCGACCTCCAATCTTGAAATGTTGTCCGATTTTTATCAAAAATAAACTTCAAGAAATACTCCAAAAAATTAGTAAAAACATTTTAAATCACTTGGGAGTATTTGGACAACATTTATAAACATTGTTTTGGTGTAAAAACCAATTAACATAAAAACATTAAATATGTTGTCCACTTTTTTTATCGAATAATAAACTCTAAGAAATACTCCAAAAATTAGTAAAAACATTTTAAAATATTTAGGAGTATTTTGGACAACATACATAAACATAGTTTTGGTATAAAAACTCATTTAAACATAATCATCAAAATCTTGATAAAAACATTTATCTAACAAACTCCCCCTTTTTGATGATTACAAACCAAAACAATTTTAGGAAGTTGATTTTAAAACAAAACAAATTTTCCGGTCTAAACATCAATCCATTATAAGCAAGATTCATCATAAGTACAAACACACAAGGATAGGAGCAAAGATTTTTCAAAATCATTTTTGCACAAGCTCCCCCTATCAATATGCATATCAAGAACAAGTATAAATGCAACCAACTAAAAGCTAAAAGCTTAGCTTTTACAACTTAAGCTTGAATTTCATGAGCTTATAAGCTCCCCCTGTCATAAAACATCATTAGTCAAGCATAAAAGTCCATAATACATCACATGGACTAAGTATTGTTCACAGCTTTTAGCTTTAAAGAGCCCTAGCTTATAGCTTTTCTTGCAAACTTATTTTTGCTTCTTTGAGCGTATGAGCGTTTTTCTTGTTTCTCCCCCTTTGGAATCATCAAAAATAATGTTAGCACGATAAAAACTTCATACAATTATATCAAAGTGCGTAATTTAATCGATTTATCGAGCATATTGAACATTTAGGCTTAAATTCCGAATAAAAGGGAAACAATTGCCCAATTAATTTGTAAAAGCTCATTTGATTGATAAAACATGATCTCTATCAACTTATAAGACTTTTCAAATCAAGAGAATCATGTAGGTGATGAATTTTTCATTCAAACATTTGTCAAACACTTGGCGTGCGTTGAAAAAACAAGAGAAATATAACGCCTTTGTGATTCGTTTAAGCCAAAAAAAAAAAAAATCATCACCAATTG
The DNA here is from genome assembly GCA_016081115.2 of Rehmannia glutinosa. Taxonomy (NCBI): domain Eukaryota; kingdom Viridiplantae; phylum Streptophyta; class Magnoliopsida; order Lamiales; family Orobanchaceae; genus Rehmannia; species Rehmannia glutinosa. The sequence goes on along the minus strand of CM071925.1, from coordinate 68,866,380 downwards.
CAATACAACAATATTCATTCATCACCAATCATCATATACAACATACTAATACAAGAATTTTATCAAAATAGCAAGATACAAGTACATTCTCAAGGGTTCAACCCAATTGAGATAAAAAGAGAAATTCTTACCATTTAATCGGTAAAGATGAGTAATGATGATGATAATTGAGCCTCATGAAGTCCAAAATATAAAATATATGCAATAAAACAAATTTGAAATGAAATTTGTGTGCAAAATGCGAAGGAGACGAAAAATGAACACAAAAACCAAAATGACAAATACTGAGAACAGAAACGATTTTAAGCAAAATTTAGCAATGGTCGACCGGTTGGGGGCATGGGCGACCGGTCGACGTCATGGGAGACCGGTCGGCCTTGCCCCAGTCAGCCCAGTTGTTCATTCTATTTTCCAAAATCCGAGGTTTGAACCAAAAATCTGATTTTTCGCCCCTAAGTTGCAAAATACAATCATATACCTCATTCAATATGCATTATGCCTAACCGAGCTCGTATGGACGCAAAAGTCTCGGAAGATAGCGGTTTTGTAAAAATGTCCGCTAATTGATCTTGAGATGGTACAAAAGATATCTCAATTTTTCATTTTGAAATACAATCCCTTAAAAAATGATGTCGAATTTCAATATGTTTAGTACGGTTATGATGAACCGGGTTTTGTGCAATATTTATAGCGGATATATTATCACAAAAGATAGGAACACTTTCAAAAGAGCATTTGTAATCCGCTAAAGTTTGTTTCATCCAAAGAAGTTGTGTACAACAAAATACCGCGGAAATATATTCGGCTTCGACCGTTGAAAGTGAAACACAATTTTGTTTCTTTGAAAACCAAGAAACTAGGCAATCACCTAGAAATTGACATGATCCAGAAGTACTTTTCCGATCATCAATATTTCCCGCATAATCCGAATCACTATAACCTTTGAGAGAAAATTTTTCATTCTTTGGATAGAATAAACCATATTAAATAGTGCCTTCCAAATATCGAAAAATCCTTTTAACGGCACTCATATGAGATTCTTTGAGATTGCTTCAAAAACGAGCAAATAGGCATACGGCATGAAGAATATCCGGTCTACTTGCAGTTAAATAAAGTAAACTACCAAATATACCTCGATATTTGGATTCATCAACCGACTTGCCTTTTTCATCTTTGTCGATCTTGACATTTGTTGCCATTGGGGTAGAGACGGTTTTTCCTTCTTCAGTTCCGAACTTCTTCAAAAGTTCTTTTGTATACTTAGATTGTGAAATGTATATTCCTTCTTGGCATTGTTTAATTTGAAGACCAAGGAAGAAGTTAAGCTCCCCCATCATGCTCATTTCAAATTCACCTTGCATTAACTTAGAAAATTTCTTGCATAAGGATTCATTAGTAGCACCAAAAATAATATCATCAACATAAATTTGCACTAATAAGCAATCTTGCCCTTTTTCAAAAACAAAAAGAGTAGTATTAACTTTACCTCTTGTAAAACCATTTTGCAAAAGAAGAGAGCTAAGTCTATCATACCATGCACGAGGTGCTTGTTTTAAACCATATAAGGCCTTTTTAAGTTTATAAACATCATTAGCCCTAGAAAAATTTTCAAACCCCGGAGGTTGTTTTACATAGACTTCTTCTTGAATAATACCATTTAGAAAAGCGGATTTAACATCCATTTGGTAAAGCTTGAAATTTTTAAAGCAAGAATAGGCAAGTAAAATACGAATAGCTTCTAAACGTGCTACGGGTGCAAATGTTTCATCATAATCAATACCTTCTTCTTGACAATAACCTTGGTCATCGAGCTTGTTTCGAAATACTCATTTTGTAACAATAATGGTTTGAGATGGAGGACAAGGTACTAATTCCCATACATCATTCCTTTCAAATTGATTCAACCCCCTTGCCATTTCTAAAAACCAATCCTCATCTTCAATAGTTTCCTTAGCATTTTTAGGCTCTTTTTGAGATATAAGAGCTTTCTCGGCAAATTTTCCTCGAGTCATTACTTTATCAAGGGGATCACCAATATAAGATCTTTTGGGTGATGTCCCTTAAATTTCAATGCTACGGGAAGATCCGAGTATCACCTTTATTTTCTTGAGGAACATTTGAGCTTGAAGGTTGATCATTTTGAGTATCATCTTGAACAATGGGTTCAACAATATCCTCTTCATCACTTTCATCATTGGGTATTCTTTCAACACCCGAAGCTTAATTGAATTTGACATGGATGGATTCTTCAACAACTCCACTAGTTTTATTGTAAACCCGATAAGCTTTGCTCTTGGTTGAATACCCCATAAATATTCCTTCATCGGCTTTAGGATCAAGTTTGTCCAATTGATCCTTAGTATTCAAAATAAAACATTTACATCCAAATATTTTGAAATAACTAATATTTGGAGTTATTCCTTTCCAAAGCTCATATGGAGTTTTATTCATTTTAGGATGAATATAAACTCGATTAATGACATAGCAAGCGGTACTTACGGCTTCGGCCCAAAAATATTTTGGAAGTGAAAATTCATTGAGCATGGACCGACTCATTTCTTGAAGTGTCCGATTCTTCCTTTCGGCTACTCCATTTTGTTGTGGTGTCCTTGAAGCTTAAAATTGTGACTATATCCCTTGGTTTCACAAAAGACTCTAAATCTCCATCAAATTCTCCACCTCGATCACTTCGAATAGACTTAATAGTATCTTCCTTTTCATTCTCAATAAGTCTACACAACTTAACAAACTCATTAACGGCATCGCTTTTATTTGTAAGAAATAGAGCCCAAGTATATCTAGAAAAATCATCAACTATAACAAAAGTGTAATGTTTTCCACTTAGACTAGCCATACCAATATCCCCATACAAATCTAAGTGAAGAAGTTGTAGAGGCTTGGTAGTGGAAATTTCATTTTTGGGCTTAAAACTACTCTTAACTAATTTATTCTTTTGACAAGTGTCACATAAGCCAAGATTTTCAAAATTCAATTTGGGTAGTCCTTTTACATGTTGGTTTTTGTAAATAGTTTGCAAATTTTTATATCCAACATGTCCAAGTCGCCTATGCCATAAACTAGTTAAATCATTATTGGCGACAAGACAAGAAACATTTTGACTAACCAAATCACTTGTACAAATTTTGTAAAAATTGCCTTTTCTAATTGCTTCACAAATAATTTTATCATTTTTGGAAATAAGGCATTTTTCTTTATTAAAAACAACATTATAATTTGAATCACAAAGTTGGCTAACACTTATCAAATTGAACTTAAGCCCTTCTACTAAAAGAACATTACTAAGAGAGAAAGAAGAGTTACCAATTTCTCCATTTCCAAGAATTCTTCCTTTGCCATTGCCGAACATGACCATACCCTCTTCTTGGAGCTTGATGTTGGTAAAAAGTTCTCTTTTTCGGTCATATGGCGTGAACATCCGCTGTCCACGAGCCATTTTGAATCTTCCATTGTTGTTATAGCCCCTATAACCTACAAAGGAATTATTTTTAGGTACCCTATAATTTTGGGGTCCATGGGGGTTAGCCTTGAGACCTTTGAGTCTCCAATAATAGCTAAAATTATTTTTCAATTTACAATTACTAGCATAATGTCCATTCTTACCACAATAAAAACAAGTAATAATATGAGGACTACTAGCACGTACAAAGGTTGGACCTTGGTCATTTTTCTTAAAAGCATTTTGAAAAGTGTTGGGAAATTCACTGTTTAGATTTTGATGAATGCCATGTAAAACTTAGACTAGAAAGTTGGCACCCCATTTTCTTTGTAATTTGCATTGTAATATATAGGGTTGTTCGAGCTGAGTTAAGTCAGCTATGCCTAAATATGCAAGAAGTCAACTGGAAACTAGAATGAAGACTCCGCTGTGAGGCAGCTGAGTATGGCAAGGAAGAGTAGACAAGAACTCGACTGAAGAAGCATCAGCTGAGATGTAGTTGTATGAAGTGTCAGTCAAGTCGACTCAAGATAGCCAAGTCACAAGTTGAAGTGACGGATGAGTCATCCCGATGATTGGGAGGCGACTCAAGTCACCTGGGAAGTTAAGGCTGCGATCAAGTCAAGGCAATCGAAAAGGATCCGTTTACGTAAGTCAAGAAAGTTACTTAAAAAGTAATACTTCCATGCCGCAATATTCTAAAGTGCTCGATCCGAAGCATGCAAAAGGAATAAACCAATGGAAAGATTTGTGTGTCGAACTACGAAAAGTTGAAGGATCATTCAATACGAGGAAATGTCAATTTCAAGGATCGCAACAAGACAAGCCAACGACCACAAGTGTCTTTTGAAAATTAGCATATCTCTTCAACGGGCAGATTTTCAAAAGAACACTATAAAAGGCTGAGGAATCAATTTGAGAAGGGGTGACCTTGACTATCAAAACCACGAACATTCATGCTATCATTTTGAGCTGTAACCTACAGAAAAATTCTTAAAAATCATTCAAGCTTAATCCTCAAGCCAAAACTTCAAAGGAAATCAATCCAACACTTACCTGTGAAGGAAAGATGACTTTAATCAGTTGAAGAGGAAACATTTGAAGAATCAAAGGGGTCTACATTCCACAGAGGATTGTAGAAAGGTTCAAGGTCGAACCAGTCTCAAGCTATTGGAGGGCTTCGTGATCAAATCTAAGAAACTTGAGCAAGTAAGCTGTAGTAGCAAGGCAACTGCCCTGTGAAGAAGCTGAGTCGGACAAGAAGCCAGTTGTGTGACCAAGGCATCTCTAGACTGAGTCCCAAAGGATCAAGTCAGCTGTGTGATCAAGACTTGCATCTGGACTGATAAAATTACCACATCTTCGAACCGCTATAAAATTTGTTGTGTCATTTACATTTCAGCATTTAAGTCCTGCATACTACATTATATCTGCTGATAATTTGCATTCCAACTGATATTTAACAAAGTGCTAAATTCAAGTGTTAAAACAAACTTAAACCAAATTCAATGGTGTTAAGTCTTGCATTTGAAAATCTTGTCACGACCAAGTTAAGGTTTAGACTAAACGGTTGAGTTATTCTATCAACGGACTCAATCGAGTCTGTTGAGTGGCTAACTCTGCTGGTTAACTAACTTAGATGTCCACCAAGGACTTAGCTGTGTATTTAACTCTGAAATATTTTAAAAGGACTAAAATCAAAAAGTTGGTAAGGTTTATTCAACCCCCACTTCTAAACCTTACTCACACCCCTTGGGACCTACAAGTGGTATCAGAGCGGTTGGTTCATTGAGCCTTCCGCACTGGTTACTGAACTAGATCTTCAATCGTTCAAAGAAGTTGTTAACACTTGTTCTTTCAAAAGTCATTTTTCTTAAAACTAGCAAAGTTATTATCATGGAAGCAAATTTGACACGCATCCCTATGTTTACAATTGAGGAATTTGATGATTGGAAAATTCATTATCTGTGCTCATCTATCAAAGATTACACGATGAAATGTGGATAGTAATAGAAGATGGGCCACTACAAATTTTAAAAGTGAACACAATTTTGCAGGAGAGAGCTGCTGCATTGAAGGAGAAGAGGATGTTGCTCCCGGACCGGCTATGGTTGAAAAACCCGAGTGAATGGACAAATGATGATAGAAAAAGAAACAACCTTGACAACGTGGCCAAGGATATACTTTACAAGACTTTGGACAAAGCCATGTTCAACAAAGTCAAATCTTGCAAAACGACAAAGAAATGGGATAAATTAACCTTAATTTGTGAAGGATCTGAGCAAATTAAGGAAAACAAATTATCTGTTGTTGTTCAAAAATTTGAAAATTTTAAAATGCTTGCAGGTGAAACAATGGATCAGCTGGATGCTAGATTCACTGAAATTAAAAATGAACTCTCAGCACTTGGGAAAGAAAACACACAGAAGGAGATGTGTATGAAGATACTAAGAAGCCTCCCAGCTAGGTGGGAAATGAAGACCATGGCTCTAAGACACTCGATGGATCTATCAAAAACATCCAATCATGAGCTATTCTCAGACCTCAAAGCATATGAGTTTGAGCTGAGAAGAAAAGATCAAGAGGAGATAGATGTGCCCAAAACAGCTGCACTCATAGTGAAGGAAAGGAAGAGGGCTAAAACCAAAGAAGTCATTGACCAGGAGGAAATTGCCTTGATGGTTAAAAGATTCAACAAGTTCTTCAACAAGAACTACAAACGAAACAAAGGTGAATCCTCCAGAAGACATTCTGCTCCCTCCAAGTCAAGGGAAGATAGGCCACCAAAGAGAGCTGAGTATCAAAAGGTCGAATACCAAAGAGCTGACAATCCGAGAATGGAAAGAGCTGAACAAAAAGTTGAGAATCTATCCGAATGCAGCAACCAGGTCACTACGCCATTGATTGTCCATATCATGTTGTTAACAAATACAGGAATGAAGAGGAAAGAAGAGTCTTCAGGGAAAGAAGACAAGAAAAGAAAAAGGCAATGCTGGCTGCAGAAGCTGCTGAAACAGGCAAGCTAAAAGACACAGCAGACTCGGAAAGTAGTGAAGCTGACTACTTAAGTGACTCTAACGAAGAAGCCTTGATCTGTTTAATGGCCAAAGAACAAGACCAACCTGACCAAGAAGATGAGGTACACTCTAACTCATCTCATTCAGATTCTAGTGATAGTGATTGTGACACACACACTTCATCACCCACTGATCTTTATGATTCATTAGGCAAAATGATGAAAGACTTTGAGCACATTAAATCCTCACACTCACTGTTGAATGAGGAAAACAACCAGCTCAAAAGCCAAAACTTACAGCTGACTAAGGAACTGAGTACTCTAAGTTACATAGCTGATGAGAACAAAGAGTCAAGGTGAAAATGCCAAACTAACAAACAGAGATAGTGCTATAGAAAAGAGAGAAAATGATCTCAAAAATGTGATTGCTTCATTCACTAAGGCATCTAAATCATTGGATGACCTTATTATGAGCCAAAGAGAATGTGGAGATAAGACAGGCTTAGGATTTAATTCCTCTATGCTAAATCAAGCTCCCAAAGTGATTTTGGAAAAAGGATCTTCAAGTAATGAAGCATCTCAAAATCCAAAACTCCGAATGGTGCACACATATTCATTCCAAAGCATAACCACAACAAAGCGCCTTGGTTATAAAGGAAAAGGAAAACAACCAGTTGAGTATGTTGAGAGGACAGCTGAGAAGAAATCCAGCAGAGTTCCTCAGCAAACTCCAAACAGGAAGTACTCTGTAAAAAAGAAACAGAGCTACCAAAAGCCCCAGAAGTTCTATAAAAGGAACACACATGATGGAAATGGTAGAAACTATCCAAGCCAAGTTGATTGGTACAATGTGAAAAATCAGCAAAGATCGATGGAATACATGCCTAGATGGCAAAGGCCTAGAACTCAGCAAAGGCCATTCCAAAGGCAACAAAGCTACTATCAGCACACATATGCACCCAAGCACTACACTCAGAGATATCACAATTACCCAAAGAAGGCAATTGCTAAAACACACACAGGCATACAGACAAAAGAGACAGTTGTATGAATCTAATGCCCCCAAGCAATTTGCCAAAGTGAATTATGATTATGGCACAGATAGATGGCAACCCCTTAGAGTCAAACCATTTGGCTATAGGTTGGTTGGATCATCTTACAACACTAACCCCTCAGGACCCAGGAAAGTATGGGTACCTAAAAACTAATTTCCTTGGTTGCAGGTTCAAAGAATAGCTGAGTGCCAAGGAACCTGGTACATGGATAGTGGTTGTTCCAGACACATGACATGAGACAAGAAAAATCTGTCAAAGTTTAAGGAGATTAAAGGTGCAAAAGTCATATTTGCAGGAAATGAAGCTCCAGGGGAGATAAGAGGCACTGGATCCATCAAGAAAAATGGATTAGAAATCACAGATGTTGCATATGTTGAAGGCCTCAATTTCAACTTACTAAGCATCAGTCAACTCTGTGACAAGGGCTATAATGTTGGATTCAATATGGGAGTGTGTCAAATCAAAGACACTGAATCAAATGAAGTAGTGTTTCAAGGAGCCAGACAAAAGAACATGTACGTGGTAGATTGGTCGACTGCCACACCAAGCACTTGTTTATTAGCAAAGAGTACAGCCGAATCAAGTTTGTTGTGGCACAAGAAGCTGAATCACCTGAATTTCAAGACAATTAACAAGCTTGCAAGGAGTAATTTTGTAGAAGGACTTCCAGACTCAGTGTACAAGAAGGAAAGTGTTTGTGATGAATGCCAGATGGGTAAGCAAATCAAATCATCATTTAAAGAGAAGTCAAGCCCATCTTCAACAAGAATATTGCATCTACTGCATATGGATCTATTTGGTCCGGTTGAACCAGCCAGTATAAGTGGGAAGAAATACATTCTAGTAGTGGTGGATGATTACTCAAGATATACATGGACAATCTTCATGTGTAAAAAGAAGGAAACTTTGCAGAAGTTACCACATCTGATGAAAAGGGTTCAAAATGAGAAGAGTCAAACCATTATAAAGCTAAGATCTGATAGAGGAACTGAGTTTGTCAACGGAATAATAACTCAGTACTGTGTTGAAAATGGTATTACTCATGAATTATCTGCTGACAAGGACTCCACAATGAGAATGGAGTTGCGAGAAAGAAGGAATAGAACTCTCAAGGAAGAAGAAGGACCATGTTAGTCAAGCGGGGTTACCCAAAAGATTTTGATCAAGCTATAAAACACGCATGCTATACTCAAAATAGATGCATGATAAACAGACGGTGACAAAGACTCCTATGAAAACGGGATGCGGGGAGAAAGCCAAATGTTGCATACTTTAAAATATTTGGTTGTAAATGTTTCATCCACAACAATGGGAAGGATAATCTAAAGGCTTTTGATGCCAAAGCTGATGAAGGTATCTTCTTGGGATACTCAGCTGAAAGCAAAGCTATAGAGTGCTGAACAAAAGGACTATGGTAACATAAGACTCTATCCATGTGGTTTTTGATGAACCTAATGTAAATGGAGAAGACATTGAAGAGTTAGCTGATAAGCTAAATCAGCCAACCATGCAGAAAAGTCCCTATGTTGAAGTTGAAGCTGGAGTAATTAATCAAGGTGAAGATGAGATGGCTGAATCTCAAAGACAATTTGGAAAATCAACTAAGTGATGATGATGAGAGTCGCTCAAGATGACACAAATGGTGCAAGATGACCGAACCGCCTAACTTACTCAAACCTGATGTAAGATGGCTGAGGGACCATCCACTAGTCATTGGAGATGTAAGAGAAGGTGTAAGAACCAGATCCAAAGCTCAACAAGAAGCAATGTTCACTTGCTTTATTTCCCAAATAGAACCAAAAGATGTGTCCCAAGCATTGGATGATACACATTGGATTCAAGCCATGCAAGAAGAGCTGAATCAGTTTGAAAGGAACAAAGTATGGGATTTGGTTCAAAGACCAACTCATCAAAATGTTATTGGCACAAAATGGGTTTTCAGGAACAAAATTAATGAAGAAGGTTATGTGGTAAGAAACAAAGCAAGATTGGTAGCCAAAGGGTATTGCCAAGAGGAAGGAATAGATTTTGATGAAACATTTGCTCCTGTTGCAAGATTAGAAGCAATAAGGATGTTTCTTGCCTATGCTGCACACAAGAACTTCATTGTATATCAAATGGATGTAAAAAGTGCATTCTTATATGGTCTATTGGAAGAAGAAGTCTATGTTGAACAACCTCCATGATTTGAGCAGAAGACTCTTGGAGACAAGGTGTGCAAGCTCAAGAAAGCTCTATATGGATTGAAACAGGCACCTACAGCATGGTATGATACATTATCTCAATTTTTGACAGATAATGGATTCACCAAAGGCAAAGTGGACAGAACACTCTTCAGAATTCAAGATGGAGAGAGCATACTGCTTGTTCAAATATATGTAGATGACATTATATTTGGATCTACAAACAAAGAGCTATGTGATAAGTTCTCAAACCTTATGCAAGGCAAATTTGAGATGAGCATGATGGGAGAGCTGACATTCTTTCTAGGACTTCAAGTTAAACAGCTGAAGGATGGAACCTTCATAAGTCAAACAAAATACACGGAGACTTAATTAAGAAATTTGGTATGGAAGAGAAGTCTTACGTGAAAATACCAATGAATACATCACCAAGATGGATATGGATGCGGATGGCAAGCTTTGTGGATCAATCAAGATCTGAGCACTTATTGGATCACTTTGCTCTATCTCACAAAGTAGGCGGACATCACCTTTGTTGTAGGTGTATGTGCAAGATTTCAATCCGCACCAAAAGAAAGTCATATGATCTGACTAAGAGAATCCTAAGATACTTAAAAGGATGTCGGAAGTCGGCTTATGGTATCCAAAGGAAGGTGGATTCAAGCTAATTGGTTATTTAGACTCGACGACTATCTTTGGATGTAGAGTTGACAGAAAAGTACTTGGTACATTTCAAATGCTTGGAAATAGGTTAATTTCTGGTTTAGCAAAAGCAAAATTCAATAGCCACATCCAAAGTGAAGCGAGAATACATAGGCATGGGCAATTTTTGCAGCCCAAGTCTTATGGATGAGACAACAAACGGTGAGAGACTATGATGTTGAAGAAAAAGAGATTCCAATTATGTGTGATAACACAAGTGCTATTGCAATCACTCAAAATCCTGTGTTGCACTCAAGAACAAATCACATTGATGTCAGATATCACTTCATAAGAGATCATGTGGAAAAGAAAGACATCATCTTGGAATATATCTCAACTGATAAACAGTTAGCTGACATATTCACAAAGCCATTATGTGAATCAAGATTCGAAGAACTCAAGCATGAGCTAGGGTTGATTGAGCTGAGTTAACACTCAGAAGACTCAAGGAGAAGAAATGAAATTTGAAAAGATGAAAATAGAGCAGAGGTTGTGAATCAGCTAAGTGAATCAGCCGTATCGGATAGTTAGTTGCATCGAGTTAGCTAACAGCTGAGTACCCATGTGAAAAGAGAGAAGAAGAGTTGAATCAGCTAGGGAGTAAGTTGAATTATTAATGAGCTAAGTGACAAAAACGCAGTCATTTTTAATGTGCGGGAATGTTTTAAGGATGACGTCAGCGTAATAATGACAGGTACAGTCAAAAGTTGCACGACCAAGCCTATGATTGGATATAAATGCTTCCGCATTAAATGCGAAGAATTAAATGATATTTGGCGTGCAAAATCTAAGCCGTTGATCTTGATCAAATTTCAAAAACCGTCCGCACGTCCTTTCATAACCCATACATATACCATTTCGTCCGATTTTCTCTCACATTACGTAAATTGTTCATCTCTCTCCAAAGCAAAGAAAGAAATCTTTCTCTCAAAACCCTACAGATTCTCAAAGCATATTTTCAAAGTTTCGTTCGGTAAATCTTCAAGAAATGGCATCTACTTACGATTTTGTTAAGTTGGGAAAACAAATCCACGCTGGTTCTACCGTGGATTTTGAAGGAATGATCAAACAGGGGTTTGACGAAACCCTTGTGAAGAAGATAGCTGAGAAAGTGGAGAAATCTGGGCTGAAACCCTTTCTCACTATGGAGTTTCAGATGACTTATGTCGAAGAAGTCGCTCAGTTCTATGTGAACGCTGAAGTTCATGACGAGGGCATCAAGTCCTCTGTTCACGGGAAAGAATTCACAATCACTGCCAAGGATTTGGCAGAACACTGTTTGCTACCGGCAGAAAGAGTGTCGGAGATCTATGAAGCTGATGTAAACCTGGCTGCTGCATGGAAGGAAGTGGTCAAACCTGACTATGCTACGAAGGTTGTCTACACAGCTGACAAGAAGCTGCTAAAGAAAGACTATCACAAGCTGTTGGATATTGTTGCTAAATGCGTAGATATCAAATTTGGAAGCTTAAATTAGCTCTCCAAAACCAAGTTGGTCGTGATGGCTGCAATCATGGAGGAGAAGAAGGTGAATTGGGCTGAGTTTGTATACAGCTGACTCTGCCAAAATATTGGGAATAAGTCATTCAAGGTAGATGGATCGTTCGGAGGATCCTTGGGGTATGGCTTGGTGATTGGCCGGTTGATGGAGGTGAAGGGAGTTCCACTCCGACATGGAAAGGCGTTCAATGTCAACAAGAAGATGTTCCGATCAAATCTCTCTGGAGCACAGAGGAGAGCTTATGCCAAGAGAGCAGACACAAGTGAGGGGGAATCAGCTGACCCTGAGGAAACAATTGTTGTCTCCCCTCTGAAGAAGAAAAGCGCCCATGCGGCTAGAAAAGAAATCATTGCCCAAAAGAAAGAAAAAAAAAAATGCACTGTTCCACTCGTAAGTCACCCGCCCTGACAATGCAGCGGAGAAGGAACCTCAAATACCTTCTCCGGTTGTCAAGAAAAGGAGGATCGACAAGCCTAGAAAGCCGACTCCTCGGAAAAACAAAGAAGCACACCCCCGCGCCCAAGACTCGGAAACTACATCCGAACGAAATTCCTCGATAAGGACCAAAAGGAGAAGACTCTTCAAGCGATCGAGCTTGAGAAAACAACAGTCGCCACTCGGTGAACAGATCATTGAAATGGTGGAGAAGTAGAGTCTCTAGAAATTGTAGATAAACGATTAAAGGCTTTGAGGCCGATCACAGAGGCAAGTTGAAGGACCGGATTGTAGACATAATAGCCGAGAACACGGAGTAGCTGAGACAGTTGAATTCCCTGTTGACAGGAATGTGTCTCCACCTGTCCCTGATGCTGCTGAAGGAGTTGAGCAGCAGAGTATGTTGCCTTCTATTCCTGAAAAGGAAGGGCAACATGGAGATGATGATAAAGAAGATGATGATGTGATGATACTATCCCCACCATATCCAGACATCCAAAATCGTCTGCGAGAATGGAGGAAGTGGAAGCTGAGTCGATCGAGGGAATAGTTCCAAATACCTGAGTCTATTGAAGAAGAAGAAGAACTGTTGAATTTCCTCAGTTTGACCACAGTGGTCCAAGCTCTGGATGAAGAAAACTTTATAGATATCTTGCAGATCTTCAAAGATAAGGAGAAGGAGAGACTGGAAGAAGAATCTGAAGCTCGTGAGAAAGCCAGTATCTGTCCTCTAACTGGAACCACTGATCATACCCATCCACATCTTGATATGCTTTCAAAGAGTGATGATGATCTGGACCCTACTGCTGCGACTGAAGAATTGAAGATGCAGCAAGCCATGCGGGAATCCAGGATCCTACATGAGCAACAGTTGATGGAAGACCCTGGGGAATCTTCTAAATCACAGCTGGAGATTGACCCTATGGGAGTGGTGCGGCCAAGTGCGGCCCCATTGTTGTTTCTGCGACCACTTGACTCACTCACGATGAAGGCATTGTGGGAACTGGCGATGAAACTGGGAACTTGGGGACCCAAGTCGAGCCAACCCCTATTGAAGGTGTCTTACCACCTGCCCCAATGGCTGAACACTCAAAGGAAACAGTGGGAGTCTGGAGAAGAGTGACCACATTCCAAGTCACTCTATTTGGTGTCTTGGTGAGGGGAAACTCTCTCCACTGCGCAGCCGAGGTTGGAGAATGTTGCGGTGACCCCATAACGAATCTAGGAGGCGAAGTGGAGAAGGAAAAATAAATAGACACACTGACAAGTTGTCTTGTGAGACTCGGGCAGATTGAGACTGTCTCGGTGAAATGCTAATCGCTCTGCCGGTCGAGGACGCCGCCGATGCGATCGAGACACGAGATGGATCTCGCCCGGGAGTTAACACTGGGGCAATGAAGGTGCAATCCATTGAGTTGAGACTCCAGTGGATGCCACCTCGAAGACCCTAAGACAGTTGAGTCGTCGAAGGGATTGTCCAAGGCCCGCTGCGCAGTTGAGATTGCAGGAGGTAGTGAAGGCCAACGGGAGGTTGAGACTTCCCGAGGTAAAGAGACAGAAGCACACAACATCCCTTCTACTATCATGAAGGTGAAGATGAAGCTGAGTCATCTCCCATTGCAAATCCAATCGACTCAGCTGAGGATGTTCTTCCCAGCATGAGTAAGCCAAAATTCAAGGCTACTCGTCAAAGGTTCAATTTCGATGATGAGCCACCTCTCCAAATCTCATCATCTTCTGATGGCGCCACTGATACGGCCGAGGACCAGACAACTCAAAAGGAAAAATCAACTGAGACCGACGAAGATGTTGAGACAGCTGAGGCTCAGCCAGCTGGGTCAATACCACAACAGACCCCAGCTGAATCACACGATCAATCGCAAGCAGCTCCCAAAGCTGCAGCAGAATCGACTCAACCAGGCACATCATAGCCACAAGTCACAGTCGAACAGATTCCCTGCGTCCGTGATGATGCGTTTGAACAAACTTTCCCTTTTTCCCTAGAGCTGCCTGATCTTGATGAAGAATCAGCTAGAGATCAACAACGTTTCCATAGACCTGATCCAGTCATTCCAACAGATACCATCGTTCCAGCAAACTTTGACTTTTGACGCTTGTTGCCGCCACCGAGAGACGGAGGTAACAGCTGAGGTTCAAGAAGTTTTCAAGACTATATTTGCGGAGATAGAGAAGATGGAAAGGCATCAGGCCTCATTAGACATGCGGCTGGATAATCGAGATGATAATCTTACTGCCGATCTGCGTGGAATCATAATCAGGATCCGGGAATGGTGGCAACAGCAGTAGACAATGCGTGTTGAACAAGTTCGATATTTCAAAACATTGTACAATAAGATGCTAATCTGGAGCGCTGACAATGCTGACATGAAGAAGAGGATGCAAGACAACATTGATAGAATGCATACCTCTCATACCACAGAAATGGAGCTGTTGTGCGAATTTCATCGAAAAGAACTTCGCAGCGTAGAGGAGAACATAAAATGAAAAATTTAGCATTCTTATGGCTAAAATGAAGTTGGTGACAGTTGAATCCAACACCACTCGCTCGAAATTTCGAAAGCAAAGATACTCCGCAGAATCCAAACAGAACTCATCTATCAGTCGCCTAGATTTCATGCTTGCTGGCATGTTTCCAGGGGTTCCTCTCTCCTTTGATGATGCCAAAAAGGGGAAAGAGGAATACCTAAAGACGTTGAAAAGATCCGCAGCTGAGACGAAGGATGCAGCTGGGAAGGAGAAGACAGCTGAAGAACAGAGAAAAGAAAAGAAGGGAAAATATGTTGAGGGGGAAGGTTCGAAAGACATGACTTTAATGGTTGCTAGAACCCTCAATAAGGACTTGTCTGGTGACATAATCAGCAAACTTCGGTGACTCGCCACTCCAACACTCTATTGTGCCCATGTCCGAGAAGAGGAAGATAGTAGAAGTAGAGATGACGGAGATTGAAAGAAAAATGGATGCCCGTGCGATGGACATACTGAAACAATATGGAGGCATTCCGGCAGGAAGAGACACTGATGCCATTTCAGATGTCGGAACCGAGCCGAGATCCGTTGATGAATTCAAGACGCTCGCATTCGAGGGATACTTCGAGAACATGACCATGGCCCAAGCCTGGGACTTGTATTGGGAAAAAGGCCTCAAGCTGTGTGAAGAAGGCGACAGCTGACAAACTCTGTGATCACTCACTTTGGTCACTCTCTTTGGAAAGAAGAAGGCCCTGGTATAATACACACCCAGAGGAAGAGGTAGAAGCAGTGGAGGAAGAGGTTTCAAACCTAGACCTCTTCCCAAAAATATCGAATATATAGATCCAGAGAAGAAAGAAGGGATCTATTGGGCTGGTTTTGACGAAGTAGCCAACTTGCAAGTGGCCAAGAATAATGCTGAGTATGTAAAGAGAATCGAAGAAGAAAATAAAAGACAAACTCAGTTGTGGAAGAGAGAAAAGAAAGAAAAAGAAGAGATGAAGCTGCCAGAAAAGCCTATGAGAAAAAGAAAGCAGCTGAAGAAAAGAAGAAGAGAAAATGGTCATAAGAGGACAAAGCTGATGAAGAAAGAAGGAGGCAGCGAAGGAGATGAAGTGTTGATGTCCACCTGTAGATCCCAAGGGTGTGAGTGTATGGTTTAGAAGGGGGGGTTGAATAAACCTTACCAACTTTTCGATTTAGTCCTTTTTAAAACGTTCAGAGTTAATATTTCACAGCTGAGTCCTTGATGGACAGCTAAGTTAGTTAATTAGCAGAGTTAGCCACTCAACAGACTCGACTGAGCTATTGATAGAATAACTCAGTTGTTTTAACTAGAACTTAACTTGACTGTGATAAGTTTTCAGCGGAAGACTTAACACCCTTGAATTTGGTTTAAGTTTGTTTTAATACTTGGTTTTAGCACTTTGTTGATTATCAATTGGATAGCAAATTTATCGTGAGATATTAAAGTAATGTGCGAGAAATTAAAGTCTTTGAAATGTAAATGACACAATAAATTTTTATAGAGGTTCGAAGATGGGGTAATTCTTCTAATCCTCTCTTCTCCAACTCTGGAGGAATCCACTAAGTATTGATTCAGTATACAAAGTGGTAATCAGTTCAGATGCAAGTCTTGATCTCATAGCTGACTTGATCCTTTGGGACTCAGTCTGGAGATGCCTTGGTCACACGGCTGGCTTCTCGTACGACTCAGCTTCTTCACAGGGCAGTTTCCTTGCTACTACAGCCCACTTGCTCAAGGTTCTTGGATTTGATCACGAATCCCTCCAAAAACTTGAAACTGGTTCGACCTTGAACCTTTCTACAATCCTCCTTGGAATGTAGACCCCTTTGTTTCTTCAAATGTTTCCTCTTCAACTAATTGAAATTGTCTTTCCTTCACAGGTGAGTGTTGGATTGATTTCCTTCGTAGTGTAGGCTAGAGGATTGAACTTGAATGAATTGAGAATATTTCAGGTTACAGATGTTGCTTTTCTTGCTCGTATTTCTTTTCTGATTGTCAAGGTAACCTTTTCTCAAAGTGATTCATCAGCCTTTTATAGTGTTCTTTTGAAAATTTGCCCGTTGAAGAGATAGGTTAATTTTCAAAAGACACTTGTGGTTGTTGGCTTGTCTTGTTGCAGTTCTTGGAATTGACATTTCCTCGTATGAATGATTCTTGACTTTTCAGAGATCGACACAGTGCGATGATTCCCATTGGTTTATTCATTTTGCACGCTTCCGACCTGAGTACTTTAAGAAATGCGATATGGAAGTATTACTTGTTTAAGTAATTCTCTTGACTTGCGTGCAACGGATCTCTTTCGATTCTTCGACTTGACCGCATTTCCTTGACTTCCCCAGGTGACTTCGAGTCAGCTTCCAATCATTGGATGACTCATCTGTCACTTCAACTTGAGACTTGGCTATCTTGAGTTGACTTGACTGACACTTCACTTAGCTGCATCTCAGTTGCACCTTCAGTCGAGTTCTTGTCTTTTCTTCTTTGCCACACTTTGCCTGCCTCACAAATGAGTCTTCCTTTAGTCTCGGTTGTCTTCTTGCATGTTCAGCATATGACTTAACTCACTCGACCAGCCATATCTATTACAATGCAATTTACAACAAAAATGGGGTGCCAACTTTCTATTCTAAGTTTTACATGGCATTCATCAAAATCTAAATATTAATTTCCCAACACCACCCCTTCATGTAATTTACTTTTGTAAATGCATAAGTATGTAAGTCTTCTGTACATTGAATAAGAAATTTGTAATTTCTCTATTTTTGCGTAGACATAGATGTTTGCTCTGATACACTTTGTAAAAAGCTGTGTAAAGGACAAGAATGTTATGATCAATAAAAAGATTGATTCTACGCATACATTCTCTGTTACTACACTACATGTATGTATCTTTGATATTTACATTTTGTATGTATTTTAAGTTTTGACATCATCAAAAAGGGGGAAATTGTTGGAAAATTCACTGTTTAGATTTTGATGAATGCCATGTAAAACTTAGACTAGAAAGTTGGCACCTCATTTTCTTTGTAATTTGCATTGTAATAGATAGGGATGTTCGAGCTGAGTTAAGTCAGCTATGCCTAAATATGCAAGAAGTCAATCGGAAACTAGAATGAAGACTCATTGTGAGGCAAATTTGAGTATGGCAAGGAAGAGTAGACAAGAACTCGACTGGAGAAGCATCAGCTGAGATGTAGCTATATGAAGTGTCAGTCAAGTCGACTCAAGATAGCCAAGTCACAAGTTGAAGTGAAAGATGAGTCATCCAATGATTGGGAGCTGACTCGAAGTCACCTGGGAAGTTAAGGAAGCTACCAAGTCAAGGCAATCGAAAAGGATCCCTGTACGTAAGTCAAGAAAGTTACTTAAATAAGTAATACTTCCATGCTGCAATATTTTAAAGTGCTTAGTCCCAGAAGCGTGCAAAAGGAATAAACCAATGGGAAGCACTGCACCTGTGTCAGAACTCTGAAAAGTTGAAGGATCATTTAATACGAGGAAATGTCAATTTCAAGGACTGCAACAAGACAAGCCAACGACCACAAGTGTCTTTGAAAATTAGCCTATCTCTTCAATGGGCAGATTTTCAAAAGAACACTATAAAAGGCTGAGGAATCAATTTGAGAAGGGGTGACCTTGACTATCAAAACCATGAACATTCAAGCTATCATTTGAGCTGTAACCTACAGAAAAATTCTCAAAAATCATTCAAGCTAAATCCTCAAGCCAAAACTTCGAAGGAAATCAATCCAACACTTACCTGTGAAGGAAAGACTACTTTAATCAGTTGAAGAGGGAACATTTGAAGAATCAAAGGGGTCTACATTCCACAGAGGATTGTAGAAAGGTTCAAGGTCGAACGATTCTCAAGCTATTGGAGGGCTTCGTGATCAAATCCAAGAAACTTAAGCAAGTAAGCTGTAGTAGCAAGGCAACTACCCTGTGAAGAAGCTGAGTCGGACGAGAAGCCAGCTGTGTGATCAAGGTATCTCGAGACTGTCCCAAAGGATCAAGTCAGCTGTGTGATCAAGACTTGCATCTGGACTGTTAACCACTTTGTACTCTGATCAATACTTAGTGGATTCCTCCAGGTGTTGGAGAGGAGATGATTAGAAGAATTACCCCATCTTCGAACCTCTATAAAATTTATTGTGTCATTTACATTTCAGCATTTACGTCCTGCATACTACATTATATCTGCTGATAATTTGCATTCCAACTGATATTTAACAAAGTGCTAAATTCAAGTGTTAAAACAAACTTAAACCAAATTCAAGGGTGTTAAGTCTTCCGCTGAAAATCTTGTCACAACCAAGTTAAGGTTTAGACTAAACAATTGAGTTATTTTATCAACGGCTCAATCGAAAGTGCGTTGAGTGGCTAACTCATTTGGTTAACTAACTTAGTTGTCCACCAAGGACTTAGCTGTGTATTTAACTCTGAAATATTTTAAAATGACTAAAATCGAAAAGTTGGTAAGGTTTATTCAACCCCCCCTTCTAAACCTTACTCACACCCCTTGGGACCTACAAAAAGGTTTGTAGCTAAGTCCTAATTTAAGAATGCTCATCTATTTGTGCATCTAAAATTTTTGTGACTTTATCCGTACTTAAATTAAATCGATGCACATCCTTTTTCAAATTTTCAATATCATTTGTGAGCGTTTGTTTTTCGGTTTCAAGAGTACGGACCATAGTAAGAGTAATAGCATGAGCCTTATCAAGAGAATCATAAGAAGTAAATAATTTATCCTTTTATAGTTTAAGCTCTTTATGCTCATTTTTCAAATTCTTGTATTTAACAATCAAATTTTGAAACTCATTTTGCAATTCATCAAAATCACATTGTAATTCATCTACTAGGGAAGAAGATGAAGCATTAGAGCGTACCTCGGTATTTTCATCGTCTATGGCTATAAGACCATGTTCGGATTCTCCTTCCTCGCCGGTTATTTCAAATAATTCATCCAAAGTTTTGATGTCCACATTTAACGCCTTCGTTTAAGGAAAAGGCTTTTTCTTCTTTTGTTCCTCTTCCGCTAATTTCGGGCAATCGGCTATGTAGTGCCCGAATTTTCCGCATTTGAAACAAGAATTGTCTCTAGGCTTTCTTGCTTTATTTTTGTTTACAAATTTTGCAAATTTTCTAACAAGAGCCGCCGTTTCTTCATCATCCACATCACTAGCATAATAAACATTATTAGAAGAAGATGCTAAGCCTTTAATAATATTTTGCGTACCCAGTTTAGAGGTGGATGGTTGAGAATTTTTCCTCTCCTTGAGATATACTTCATAAATGAGGAGGTTCCCAATGAGCTCATCAAACTTGAGTGTCTCAAGATTTTGAGCTTCCGTGATTGCCGTCACCTTTTCGGACCATGAGCCGGAAGGGCGTTCAATACCTTGGTAACCTTGTCTTCTTCAGAGATGACCTTTCCAAGAGCCACAAGAGGATTGACAATGTTGTCAAGCCTTTCCACCATTTTTGATTTGCTTTCGCCATCATGCATATTGAAATTTTCAAAGTCCTTCACAAGCATTGTTTTTCTTGCTTGCTTCACTTTCTTTGTGCCCTCATAGATGGTTTCTAATTTTTCCCAAACTTCATGTGCCGACCTTATGCCTCTTATACGATTATACTCGGTAGCGGTAAGAGAGCAATGCAAAATATTTAAAGCCTTACCGTTTAGAGAGAAGGCCTTCTTGTCATTTTCATCGAACTCCTTGAATGGTTTGGGAGTCGTGGTGCCATCCTCCAATTTTTTTGTTGGTTGAGCAACTCCTTCAATGACCACATTCCAAATATCAAATCCGCACCCTTGTAGAAAGCACTCCATACGGTCTTTCCAAAATGCGTAGTTGTTGGCGTCGAATAGTGGTGGCTTGTTGGTGGAGGCGCCGGTGGTGAGGTAGCTTTCGTTCGTATCCATGGATCTTTCCTCTTTACTCGGAACGAGCTAGCCAAAGAGTTTGGCTCTAATACCACTTGTTAGTCCAAGTGGCTACGATAATCTAGAGGGGGTGAATAGATTATGCCGATTTTTCGCAAATCACCCTCTTTTTAGAATGAACAAGTAATTGACAAGAAAGTAAATGCGGAAATTAAACAACACTCGATGATTTATAGAGCTTCACCCCACCTAGGGACTACGTGCTCTACCACCCCGGTATATCCGAACTAGATTTCAAAAAGAAAAAAAGATTTTATTAACAATTACCACAATTGTTACAACACCACCTTTGAAGATTACCACAATCTTCTTACAACACCTTCAAGGAGATTACCACAATCTTCCTTCAACACCTATGAAGAGTACCACACTCTTCAACACCTAAGATCACCCAAATGTGTTCTTACCACAAGAACACTAACAAGGATATCTTGTTTTGGATGATAGAAAACTTCAAGATTACAACTCAATAAATGAAGTATACAAACTTTGAGTGCAAGTGTAATCAAGAATGAAAAGCCTAGACCTCAAGATTGTGCAAGTGCAAGAAATAGGCTTTTACAACAAGAGTATAAAAATGACGGCTTGGAGAATTTTCAGATTTCTTGTTGTGTATTTGTGTCTTCAATTCATCCTCTATTTATAGGAGAGTCTTCAAGATTGGATCTCCAACATAGGCTCCTCCTTCTTCACTTTTGTCTACAAAAAGAGGATCACAAGATGTAGAAATATTGTACAAAAATCAAAAGTAAATCTTGCTGATAAGGATTTCAAACAGTATGATTTTGCTGTCACAGAATAACATAGGCCGACCGGTTGCCCTGTTTAAGATTTCGAACTTTTGAAAAAAATAGTGCGATCCAGGTAGAGGTCGAAGGGGGTCGACCGGTCGAAGGGGGGGTGCGACCGATCGGCCCTGCCCTGGACCGGTCCCCCTCTTCATTTTTTTGACTTCAGTACGTTCTATTTCAAGTTTTCTTTCTTCAGGTACATGTCGACGTTTTGGGCGACCGGTCGACCTCCAATCTTGAAATGTTGTCCGATTTTTATCAAAAATAAACTTCAAGAAATACTCCAAAAAATTAGTAAAAACATTTTAAATCACTTGGGAGTATTTGGACAACATTTATAAACATTGTTTTGGTGTAAAAACCAATTAACATAAAAACATTAAATATGTTGTCCACTTTTTTATCGAATAATAAACTCTAAGAAATACTCCAAAAATTAGTAAAAACATTTTAAAATATTTAGGAGTATTTTGGACAACATACATAAACATAGTTTTGGTAAAATCTTGATAAAAACATTTATCTAACAAGGTACAGTCAAAAGCTGCACGACAAAGCCTATGATTGGATTAAATTTCAAAAAACCGAAAGCACGTCCTTTCATAACCCATATATACCATTTTGTTCAGTTTCTCTCTCACATTACTCAAATCTGTTCATCTCTCCAAAAGTAAAGAAAGCTTTTTTCTCTCAAAACCCTACCAATTTTAAGAGCAAGTTCGTCAAGTTTTGTTCGGTAAAAATCACTAAAATGGCATCAGCACACGATTTCGATAAGCTCGCAAAGCAAATCCACACCGGATCGACCATGGATTTTGAAGGAATGTTAAAGTAGGGTTCCGATGAAACCCTGGTGAAGAAGATAGCCGATAAGATCGAGAAATCCGGGTTGAAACCCTTTCTAACGATGGAATATCCTATGACGTACGTAGAAGAGGTCGCCCAGTTCTACGTGGATGTCGAAGTGCAGGACGAAGGGATTAAGTCCTCCGTCCACCGCAAGGACATAACAATCACTGCAAAGGACCTTGTGAAGCACTGTTTATTGTCGTCGGAGGGCATGCCGGAGATAATATGAAGCAGACGTTGATTTGGTCGCTGCATGGAAAGAAGTGGCCAAACTCGAGTGCGCTGCAAAGATTGTCTACACAGCAAACAAAAAGCTGTTGAAGGAAGATTATCATAAGTTGTTGGATATCATAGCCAAATGTGTAGATATAAAATTTGGAAGCTTTAATCAGTTGTCCAAAACCAAGGTGATGGTCATGGCTGCGATCATGGAGGAGAAGAAGGTCAACTGGGCTAAGTTTGTGTACAGCAGACTCTGCCAGAATGTTGCAAACAAATCCTTCAAAGAGGATGATTCATTTGGAGGATCTCTGGGGTATGGCCTTGTAATTGGCCGCTTGATGGAGGTGAAGGGTGTTCCCCTTCGACATGGAAAGTCATTCATGTCAACAAGAAGATGTTTCGGGCCAATCTCTCAGGAGCCCAAAAGAGAGCTTACGCCAAGAGGGCGGACACTAGTGAGGGGGAATCAGCTGATCCCAAGGAAAGAGTTGTTGTCTCCCCTCCAAAGAAGAAAGTTGCCATGCAGCTGGAAATAAGATTGTTGCCCCTGCAGCGAAGAGGAAGAAATATGCACCTGCCCCTGCAGCCGAGTCACCTGCCCCTGCAGCCGTGTCTCCTGCCTCTGCAGCCGCGGTGGAGAAGAAATCCTTAATACATTCTCCGGGGAATGAAGAAAGAAGAGATCGCCAAGCAAGAAAGGCAAACTACCTCTAAAGGCAACTCAAAGGCCTTTACCTTCGAGGAACCGGATGAAGTAGAACCTGACATTCCTCTGGTGAAAACCAAGATAAGGAGAAGACTTACCAGGCGTTCAGATCTTGAAAAGACAGCTGAGTATGCCACTCAGCTGGAAAAGATCCCTGAGACTGCTGAAGAAGTGCAGTCTCCAGAAGTGCTTGATGAAACCGCCAAGTCTGCTGAGGTCGATCAGCAGAGGCACATCAAAGACCAGTTGTGGGAATGATGCAGTGAGGAACAAGAAGTAGCTGAGAGAGCTGAATCTCCTGTCGATAGGACTGCATCTCCACCTACGACAGACGCTGCTGAGGGTGAAGAGCATCAAGCTCTGTTATCCTCCATTCCTGATAAAGAAGGACAAAAGAAGATGATGACTATGATGTGATTATGCTGCGAGAATGGAGGAAATGGAAGCTGAGTCGCTCGAGGGAATAGTTCGAGAGACCTGAATTCATAGAAGAAGAAGAAGAATTGATGAATTTCCTCGGGTTGACCACAGTGGTCCAGGCACTGGATGAAGAGAACTGCCTAGATATCTTGCAGATCTTCAAGGAAAAGGAGAAGAAAGATTGGCAGAGGAAGCTGAAGCCCGTGAGAAGGCCAACATTTGTCCTTTTTTGGAACCATCGATCATACTCATCCTCACTTCGATGCCTTCTTAGGAAGTGATGAGGACTTGGACCCGGTATTTGCTCTGTTACCGAGGAGTTGGAAATGCAGCAAGCCATGCAGGAATCCAGGATGATGCATGAGCAATAGCTGACGGAAGGACTTGGAGAGTCTTCCAAATCTCAGCTGGAGATTGATCCATTGGGAGTGGTACAGCAGATTGCAACTGTCATTGCTGCAACCACTTCCCTAGCTCACTCAGAGGATGGATCTAGGGGACCTGGCAATGAAACTGGGAACTTGGGGACCCAAGTCGAGCCAAGCCCTACGGCTGAACACTCAAAGGACACAGTCGGGAGTCTGGAGAAGAGTGACCCCATCACAAGTCACTCAGCTGGTGTGCCAGCTGATAGGGAAACTCACTCCACTGCAGCTAGGTCGGAGGATGTTGCAGCTGACTCCACCCTGAATCTAGGAGGCGAAGTGGAGAAGGGACAAGAAAAAGAAACACAGCAAGTTGTCACTGAAGAAGCTCGGATAGTTGAGTCTGTCTCAGCTGAAGTGCCAACTACTCTGCAGGCTGATGACGCTGCTAATGCAGTCGAGGCACAAGATGGATCTGCCTTGGGAGTTAACACTCTGGGCAATGAAAGTGCAATCCACGGAGTTGAGATTCATGTAGATGCCACTGCAGAAGACCCTAAGACAACTGCACCTGTCGAAGGGATTGTACAAGGCCCCGCTGTAGTTGAGACTGCAGGAGGTAATGAAGGCCTAAGGGAGGTTGAGACTTCCCTAGGTAAAAATCAAGGAGATAAGACCATTCCTCATACCATCATTGTTGATTCAGAGGAGTAAATCAGCGCTCTCCATGACTCCCAGGATGATCCTGGTACAACTTTCCCGGGATCTACAGATGAAGCTGAGTCTACCCCAACTGCACATCAAAACGACTCAGCTGAGGACGCTCTACCAAGTACAAGTAAGCGAGGAATTCAAATTTCGCTCATCAAAAGTTCAATTTTGATGATGAGCAAGCCTTCAAAACTTATCATCTTCCGATGATGATCTTGATGGTGCGGTGAGGAACGAAAAATTCATTTAGCGAGATCTCATCGAGGCCGAAGAAGGCGTTAAGACAGTGAGGCTCGTCGGCCACCTGGCCAATCATCTCACCAAGGCCCAGTGAGACCGAGTCATCTCGCGAGGCTCCCAAAACTACAAAGCAGCTTGACTCAACCTGAATCATCACAAGCACGAACAGCTGAATCCTCAATTCCATATATGCGTGATGATGCTTTTGAATAAACCTTTCCTTTCCAGATTGAGCTGCCCAACCTTGAAGAAGAAAAAGCCCGTGAACAGCGCCGTTTCAACGTTTGACCAGATCCAGTCATTCCCACCGACTCCATTGTCCCCATAGATTTTGATTTCCATTATGCTTGGTCGCCAGCTGAACCCAAGGTGACTGATGAGGTACGTGAGGTATTCAAGACAATACTCGGTGAGATTGAAAAGATTGAACGGCACCAAGCTTCACTTGATATGCGACTGGACAATAGAGATGCCACCCTAACAATAGATTTAAGAGGGATTGTGGTACGGATAAGGGAATGGTGTCAGCAGCAGAGTACAATGCGGCTCGAACAGTGAAAGAATTATAGCACGAATATTTACTAAAAGTTTTGCAGAGTAAGGATGTGATTGCAGATGTGGTCACATTCGCAATCACATGCAGCGGAATTTTGAAAGCAATAATGAGACACACGAAATAAAAATTGTCTACAAGCCAACAAGCTTGTAGACGTGCCAATATGGCAAAACTTTCCACTAGTAAAAACTGTTTGATTCCGTATACAAAAATACTCAAATCCAACTAGTAGAAACTCAACGAAAAACTCCTATCTAGAGTATATCTGATCTATGTAATTCAACTCATCCAACATTAGACATGTGTGGACTTCGTTAATCACAATACAAAAACAATGGATGAAAAACCTAACAAACGCAACTGCAGGGCTGAATGTGATCTCAGATGTAGTCACATTTGAGATCGCATTCAGGGCAGCGAGACTCCTTGTGCTTGTATGACTCTTAACTCTCTCAAGACTCTTGTAACTCTGGTGTATTTCCTGTGTAAAGATTATGGACGTCCTTCTCTCTTTTATAGGCGTCCAAGACCTTCCAAAGAGTCCTAATAAACATGGAAAGAAGATATATATAAATATATGACAAGTATATCACTTATGTTAGGAAACAAGATAAATATCAAAGAGTCCTAATATATCTATACCATATCAATATTAAATCTTTCCTAATCTATTTACAACTCAATCTTACCATAAGTCTAGAAAGGCAAAACAAATCAAAATCCAATCTTTTATTTTAGGAAATTACTTGGGCGAAAATTAACGCCCTAACAATCTCCCCTTTTTTGCCTTTCTGGACAAAACACTTATCAAGCACAAAACAAACCAACTCCCCCTCAATATAACAACTCCCCCTAAATATCATGCTGAGTAAAAATACTGAAATAGATGCAATCACATTTCAGGTCGCATTCATAACAGCAGCAAAAAAAACCAGCAAAGCAATCAAATATCAAATATCCAGAAAACCAGAAAATTCCCCCTAAATTGAAAGTATCACAATCAAGATCAATCAACATTTTTCTCCCCCTTTTTGTCCAGAAAACATAGGTAACAAAATCATGTATGCTCCCCCTGACTTGGACACGAAAAAACTTCATTTCAAATTCAAAATTTGAGGAGAATAACGGATCACAAGACTTCAATTTTTTTTAAAAACAAGCATAAGAAATGTTGTCAAGAATAAAGAAAAGTCAAGATTTTCCATAAATTAGGATTCCCAAAAAAATATAGAAATAGAATCCCACAAATCAGTGACACTCTTAACCAAAGATATAGATAATTATGAGCAAAATCTATTCAAAAATTCCAAGTCCTTCAAACCGTGTATAACCCACAAAATATATCCATCAAGATTTTCAAGATTTTGGGAAGAGAAAAATATCACCCTCAGATTATATATGGAAACCAAATCTCAGCAAAGAATCCAAAATCACCAGGACATGCAAACCTAATATGCCTAATGCAGCAAAATAAATGCACGCACGAGGAAAAAAAAGTGCTACAACAATGGATGTAGGTTCAAATGTCATCCCATTTTGAGTCACACCTGTACTAGCTGATTCAATGAATCGCAATCCGAAATCCCAGCTTATCAAAATTTTCGAGTTTTCTTCACTTTTTCCGAGTCTCATGAGGGAGTTAACCAACAGGGAGCTTTCACTCAAATGCCAAAGGTAACTCTTTTTCACATGATCATGCCTTTTTAGACAGCATTACGCTTGAAGAAATTGGTCACAAGGAATAGCTTCACACAATGGGTTGGTAGCTTTTTCCTAGAAGGCCTCCAAGCAAGATCAATACTTTATTCTCAACTCAGCTACTGGGAAAAATATCATCATCATTTTTTTTTGTATTGGAAAGATCAACTCACACCAGTTTTCCAAGGGAGACAATATATATGACTAGTTCGAACCATCAATCCACTTTTTGCATATATGCATGATGAGCTTATAATGCAAGGATGTCTACAAAAAAATCAAAAAGAAATAGAGGGGAAGAATAGAGATGCAGTGGTGGGATGTCACAGCGGATGTGATGTGCAATGCTGTGACATCTCGTGTAACATTTTAGAAAACACACAAACTGAGAAACTTCCTTAAATTGGAAAATCTCTCAAAATCCAAAAGCCTTGGTGAAGATGTATGCAAGCTGATTTTCAGTAGCAATATACTCAATTCCAATTATATTTTTCTCAACTAAATCTTGAATAAAGTGATGTCTAATATCTATGTGTTTAGTACGAGAGTGTTGGACAAGATTTTTTGAAATATCAATCGCACTCATATTATCACAATAAATGGTTAAAATATCACAATGAAAATCATTTTCTTTTCTATTGAATCGATCAAAATCTTCATTCAAAGCATTATTCCGAAAATCATCTTTCAAAGCATTAAACACATTTTTATGTTCAGAAAAGTGACACAACAGAAAGTTCTTACCATTGAACAAGTACAAGACAAACACACTAGTCTTACCACATCTCGATAATTACCCTTTCTTTCCTTCTAGTTCTTATGCCTTCAGATACATCACCTATGACTTGAAAGATTGGATGATTCTTTTGAATTCTACTTGGGGGATATCGTCTTTCATTGGTGATTAAACCATGTCCTTCCAAGTTTGTTTCAACTAGTTCAGTGTGAGAATCAGAGTCTGACTCAACTGCAGCAGACACGGATGTGGGCTCAGATGCCGTCACATTTGGTTCTACATTTGAGATAGTTGTGGATGTGGCTTAGTCACATTCTCAGTTACATATGTGCTTACATCCATCACAGGTGCAGTCTCAACAAATTCGAGCAGATCTCCAACATTGTCTTCTTCACTCTCACCTACAAGACTAGAAAGATCATCGAATACAATATGTACAGATTCCACTATCGTCTTTGTCCGAAGATTATAAACTCGATATGCATGGCTATTTGAAGAGTAGTCTAAGAAAAAACTTTTGTCACCCTTTGAGCCAAATTGAGCCATGTTATCTCGATCATTCAGGACATAGCAAATACAACCAAAGACATGAAATATTTGAGGTTTGGCTTCTTTCCCATAAGAATTTATAAGGGGTCATCAAACTTCCAGGCCTCAAATACACACGATTGGCAATATGACATGCAGTATTAAGAGCTTCTGCCCAAAAACCTTTTGAAAGTCTTTTATAACTCAACATGACATGGGATGTCTCATGCAATGTACGATTTTTTCTCTCTGCCACTTCATTATGTTGTGGAGTTTTAGGTACAAAAAATTCATGAAAAATCCTTTTTCTATCACAAAAAAATGAGAAAGAAGAGTTCGCAAATTCTTTACCATGGTCCGACCTAATTCTAACAACTGTTAGCCTATACAGAATAACAACTCTTCTCTGCCAACTTCTAAATACTTCAAATGTTTCAGATTTCTCACGTAAAAAATAGATCCAAGTAAAATGTGAAAAATCATCAACAATCACAAAAACAATATTTCCTTTCACCAATACTTTCAACTTCAACTGGACCCATAATGTCCATATGAAGCAATTCAAAACACCGTGTGGTATTGAAATGTGGTAACATTTGGTGTGGCACTCTTCTTTGTTTATCTTTTTGACAACTTTCACACATATTAGCATTCTTCATGCAAAATTTCGGAAAACCACGAACAACCTCAAATTTTACAAGATCCCTCATTTTCGTAAAACTTAGATGACCTAATTTTTGGTGCCATAAATCAGATTCATTTGTGTGTGCAGTGTGACACATTTTTTTCTTAACAAACTGATAGCAGTTATCAGATGATCTTAAACCAGCAAGAATACACGTGTTAGATTCATTAAAAACCTCACAAGAATTTTTGTTGAATTTAACATAGAGATTATCATCACATAATTGGCTAATACTAAAGAGATTAGCATTTAGACCATCCACATGCAATACATTCCGTAGCCTAGGTAGGCCATCAACATTCAAAGTCCCATTTCCAACAATTTTTCCTTTACCTCCACCTCCATAAGTAACATTACCACCATCATGTTTCTCATAGTTAGTCAAATACTCCAAAGTACTTGTCATGTGTCGTGAACACCCGCTATCAAAGTACCAAGATCCTGCAATGTTAGATCTCAAAGAAGTATAGATAACATGACATTTAACATCAGATTTCTTAACCCAGGCAGATTTGGAAAATTTTGAAATGTGATTACGAGGATGTCGTAACATTTCGGATGACATCCGACATACGCAATTTCATTCGCCAAATCTGATTTTATTTTGTAACAAAATGGCCTAATGTGTCCAAGAGCATAACAATAGTGACAAATAAAATGGCGTTTACGAGGTTTAGACTTCTGTGAAAAACTCTCCTTATTGTTGGAGGAATCTGAAGATTCTCTTGTTCTTTTGCTTTAACAAATACATAAGTTTTATAACCACGGCCAATTTTATCATCACTACCCAAAGAAAGTATATCATCCAGTTTTGCTTTTCCAGAATTAAACTTCTTCATGGTTTCAAGAGAATCTTCAAGTTTAGAATTTACCTTTTCAAAGTCAAGATCCTTCTTGGTAAGGGCAGCCTCTAGCCTGGTAATTACTTCATTATGTTCACCATTTTCTTTCTTGAGTCGATCATTCTCTTTCCTGAGGATTACATTCAGTTTAATCCTCTTGAGCCAATCTCTATACAACTTCGTGTACGTGTCTACCAAGCTTTCTCCATCTGATTCATCATCTTGTTCAATATCATCAGGAGCAGAAGTAGAATTGAAACAAAAAAGGTCAAAAATAGTTAAGATTTCATGTTCTTCAAATGTGACCTCAGATGTGATCGGAGAAGGTGTGATCACATCTCGGGCCACACCTCTGGCAACACCTGAAGGATTTATTTGAAGAGACTTTCGATCTTTCACCAAAGTGTCAGAACCTTGTGATCTTCTTTCTGGACAGCGTTCTCATTGTTAGATTCATTATCACTTAAGGTGACACTCAAACTCATCCCCTTCACAAAAATATTTGCACATTTTTCAACATAATGACCATATCCATAGCAAGTCCTACATCTAACAGAATCAAGAGCTTTTTTGTCAAACTTTTTCTGATTTTCAACTGAGGGACGAAAAGTAGGGACACTAGGAATTTCCATGCTAACAAACATATAGGATCAACACTTAGTGTCGTCAAGTGCAGGTTCTTGATGCCAATTGAAAGAATTATAGCACGGATATTTACCAAAAGTTTTGTAGAGTAAGGATGTGATTGCAGATGTGGTCACATTCGCAATCACATGCAGCGGAATTTTGAAAGCAATAAAGAGACACACGAAATAAAAATTATCTACAAGCCAACAAGCTTGTAGAAGTGCCAATATGGCAAAACTTTCCACTAGTAAAAACTGTTTGATTCCGTATACAAAAATACTCAAATCCAACTAGTAGAAACTCAACGAAAAACTCCTATCTAGAGTATATATGATCTATGTAATTCAACTCATCCAACAATAGACATGTGTGGACTTCGTTAATCACAATACAAAAACAATGGATAAAAAAACTAACAAACACAATCGCTAGCAAAGGATCTTGAATGTGATCTCAGATGTAGTCACATTCGAGATCGCATCCAGGGCAGCAAGACTCCTTGTGCTTGTATGACTATTAACTCTCTCAAGACTCTTGTAATTCTGGTGTATTTCCTGTGTAAAGATTATGGACGTCCTTCTCTCTTTTATAGGCATCCAAGACCTTCCAAAGAGTCCTAATAAACATGGAAAGAAGATATATACAAATATATGACAAGTATATCACTTATGTTAGGAAACAAGATAAATATCAAAGAGTCATAATATATCTATACCATATTAATATGAAATCTTTCCTAATATATTTACAACTCAATCTTACCATAAGTCTAGAAAGGCAAAACAAATCAAAATCCAATCTTTTATTTTAGGAAATTACTTGGGCGAAAATTAATGCCCTAACAAACAGGTTCGATACTTTAAGGCATTGTACAATAAGATGCTGGTCTGGAGCGCTGATAATGCTGACATGAAGACGAGGATGCAAGAAAATATTGATAGAATGCATGCCTCCCATACCATTAATGAAAAGAACTTCTGCGCGTAGAGGAGAATATGAATGAAAAGTTCAAATTTTCTTATGGTGAAATGAAGTCAGTGGCGGTAGAATCCAAAGTCACCCGCTCGAATTTCAAACAAAGATACTCCGCTGAGAATCCAAGCAAAACTCGCCTATCACCGCCTAGATTTCATGTTTGTGGCATGTTTCGGGGGTTCCTCTCTCCTTTGATGATGCCAAAAAGTGGGGGAGATGAATACCTAAAGACGTTAAAAGGGTCAGCTGCTGAGAAAGAGAAGGTCGCAGTTGTTGAGAGAAAGAAGAAAACAGCTGAAGAACAGGAGAAAGAAAAGGGAAAAGCAGTTGAGGGGGAAGGTTCAAAAGATATGACTCTCTTTGTTTCTTTGAAACCCTCAACAAGGACTTGTCACGGTGACATAATCAAGCAAACTTCCAGCCGACTCGCCGCTCCAACACTCTGTTGTGCCTATGTCTGAGAAGAGAAAAATCGTAGAAGCAGGGATGAAGGAGGTTAAAAGAAAAATGGATGCCCGTGTGATGGAAATATTAAAACAATACGGAGGCATTCCGGCAGGAAAAGACACAGATGCCATTCCAGACGACGGAGACAAGCCACGATCAGTGGAAGAATTCAAAACGCTTGAATCCGATGGATACTTCAAAAATATGTCCATAGCCCAAGCCTGGGACTTGTATTGGGAAAAGTGGTCCAAGGCTGTGCGAAGAAGGCGTGAGTGACAATGAGACTATGAGCGATCACTCTCTTTGGTCACTCTTTGGAAAGAAGAAGACTCAAATACAATATATGCCCAGAGAAAGAGGAATGAGTGGTGGAGGCAGAGGTTTTCAACCTAGACCTCTACCCAAAAACATTGAATATGTAGATCTGGGCAAGAAGGGAAGGATATACTGGGCTGGATATGACAAAGTAGCCAACCGGGAAGTGGCTAGGAAGAATGCCGACTATGTCAAAAGGATCGAAGAAGAAAACAAAAGGCAAGATCAGCTGTGGGAAGAGAGTCAACGAAGACAAGAAAGAAAGAGAAAAGACGAAGCTGCTAGAAGAGCCTACGAGAAAAGGAAAGTAGCTGAAGAAGAAAAGAAGAGAAAGAGACAGAGGAGGGGACAGAGTCAAGAAGAAAAAGGAGGAAGCGGCGAAGGCGATGAAGTGTTGTTGTCCACCCCTTCATGTATTTTACTATTGTAAATACATATGTATGTAAGTCTTCTGTATGCTGAATAAAAATATGTAATTTCTATATTCTTGCATAGATATAGAATGCCATGTTGCTCTGATACACTTTGTAAAGAGCTGTGTAAAGGACAAGAATGTTATGATCAATAAAAAGATTGATTCTACGCATACATTCTCTGTTTCTACATTGTCTGTATGTATCATTGCTATTTACATTTTGTATGTATGATTTAAGTTTTGGCATCATCAAAAAGGGGGAAATTGTTGGGAAATTTATTGTTTAGATTTTGATGAATGCCATGTAAAACTTAGACTAGAAAGTTGGCACCTCATTTTCCTTGTAATTTACATTGTAATAGATAGGGTTGTACAAGTTGAGTCAAGTCAGCTATGCCTGGATATACAAGAAGTCAACTGAAGACTGAAATGAAGACTCCGTTGTGAAACAGCTGATTATGGCAAGGAGGAGAAGTCAAGAACTCTACTGAAGGAGTATCAAGTGGGATACAGCTGTGTGAAGTGTCAGTCAAGTCAACTCAAGAAGCCAAGTCTCAAGTTGAAGTGACAGATGAGTCATCCATTGATTGAAAGCTGATTTGAAGTCACCTGGGAAGTTAGAGAATCGCTGATCAAGTCAAGACAATCAAAAGAATCCGCTGCATTTAAGTCAAGAATATACCTAAACAAGTAATACTTCCATGTTGTCATGTCTTAAAGTGCTCGATCCCTTAAGCGTGCAAAAGGAATAAACCAATGGGAAGCATCGCACCTTGTGTCGACTACGAAAAAGTGAATGCTCATTTAATACGAGAAAATGTCAATATCAAGGACTGCAACAAGACAAGCCAACGAACACAAGTGACTTTTGAAAATCAGCCTATCTCTTCAACGGGCAGATTTTTGAAAGTTCACTATAAAAGGCTGAGGAATAACTTTGAGAAGAGTTTATCTTGATTACCTAAACCACGAACATTCAAGCTATTATTCGAACTATAACCTGCAAAATATTCTCAAGTTATTCAAGCAAATCCTCAAGCCTAAAATTCGAAGGAAATCAATCCAACACCAAGTTGTGAAGGAAAGACAACTTCAACCAGTTGAAGAGGAAACTTTTGAAGAATCAAAAGGGGTCTACATTCCAAGGAGGATTTTAGAAAGGTTCAAGGTCGAACCAGTCTCAAGTTATGGGGGGCTTCGTGATCAAATCCAAGAAGCTTGAGCAAGTGAGTCAAGTAGCAAAGCGCGCCCGCGTGAAGAAGTTTCGAGTCGGACGAGAAGTCACGGTGTGTGATCAAGACTTGTATCCGGACCGATAACCACTCGTACTCGATCAATACTTAGTGGATTCCTCCAGGAGTTGGAGAAGAGAGGATTAGAAGAATTACCCCATCTTCGAACCTCTATAAAAATTATAGTGTCATTTACATTTCAAAGATCTAATTTTCGCATATCATTTTATATCACGATAATCTGTTATCCAACCGATAATTAACAAAGTGCTAAAACCAAGTGTTAAAACAAACTTAAACCAAATTCAAGGGTGTTAAGTCTTCCAATGAAAATTTCATCACAAACCCAAGTTAAAGTTTAGACTAAACAGTTGAGTTATTCTATCAACAACTCAATCGAGTCGTTGAGTGGCTAACTCTTTGGTTAACTAGCTTAGTTTGCCCATCGAGGACTTAGTTGTGTATTTAACTCTGTATTATTTTAAAAGGACTAAAGTCGAAAAGTTGGTAAGGTTTATTCAACCCCCCCTTCTAAACCTTACTCAAACCCCTTGGGACCTACACATTTTTTTTTGTTTCTTACCAATCCAGTAAATATATGTTGCTTTAGTGTTTTAATGGTAAGACAAAAATGAGTATTGGGTGTGGCTGGTAATTTTCATTCTAATTAAGCCAAAAGTTATGTGGAATACATTCTTTTTTTCAAAAAGATGGACGCCAGTTTTTCATTTAAAACTCTGAAATTTAACTAAAATGTATTTATTAGGGTTATTGATTATTTAGTACCTGACCTATGGGCACTTTGCTGGTTTGGAACCTGACATTTTCGAGATACCAATTTAGTACTCATACTTCACATTTTTTTTATAAATTGGTACTTATTAATTTTTAAAGACGAAAATGCCCCCAAGATTTTTTTATTTTTTGTTAAAAAGTTATATTTTAATTAGAATTATTAAATTAAAAAAAATAAATTTAATTAATAAATAACTTTTTAGTATTTAAATTAAATTATTAAATTCCTTATTGTAAAAAAGAAAATAAAATTAATTAATTATTTTTTAAAATTCAATTAAAAACTAATTAAAAATTAATGTATTAATAAAATAATTGATATAATTTTCTTATTTATTATCTGAATTTTAATTTTTAAATTATTTAATTTTATTTTAATTGTTAAAATTAGTTATCTAAACTAATTTTTCTTGATTAATTAAAATTTAATTTATATGTATAATTTACTAATTTAATGTAATTTATTTTATTTTTTCTAAAAATTTTAATATTTTAGGAAACTTCTTTTTATTTTTTATTAATTAAATTAATTAAAATTTTAATTGATTTTATAATTTACTAATTTAATGTAATTTATTTTATTTTATTTAAAATTCTTTAATACTTTTAGAAACTTCTTTTTAATTTTTATTAATTAAATTAATTAAAATTTTAATTGATTTTATAATTTAAATAAGTATACTCAAAATGCCCCTTCATTTTCTCAATCCGAGCGTCTATTGGTGACATAAACTTAATGTCGAACTTTGTAATTTTCAGAATTTTGCTTTATTTTTGTAACTCATGCAACCTTCCTTCAATATTCCTTGTCTCACACATTTGATTGGGTCTACAAGGTGAAAATAGTGTTTTATGTAATGGTAAGGTTAAAAAAAATGGGGAGAACGTGTGTTGAAGGTAAAAATCATTATTCCACCACTTAAGAAGAAGTTATGTAATTTAACAATAATTACATAAACAGTTAAAACTACTCCTACAAAAGCAAAAAATGGTCCATGCGTAATGCCTGGTTTTATTATGAAATGGCAAAAATCATAATGTCATAACCAACATGGGAATCAACAATACAAATTTTCCATATATTAAATAATAATCATCACATCAAAAACCAAAAAAATCTCATATCCAATCACAACTCTCCCTAGCAAAAAACATCACATCAACTGTCATCATTATATATCCATTTATACTCTCAAAAATTCCCAAAAGTTTTCCTCACAATTTTTTTCCACTATTCACTAGCAAAAAGAAAATTTTCAAAATGAAAGCATATCCAATCGCACCCTAAAGTGTCATATTAAAGAAGAGAAATTTATAATAACATAAAAGACAAATTAATTATGTAGGGGGTTTGGGGTAGATTTTCTTAAATGTATACACATTGCTAGAGCTGGCAACTGGGTCGCCCGTCTCGGTGCTAGCCCTCCGGGCTAGAGAGCAAAATTGGGTCAGTTTAGGTTAACATTTTTGAGATCCAATCCGACTCATATAATGTAATTTGTGTCAGGCCAACCCGGCCATTATCCCCATTAGGCATTGGCTAAATAGGCCAAAGTCCGGCCTTATCATCGGTTGACCAACTCTACACATTCCATTCATATACTATATAAAAATAAGGGATTGGAGATTGATACCGTATGATTAATGCGACAGCTATTAGCTATACCCCTCGATTCAAAAGATTAGATAGGATTTGAATTAGTGGCAGACTTTTGGAACAGGAATTTGAATTATTTGCTGTGTGGCACTTGCTCACATTCTTTACTAAACTTCCAGATGCCTTTCCCTTATGTTTGATTGAAGAATAATGAGGAATGACTTGTCCAAACTAAATTCCATTTTTTTATCACAGAAATTAGTGGTTCTTCCACTTATGAAAAAGTAGGCACATTAAGATGACAAGTCATTGGGTCCTCATTAAGTATTTGATATCATAATACAATCAATCACACACCATATTCGTCAAAAACTACTGTAACTAATGGATGTATATGCGCACATATATTGGAAATTAAGTTAGAATGAAGCTTTCCAAAAAAAAGTTAGAAAGAAGCGTATTAGGACCTATATCTGTCCATATATAGGGGTATTGATGAGAAGTAACTAGAGGAGACATAATGGGGCGGATGACCCGATGCTGGCGACAAAAATCGGGTCGGGACAGCCATAGTTCATTTTGACTGTCATTTTCAAGGCCCAATCCGGCCAATGTTTAGAAATATAATATACTTTTTTCACGGTATGCCTATCATACCAAATGGGCAAAGCCAAATAGTTCTAGTTATTTTCGGGCCTATGAAATAATAATCCAATACATACTTATCATTGGGTCGACTAGACCGGCCCATCGAACCAGACTATTTTCTTTTTCAGTAGGTCTCTTGTGAGACAGTGTGAGAACGTGATACATTTAGTGTAAAAAAATGATATTTTTAGTGTAAAAATTGATACTTGTCTAAATCAGTATATATTGACAAGTATCACTTTTTATACTAAAAGTATCACGATCTCACGGACTTTCACTATTTCACATAAATTTTTGCATTTTTTTTAATAAGAGAAATAATTTTATTATTTAAATCAAACTAGCAATACATCGATAGAAAACAGAAACAAATCGATCGGTTAAAAACCATCTAAGATAAAACTATGAAAAGATTCATATCATCTAGGTTAATAACAAAAAACAGCTTAAAGCCTACAATTTTAAAAAATCTATAATGTTTAGAATACATATGATTCCAGATCTGCAACATTTGAAGACCACAATCTGATTTATCTATGTCTGATCGAAATTTTACTTGTTTGAATCGCCCACACAAGAAAAATACCGTAACAAGATGGCAACAAACCAAACGATATACCAGACGGCGAAATCACAAACAATAAAAGAAACAAACAACCTAAATTTATGTGAAAAAACCACTTAGTTAGAAAATAAAAATAAAAAGATGTAGATGGGATGATTTTAGGCCAGAAATGGCCAAAAGCCACCCCCTCAACAATGGATAAGCAAGAAAAAAGAAGCCTCCGGGGCATAGTTCAACTGGTAAAGGACCTGAGTGACGTGTTGTCTGCTTGATGGCACCCGCATCGTGGAGGTTCGAATCCCCCTGGTAACAGGGTGCAGGAAGATTTCTTGTGTGGTGACTCAGTCTATGGCAACTCAGGACCCTAACTTGTTGGGGCACATCCCGCGATTCACCTCCTGCACAAAGTTCTAAGGCAATGGCAATGGGGGCCTTTAGGGATGGAGTTCATCCTTTTTTTTTATAAACAAGAAAATAAAAAGCAAAAAGAGAAAGTTTTAAAGAAAGGGAGGCTAGTTTCCCAATGTGATTATTACTAGTCACTTTTATAGAATCCAGCCAGACTAATTTTGTCAACTCTAGCAATATAAATACAATTAAAATGACCAAAATGTTGTTACTTAAAAGTATTTATGAAATAGGACAAGACTTGACATTGGTCTTACAAATCATTAATCGTGATACCTGTAATCAAAATATGCTAGTGATAGACGATATGAACTTCACATGGACATAGGAATAACTTTAAATACATCTCGTCCTCTCAAACATAAGTATAAGAAAAACATTTTTTCACTATTTGTGGTTTTAACACACAAAATTTTAGAACCGAACGGATTTAGCTTCGAAGAGTCACACTATGATTAGATATGAAAATTTTCAGAGAATACATTATTCACCCACTTTTATTTTTTCCTCCCACTAATAACTTCTTCTCAATTTTTCACAAAAAAAATATTCAAATCACCCATAATTATTACATATTTTCTCAAAAACTATTCACACACTCACATATTTTTAATTAGCAACCATTACTTTACTATTTGTATATTAAATCAATTTTCCATCGCATATCCAATTACACAACCAAAATTTATTTTCTTATTTCAGATTTAATTTCATCAGTATTCACTAGCAGAAAAAAATAGAAATGAACAATGGGCCTAGCCGCCTAGGTCTGGCCTGGAGACTTGTGATAATTAAATTTTAATAATTTGTTTTATGATTCCTTGTGATGGGCTTGTGGTTATTGGAGACAAATTAATCAGCCCGCTAGAATAAAACAGAACGATTTAGGCTAATAGACACAGTTGAGTTAGAAGGACGAACACATAATGAGATGCGCCATGTGACAAAGGGAACCCAAGTCCATTGGATTTCTGAAATGAACAATATTGGGCATCTGATCGATTACACAAGCTATCATCTTCTTCAGGGGCTGGGCCTCGGATCTGTTTTATTAGGGATTGGGTTTTTTAATTTTTGTTATGTTGTAGCTTTTATGTGTATTTCTGTGGTCTGATACTAGACGAAGTTTAGTTATGTTTTAGGTGTTTTGAGGGATGGGTGTTTACACGTCAGTATTTTCTAATGTTGTATTTTTGAATGTGAAAAAGATGGTGTATTTTAGTAATATAATATATAATTGAATAATGCAATGATGCTGATATACCATGTGTTGCATTTTATTTTATTTTTTAAAAAAGTATTTATTTGAAGGAATGAATAAACAAACATGATCTAAATCCAAGGAAAAGAAAATACTCCCTTAGATCGCAACCAAACATAATAACTTATAACTTAGTTATTAGAGTGGTGACTGTATTACATTCTTTAAAGTTTACTGTTTTAATCCAAGGAAAAGAAAATACTCCCTTAGATCGCAACCAAACATAATAACTTATAACTTAGTTATTAGAGTGGTGACTGTATTACATTCTTTAAAGTTTACTGTTTTATAATCAATGTAATTATCAATTTTTGTAGTGGAAAACTATTGAGGTCTTTATCCTATGGTCAACTATATTTATCTATTCTAATAACAGTTTTTTTCTTTTAAAAGTACAAGTTTTGAGTTGTACATTGCTGGAATGTAACTAATTTGCGTGTATAATAATCTAATTGATAGTTAATTTATAATTTCATATTAAACAGCAAGTCATTGATGTCATAGAAATCTTTGTCCATCTAACCTGATGTGTTTGCAGGCCGTATACCACAAAATCACTTTCCTATATAAATTATTCCACTTTATTTTCAGCCATCAAAAAATATAAATCAGAATATTTTACTCTGTAAACAAAAAAATTATTTTATTCATACGGTCATGCCTATAAAAATTTAGTAAATCTGTAGCCATGACCCCTGCTTCATATGCATCAATTATGTACATCAGTATGTTGGTCCCATTGTCCTGCTACTTAATTAATCAACTTAAAATTTTAAAAATAAAAGAACATCTCAAAAGGTAGCTCAAACAGAATTTTGTTCATTCATTTCATGCCCCTCCTAATTAATTCAGCTTTGGACCTACAACAAACAGATCATCAGTGTATATTTCAATATATAAGATAACAATGAAATTAAATAACAATAATAATTAATTTAATTTAATACCAAGTAAAGGGTCCCCCACCTAAAAATAAAAATAAAAAAAAATATTGAAAAGAAAACTTGGCTGGAAAGCAAGAAAGAAGAAGGGTTTGAACAGAGGTCCCACCAATAGTAGCTTTATTTCCATGTGAATAGCCACCCCAAGAAACATAATCAACATTTCAACTCAAAGCCCACATTCTCCACCGACCCTAACTAAAATAAAAGGAAACCCATTTTTAATTTCTAATTTTAATTATATATACACACATATATTTATATTGAAAAAAGAAAGGTTGGTGGATGGGGGATTTTTGGGAGAGAATTTTGGAAATTGAGGGACCCCAGCAACAAATATTAACTTTCCAGGTGTTCAGTCAGGAAAAAAAACTTTTCACCCTTCTGAATATAATGTTAGCAGTACAGCCTGCGATCCTATGTTGATCAAATCTTTACAACTAGAATTCCCATGTGATCCTTATACATTTTCCATTTTTCTTTTAAAATCAATATGAGGTGGGAGTGGAGGGCATGTTAGAATATTAACTTAATGATTATGACCATAAGAGTCCATTTGTTTCTGGGATATATAGATTTGGTCATAATTTTTACTAGTTATTACTATATTTATATTAAGATTTCAATTAAATTGAAGTCCTTTTACCATATAGAAGACTAATTTACGGGGGATGCAATGTTCTATTCCAAAATGGTGGTTCATCCCCCATTCTACCGTACAAAAATGACAATATTAATTTTCAAGCATAAATTGTACGTTTTTTTAAGGCAAGTGATAACCGTTAAAAACACATGGCAATATATGTATTGTGAAATATGAGATGAAACAACATTTTGAAATAGAAGATCCCATCCGTAATTTACAAACTACTATCATAAGCGATGTTCTACTGGTCATTGTTTTAGATTAGCTCAACAAAATTAGTCGGCATTAACATTGGCACCTTTACAATGCCCTCTTACCATATACAATGGAACACTTGAAAAGAACACCAGAAAAATGTCAACACCAAGTCAAAGAGATATTTGTAATTTGATTAGAAAAAGTACATTTTTGTTCCAAAATGAACCACAGCTATTAAATGAGAATTACATAGTCTTGAACAGAGAAATGGAGATATAAACAGTGATCAAAACTGAGAAGAGGAAGCAATAGAACTAATTTTACTGCTAGCAATCCAGTTTCACTGCAAAATGCAATAAAGTTATAAAACGCTACAAAGAGAAAATGCACTTTTTGCCAGAGGTGAAACAGGGGCAAAGTCATTTAGGCAGATTTTTCAAGTAAGAAATCTTTAATCTTGTAAAACTCATTGATTAAAGAGAAAGTTAAGGGGCCAACCATTTTAAAGAGAGACATTTTAAACCATATTGCTATTCCCATAAGATTTAGTATTACCTCTACTTTTGCCTTGTGATGCACATCATAATTAGCAACACAATGACCTTTTCATTGCAAACCAAACAGGTCCACTCATTAGCAGGCTGCAATGATGGTACTATTCCTTAGATCAACCGGGAATGAGTCGATCTTGTCGTATACACAGTTACAACACACAACTGACCGATTTTAACGCCCAGGATTTTCCAATGTACTACGATGTTACGCGCATGTGTCAGTGTGAATATATTCACTGTCTCCGAGTGACTAGAGAATTTTCATGTGAAATCAATTGAGGTGCCAAGTCAGCATCCAACGTGGACTTAGAAAAGAGGAGTTGACAGGGGGTGGGGGTGGGGTAGGGGGGTGGCTGGCTGCACACCTTTTGCTTTTGTGTTTTCACCACCTTCATTACTTCTGCTTTTGGTGTGCCTTGAAACATTCCCTTTTATTACATTCCTTTGCTACCTTTTATTTCAACAATCCCAAGCAACCATCAATTCTTAACATCACTGCCATCTTTCTGATTCTCTCTCTAGACGACAAAACACAGCAGCCTCTTCTCGTATTCAATGATCATATAGCCTACACAGAAAATGGTTAGTATTTTGGCGATCATAAGTTGATTGTCCCATTTTACATGCATTATTTTATTTTATTTCTTTTGCAACTTTTTTATTTAGTAAAGAATAATCTTGTGCTTCTTCAATGATTCAGGGTACTCCAGTAAACATAATTGTTGGATCCCATGTCTGGGTTGAGGATCCTGAACTCGCCTGGATCGATGGAGAAGTGCTGGAGATTAAAGGAACAGATGCCACCATAGTTACTACAACTGGGAAGACTGTAAGTCAATCCCACATCCTTTTCAATTGCAATCAGTTAAGTGTTTATCGCCAAACCGTATTCGTATGAAAGCAATTTCCTATTAGATTCAAGCCATTGTACAACCATGTAGAGTTC
Organism: Rehmannia glutinosa; assembly: GCA_016081115.2. NCBI lineage: Eukaryota > Viridiplantae > Streptophyta > Magnoliopsida > Lamiales > Orobanchaceae > Rehmannia > Rehmannia glutinosa. The sequence continues at coordinate 68,823,644 of CM071925.1, read as the reverse complement.
ATAAGCTTTTTCCTTAAACAACTTGCATAACTGGATGACAGAAAATACAATAGACGTATTAGTCTACTTGCGATCTTTAGCAGCCAAGACAAAATAATCAGTAGTTTTTGAATGTTAAACTGGATTAGTCATAGAGATAGCAGGTCACAGGACAGGAAAGTGGCTAAATGCAACCAAAATGAATGAAATAAATTTAAATACGAATGACAGTTAATTTCTATCATGTAAGCTTAAATAGGTGGGTGCGGGATGAAATTAGTTAGTTATCGATCGATCATTGAGTACTAGTCTCCATTCATTTAGCCTGAGAATGTAACAGATATTCATAAAGGAATGCAAAGTAGAAAAAGGATATCCAAAAAGGTGTCCAGGGTGCCAAGATGTTGTGTTCTATGGGGAAAAAGTAGGCAACAAGATTGCCTTGAAGTGTTTCAGTATAGTATAACTTTTCTCTGACATGTAAATTCTTTTAGCAAATTTTCAGTCTTCTCAAGAGACATGCCTCGGTTTCTCTTTTAAGTAGTTTTGGACTTTAATGTTATTGCTACTGGTGTTCGAGCCAATTCAAAGGTAAGCTTACAATCTAATCTAAACATTTGAGAGAATTCTTAATTTCAGATAGTTGCAGCTATTTGAGTATATACCCAAAAGATACAGAAGCACCCCCAGCTGGAGTTGATGATATGACCAAGTTAGCTTATCTCCATGAGCCAGGAGTCTTATACAACCTCGCATCTCGGTTTGCTCTCAATGAGATATATGTAAGCGAATTTTGCTGCAGAGTACCCAAAAAACCACAAGAAGAAAATTGCGATTGGATATGCAGATCATCAATTAGCCTAATAACTATGTTGAAATTCGCAGACTTACACGGGGAATATATTAATAGCTGTGAATCCTTTCCAGAGATTGCCACATTTGTACGATATCCACATGATGCAGCAGTATAAAGGAGCTGCTTTTGGAGAGCTAAGTCCGCATCTTTTTGCAGTTGCAGATGCCTGTTACAGGTACTGTCTTTGGTGGTCATCTTCGATTAAGGGAGGAGTGTCTGCAATCACTAAAAAAAGTGCTTCTACTTTTGGTTAGAAAAGATCACTTTTTAGTGTTTGCAAATGACAATTTCTGATTGTGCTTCATTTAATCAAAATCTAAAAGTAGGGAGATGGGTGCTTTAGATTTCTGATTCTGCTTTAGGTTTGACTTTTACAAACAAATAAGCACTTTTACAACTTTTTCACCAAACACTCTCAACTTCTGATTCTATTTGTAAAAACTACCAACTTCTGATTATCAACTACTTTTACTTCTACTATAATAAATCACTTCGTCTAAAAGTAGATGTTTTTGCAAACACCCCCTAAATCAAACATCGAACCGCAAATTGACAAGTTAATTTCCAAATATCAGGGCAATAATTAATGAACATGGAAGCCAGTCTATCTTGGTGAGTGGAGAGAGCGGAGCTGGAAAAACTGAGACAACAAAAATGCTAATGAGATATCTTGCATTTATGGGTGGGAGATCTGATACAGAAGGGAGAACAGTAGAACAACAGGTTTTGGAGGTGAGTAAAGATAACAATAATCCTTAGGCGTCGACAGATTTTTTACTGCTAGATTCACGGAAAACTAAGAACTTCATATCTTCAGTCCAATCCAGTCCTAGAAGCATTTGGCAACGCAAAGACTGTTAAAAATAACAATTCCAGGTAAAGAAGTAGCATAAGAAATTTTTAAGTTTGACTTTTATTTCATTTGGTTATATCAAATTCTTAAATATGGACTTACAAGAAGTTACACATGACTGAGTGGTCGTACCAGTCGTTTTGGTAAATTTGTAGAGATCCAATTCGATAAGCATGGGAAGATCTCAGGAGCTGCAGTTCGAACATATCTCCTGGAAAGATCGCGCGTTTGCCAAGTCTCTGATCCGGAGAGGAATTACCATTGCTTTTACATGCTTTGTGCAGCACCCCCAGAGGTGACTCGAATATTACAATTAGTAATGTAGATGACCTTCATGTATATGGTCTGCTAAATGTATCATTTGACTGCAGGAATTGAAAAGGTTTAAACTCGGAGACCCAAGAAAATTTCACTATCTAAATCAAAGTAATTGTTATGAAGTGGCAAATGTAGATGATGCCAGAGAATACCTGGAAACCAGAAATGCCATGGACATAGTCGGAATTAACCAGGATGAGCAGGTGCTCCCCCAGACAGTAGATTAAAATTTCATAATCAATACTCTTGTTTCTTCCAATGTTTTAATATCTTTACTTTTGAGTAGGAAGCTATATTCCGTGTAGTAGCGGCTATACTCCATTTGGGGAATGTTGAATTCGTCAAGGGGAGTGAAGTGGATTCTTCGAAGCTCAAAGATGATAAGGCACGCTATCACCTTCAGACAGCAGCTGAGCTACTCATGTAAGAACTCTCTTCAGTTTGGCACTTCATTTAACTTTTTTGACTTTTATATCGTGTTTCAATTGTGATTATTCGAAATACTTTTCACAGGTGTAGCGAGAAGGCGCTGGAGGACTCTCTTTGCAAGCGTGTAATTGTTACGCCGGATGGAAGCATCACAAAACCACTTGATCCAGCTGCAGCTGTCACAAGCAGAGACGCTTTTGCGAAGACGATGTATTCCAGATTATTTGATTGGTAAATGAACCTGTCAAATCAGCCTTTCAATATTAACACACAGGCAATCTGATTTAACCAACTTAACTACCACTACCAGGGATCCGTAGTAATTCACAAAACATTTTAAAAAAGCCACAGCACAAAGAGGCACTATAAAATGCCTGGATGAATATTATATTCCTGATTTATACAGAGTACAATTACCATCTCAACAAACAAGAGAATAGCATCTTCGAGAAGAGTTTCTTGGGAAAGAGAGATGGAAATATACATAATAGAAAAGGTTGATATCAATTTAGATAGCATACATATTAGGTATTTTTTGTAGCAATGAAACCTGACAATGATCTGGAATAGATGTGTACAAGGATGACTGTTCATTTGATTTAATAAAAAATTGATTAAATTTCAAGAAAAAGAGTGGTGATGAAAATTGTGTGCATCACTGCCACCCACTGCTTTGTATTTTATGACAGGATTGTTGACAAGATAAACAATTCAATTGGTCAAGATCCCAATGCAAAAAGCATAATTGGAGTCCTAGATATATATGGGTTCGAGAGCTTCAAAATTAACAGGTATGCTTTGCTTGCTCTTTTGACATAATAGAGGTGTTTACGCCTCAAGACTAACTTGTCCTTACCCTAAATATGGCAGTTTTGAGCAGCTGTGTATTAACCTAACGAATGAGAAGTTGCAACAGCATTTCAATCAGGTACATGTGATTCGGCTTAATATCGGCACCTCCTATACTATTAATCTCAGAAACACGAAATTAAATTGAACAAACATATGTACAGCATGTATTCAAGATGGAACAAGAAGAGTATACAAAAGAGGAAATCAACTGGAGTTATGTTGAATTGTGAGACAACCAAGATGTCTTAGATCTTATTGAAAAGGTATGTGTAGACCGTTTTCAGAGACAAGGCATGTCCACTTAAGCAAATTCATAGAACTGTTTACCTTACAATAATATTGGACATTTACCTGCAGAAACCAGGAGGAATAATTGCTCTCCTTGATGAAGCCTGGTAAGATACACCTCGCAATCTAGTAATTCAAAAACACTCGAAAAGCAGGATCAAACCATAAGAAACCTGCATTATTATTTGGATAAAGGTGCTATCTAAGAGAAAACACAGAAAACAGGCCTGGCATATTAAAGAAAAAAAGGCACAAATCGCAGGGTAACAACATTTTCAAGACACATAATACCAAAGAGCACACCCATATATAACTGATGTTTTTCTTTTGCAGCATGTTTCCCAAATCAACTCATGAAACCTTTGCGCAAAAGATGTACCAGACTTATAAAGGACACAAACGCTTTAGCAAGCGAAACTTGCTCGAACTGATTTCACGATAAATCATTATGCTGGTGATGTACGTATGATGTTGGGCAAAATATTCATCAGTTTTGTGATTAGCATTTTTAATCTTTCTATTCTGGCCAAACAGGTTACTTATCAAGCTGATCAATTCCTGGACAAAAATAAGGACTATGTTGTTGCAGAACATCAAGCTCTTTTGACTGAATCAAAGTGCTCATTTGTTGCAAATCTCTTCCCTCAATTGGCTGAGGAAGCATCAAAGCAGTCCAAGTTTTCTTCCATTGGTGCTCGCTTCAAGGTAGGTGTAATGAGCAAGAGTGACACCTGATTCCTAATATCGACATACATTATAATATATCTCGTAAATATGCAGCAACAATTACAGTCATTAATGGAAACATTGAGCACAACAGAGCCACATTATATCAGATGTGTAAAGCCCAATACAGTTCTGAAGCCTGGAATATTTGAGAACTTCAATGTCTTAAACCAGTTACGATGTGGAGTAAGTTACTCATTCATCTCTGATGTGATATTACTTTTAAAATTCTAAAACATGCCGGTACTCTAGCCTTGATTTTCTTGCACTTACGAAGCATCTATGGAAATTGTGGCAGGGTGTCTTAGAGGCTATAAGAATAAGTTGTGCTGGATATCCAACAAAAAGAACATTTGATGAGTTCATTGACCGGTTTGGAATGCTAGCTCCAGATGTTGTGGATGGGTACGTAAGCTCATCCTCTTCTTATTCTAGCCTCAGTTGGTATCCCCATTCATGACAAAATGATTATCTGCCCCCACAACAGCGGAGCATGTCTCAAGCATCTTGCAATGATGCTACTTAAACCAGTGAAACTACACATGATGCAATAAAGTTTGAACCACTTGATACATATCTTTCAATGTAACCATGTCGCATGGCATTACAAGTCAGTACCCTACCTGGGAGAAGGGAGATGCTGAGTAGCAAGGGAAAATAGTTGTGTTCATTCTTTTAAATTATAACAGTATCTTTACTGTTTTCTGTGCAACAGGTCCGATGAGAAATCAGCATGTATTGCAATATGCGACAGAATGGGCTTAAGAGGCTATCAGGTAACAACTCTAATTGGTTATCACGATGTGAGATTGCATCTTTGCTTTCTATTTACCATTGGTATTACTTTGTAATGCAGATTGGGAAAAGCAAGGTATTTCTTAGAGCAGGGCAGATGGCTGAACTAGATGCTAGAAGAGCTGAAGTTCTGGCTCATGCAGCAAAGCGCATTCAGAGGCAAATCCGAACTTTCCTTACCAGAAAAGAGTTTATTATCCTACGCAAGGCTACCATAAATATGCAGAAACTTTGGAGAGGTAACCTAGTGTTATAGAAAAAAAGCAGACTACTTATCTAGTTGCCATTGAGATGAATTTTAGCCAATATACTGAAATGGAATTTCAGTGAAAATATCTTCGCTTTTATTAGAAATAAACTCAAGGTTACATGCAATTCTCCAACAATCAAGAACAGTTCTTCTCTGAAATTGTTCTGCAAAATTTCAAATAACAATTTGTTTTTGCTGCTTACACAGCACGACTTGCTCGTAAGCTTTATGAACACATGAGAAGAGAAGCTGCTTCAATCCGAATACAGAAACATGCACGTGGTCATGCAGAAAGAAAATCTTATACCAAATTACAGGGAGCAGCAATAGTAATTCAAACTGGGTTACGAGTAATGGCTGCACGAAATGAGTTCAGACGGAGAAGACAAAACAAAGCAGCAACAATCATTCAGGTAGTAAAACATTGAAAGGTTGGAAGTAGGGAAACAGGAAACTCATACTGGTCTGCCTTTTTTGACGGACTAATTAATCAAGTCCATACAGATATTTTTACTTATCTTGGTCTTTTTCAGACACAATGGAGAAGTTTCCATGCCATTTCTTCCTATAATCGGCTGAAAAAGTCCACTATTTCACTTCAATGCTTATGGCGAGCTAGGATAGCAAGGAAGGAGCTTCGGAAATTGAGGATGGTCAGTGTGTCCTCTCTATAAATCACACTTCACCTTCCATATACAACTGCTAATAAGTGCACAAAAGTTAATGGCTAATATGGAAATTGTCCTAAAACAGGCAGCAAGGGATACAGGGGCACTCAAGGAAGCAAAGGACAAGCTGGAAAAGCGCGTAGACGAGCTAACATGGAGATTAGACATTGAGAAGCACTTACGAGTATACCACAAATGCACTCTTTCAATTACAATAAAAATACAACAGATTAATGGCCAGCAGTAAATGATATAACCTTAAACTTCTACATATGACCACTAATTCTACCGTTCTAGTGTCCGAATGTCAAATAAATTCATTCAATATTACCAACTGATTTAAGCTACTATTACAACCCTTAGTCAGGTAATTGCAATTTTATTATCCAAAAAGGTTTAATGTTCACAATAAGCCTATAAAAGAAGCAACCAATGTTTAAACCAAACAACTTTTATCAGCTTTTAGAGTTGCTAGTGAAGTATCTGATTATGTAGTAACCTTGTGATGATATGCAGTTCATATGTATATCAATTGAAAATAATAATCATTTTGCAGATGGATATTGAAGAAGCAAAGGGGCAAGAAATAGCAAAATTGCAGAATGCTTTACAGGATATGCAAACGCAACTGCAAGAAGCACATGCTGCGATCATTCATGAAAGAGAAGCTGCCAAGATAGCGATTGAACAAGCCCCACCAGTCATCAAAGAGGTACCAGTTGTTGACAATGCAAAGGTGGAGCAACTGACAAATCAAAACCACGAACTTGAGGTATCACCAAGCAACTAAAGTATGCTACATTTTTAAGAAGACAGTGTTTTCATTTAGAGTAATCACAAACCAATGCAGTTGACAAAAAATGTACCATATAGCCAAAGGACATCTATCCTCTTTCTCCCTCAAGCGTAGACATAAGAAAATAATAATCACAGGAGGAAATAATGATAATAAATTCTCTATTTTGAGAATCCTGCAATATCTTCTATAGTTAAGTATGAAACAACTTTTGTGTAGCGCAATAGTTCATCAAAAACTGGTAAAGGAGAAATTGGAGAACAGACTTAAAACAAGTGATTGAGTGATTGTGTGAAACAAAGAGGGAGAGCGGAGGTGGCAACAAGAGAGAGGGGAAGAGAAGAGGAAACGAAAAATACATCGCAAGCATACCCCAGTATTATGCATGATGAAGTAACAAGATCATGATATGAAGATATTTAATTAATATTTCGAGTATTCAAGACAACTTAAATATCCAAAAAAGAAGCTACTATGATCAGAAAAAATATGTTAAAATATTAAACTACACTGCCAAGTGCATGTTCTGAACCACTGCATATGCCATCACTAGAAACTAGCAGATGCACAAGCATACATCATGCAACCTATTTCCATGCACATGTGCAGGAAGTGATTACCGAATTAAAGAAGCGGGTGGAAGAATTTGAGCAGAGCTATTCGGAGGTGGAAAAAGAAAGCCATGCCAGACTTAAAGAAGCAGAAGAAGCCCAGATGAGAGTTTCACAACTACAAGAGACCATTGAAAGGTATCTGATTTTAAATATCTGCATATCTAGCCTTATCAGAATCATCAATCCTGTTATGACTATATCAACTTAACATCTCTTCAGATTAGAAGTGAACGTATCTAATCTCGAATCGGAGAATCAGGTTCTGCGTCAGCAGGCTTTGGCTGCGTCTGCTAAAGAGGACTTCACTGAGGAAATGGAACTGTAAGAATATAAAAGAATGATTTTTCATCTTAAGACTTCAAGTTTTTTTTCCTGTAGACACTTGATAAAAATATGCGCAACCTTTAATAAAATGTTATACAGTTTTCCTGCAAACTTGAAAACTTTAAGTTTGCATAACTTACTCTCTGCAATTTGCGTTCGTAAAATATAGATCTATATGTTGGAGAAGTATCCATAGAATTCCTCGATGCGAACTCACACGCGTCGAATTCAAATTATGGGTTTGAAATGAAAACTTGAGCAATTAATTGAACATAATAATCATTTGGCTAAGCAATAGTGTGGCAGTAATTTACCGAATCATCCTGAGAGAACAAAACTAAAAGTCAGTTAGCTCAGTGGTCACCTGGATTATGGTTCTTGAAGCAGTCCATAGAAGAAATCTGAAAAATCTTTTATGTCAGATTGAGGGGAAAGATCAGTGATTTGGAGTCAGAGAACAAGTTTCTCCGCAGTCAAAATGTAGTTGTGGAGCAAATAGCAAGTTCTGATGATCAAGTTAGCTTATCAGTAAAGGTACAGTAGGTTCTACTTGTGTTTACTAATTGCTACAGTTCTATTCAATAACCCCTGGCTGCTGTAAAATGCAGGAATTGAATAATGGATATCAGAGCCATAATGGTGTTCAAGTGAAGGAACAGCATCCAATAACAAAAGTAGAGCAACATATAACTAAAGTAAATCAAAGATTCCATTCAGTAATTTTCTTATATAAACAAGTTTTCCACCATTGGGTAATCAGTTAATATGAAAGGTGATTTTTGTGAGCAGGATTCAGAGGCTACACCCCCTATCCTCACTAAACAGAGATCCTTGACAGATAGGCAGCAGGTATCTTTTAAAACCCACAAGTTATTAACATTAAAAGAAAAAAGAATGTTCTTATATGGACATCGGATTTCTAATTGTGTTCTTGTGAATCCTTGAACTTCATGTATCAGGATAACCATGATGCACTAATCAAATGTCTTCTTGAAGACAATCGATTTGATAAGAACAGGCCTGTTGCTGCTTGTATCGTGTACAAAGCACTCATTCAGTGGAGATCATTCGAAGCAGATAAAACTAATATATTTGACAGGATTATTCATGCAATCCAATCATCAATAGAGGTACCACTTAATATATTTTTAACTTACTATTGGCTACCAATGGTCCTTGTTAAATGTTTTCAAGCGCAATGGCGGACAAGTTTCTACTAAAAAAATTGTGTGCAGAACCAGGACAACACCAAAAATCTCGCCTACTGGCTGTCAACAACTTCAACTCTTCTGTTTCTTATACAAAGAACAATCAAGGCAAGCAATACATCAGCAGTAGCTTCAAAACGAAACCGAAATTCACCCATCACGCTGTTTGGTAGAATGGCACAGGTAAAACATTGAATGTAAATCAGTCATCCGCATAAAACCATGGACAGTTATTAAATTCCCAGGCTTATACTCTCAGGTGCGATCATCTTCTTTGATCACGGGACTATCTAGTGGTTACAGTGGGATGGAGGGAAATCCGATTGCGAAATCAAGGATTGAAGCTAAATATCCAGCTTTATTGTTTAAGCAACATCTAACTGCCTGTGTTGAGAAAATATACGGGATGATTCGTGATGGATTAAAGAAAGAGATCAGTCCCTTTCTTACTTTGTGCATACAAGTAAGTGCATTATATCTACTCCTGAAAATAATCAACCAAAACCGTTTTTAATCACAATTATATCTTAAATTGCCATACCCAGGCACCAAGAGCTGCAAGGATCAGACCAGTAAAAGGGTCATCTAAAAACATACATTCCCATATCATAACGAAACAACAGGGCTCTAGTATACACTGGCAAAATATCGTCCACAGCTTGGATCATACCATGGGAATACTGTCTGAAAATTATGTAAGCAGAACTATTTTATTCTATTATTTTTTCCTTGAGCTACCGCCCATGAATGAAAATAATTTTCCATGTTAATGGATCCGTTTTTAGGTTTCTTCTACCATCACAAGGAAAATTTTCAGCCAGGTATTCTCATTCATAAATGTTCAGCTTTTCAACAGGTAAGACTTTTTTTTCTACTCCCATTCTACTAAACAAAGATATTTCAGAACTAAAAATGTGCAATTCAATAAACAATGTCCACCTATCGTTGTGCCTCAGCTTACTGCTCCGTCGTGAGTGCTGCTCATTTAGCAATGGCGAATATGTAAAGGCTGGTTTACAAGAGCTAGAACAATGGTGTGCGAAAGCAACAGATGAGGTAAATGACTTCGTGAAACAATACTAGCAGACTAATGTGGAGAAGTTCAACAAAGTGAAAATAAATAAAGTCTCACCTCTTTCCTCATAATGTAGTATGCTGGATCCTCATGGGATGAACTCCAACATATAAGACAAGCTGTAGCTTTTCTGGTACAGTTTTATTACTTAGTTCAGTTTGCCATTCGATTTAAAGAAATTATATTGCTCAAACCATGCCTTAACTTTCCAGGTCCTGCATCAGAAATCTCACAAGTCATTGGATGAGATCACAAATGAACTCTACCCGGTAAAATGGACTTTATGCTTTATTCATCTCTCACTCATAATTGTGAAATGTCTGTTTTAGTCTCTCTCTATTCACTAAAAGAGGTCGATGGGGAAATCCATATACAACCTAATCATATGTCAAGGTAAACATTTTGTCCATTTTCTTGCTTTTCTTCAGGTATTGAGCATTGCACAAATATATAGAATTGGAACCATGTTTTGGGATGACAAATATGGAACCCAAGGATTATCTACAGAGGTAATGGCTCTCCTATTGTTCTTATGAGGCACTATTCAGGTCTCTTTTTGAGAATTTAGCTTTATGAAAATTCACTTATTAAAGTAATTCAGAAACAGGTTTAATTTCAAAAAATATTCAAATATACACGAGCTATTTCCATCAAGCCAGAGCTATACATGCACACTTTGCCAGCATAATTCCAAATTCCCGATCTCACAATTCTCATAAAGTCGTACTGTAGAAAATAGGCTTCTTATCAATAAGAAACTTCACCTCATGTGTGATCAATGTCTCTTAGAAACTACCACACTTAGATTTTCCACAATTATTTCTTCTCCAACTCTAAGCCATACAACATGTTGGTTTCATGGAACTCCTCTTTATTTCATTTTCATGATCTATGCTCTAATGATACCGTAAAATTGTAACGTTTATGCCTTTTATTTAAGGTAAAAGGTGAATTATCGTTTTTCTTTTTAGAAAGTTCATAAATCAAGTCATCTTGATGGATTGGCTTTCCACTCACTACAATTATCTGTACTCAGGTGATTGCAAAGATGAAAGTGCTGACAGTAGAAGACTCAATCAGTACACCAAACAATACTTTCTTGCTCGATGTGGATTCGAGGTAATCAAAGTTAAAACTTGTGACTTGAGAACCTGAAGACAAAAATAGTGCAATCACTAACGCCTATTGTCCAATTTGCAGTATACCTTTCTCCATGGATGAGATATCACAGTCTTTCCGAGATATCAGTGTATCTAATGTGGATCCACACCGCCCCTCCTTCGTCAGAGATCAGACTTCCATTTTCTCTTGCAGACAACAGAATGAGAGTTTCGCACTTCTCCAATTTTGACTCCATAGACAACAGTACAGTTTTCGCCAATTGTTTCATGATACCCATTTTTTGTTTTTTGTTTTTCCTTTGTTTGGTGAGAGAGTGAGTATGAGTGTTAAGAATGTAAATCCTCTTTCTTTCATTTGACAATTAATTTTCTCTTTTCTATTCTTTTGGTCCCTTGTAATCCAGACGACAATTTGAAGTCATACCACATACGATGTACTTTATGGTTGAGTCTAACTACAGAAAGGTGATGTAATGCAAATAACATTCATTTGAAAAGCATCACTATTGCGTGCAGCCCAATCCATTTTGTACCTTCAAATCATTCAGGTACGATATCAACCAATGCATCAATCTGCATATTTCTAGGATCTTCAAAGCAACAAACAGGAGTAGAGCTGAAAGGGGAAAAATTGCATCTAAATATCTAAATCAATATTTTTGCTAAAGAAAAGTTTATTTAAAACAGTAAATTTGTTGAAATGTATATACACTTTCTGATAATGGGTTCACCCTTTACGAGCACAAGCCCATCAGCCAAACACAGGCACAACAATGGCGGTGGAATCAGAAACATAGCTGGGATAAAATCTCAAGAGACAATTACTATAGACAAACATATTAATTTTCAAGCAGCAAATTGAATACCTTGGAATTTATCCATGCATATTAAAAGGGAAGGTGTATTTCCTCCATGAGTAAAAGCTGAACCCCATAAAGAATTACAGTCCAATGGAGCTGGCAGCTTCCTGGAGTGTGCATGTTGGTTGTTATGCTTTGTGGGCTTTCCCCTGCTACTTGCTAGGCCTTGTTCGCGTAAATGAGACTATGTTTGCCCGGGATTGATAATGAGATTTGGAATTGGATTAGGTTTAGGATTTGTGAAGAAAGACAATTTGAATTAGGTTTGAATTTTTTTTATTTGGATTAATAGTTTTAGAAGAATTTACAAGGATTGTTCTTTTTTCTTATATTATAGAGAAAAAGAAAATTTTCCAATATGATTTTTCTTTAGATTTTTTCTCATTTCAAACACTTCAATATGAGATTCAATTTGGATATAGCCCAAGCGTCAAACAACGCGTTACTGTGTGAGCAGACCCTAATTTGAATTTCATCAATTCCCCTCCCAAAACATCACATTTCCTCTTTCCCCCTTAAAAAAGGGGGCGTTGTTTTTTTTAATACACTGGGAGAAAATAGGAAAAAGGATACACGCACTCATATGGGATCGAACACGGGTCAATGTAGCTCAAAGTAGTTTTCTCAAGAAACGTCCATTAGGGAGTCTTATGTCAAAAGGACCAACGAGGATTCAATCATAAAGGAGGAGGAGGAGCAAGAGTTAGCCTTCATTGAAATTTCTGGTTTCTAGGTGAAATGAAGTAGGGATAGAATCGAAGGGAAGATGGAATGGGCGTGAATCTTCTCTCTTTTGCTAACCAATAAGACTCTTCTTTGTTCACTCATTTTTACCACTTTGGGTTGTGGAACGTACTTCATACTACAGCAAGCCACAACCATTGGAGAGCCACACCACTGGACCTCCAAAGTCTGGAGGAGCTATGGCTTACAATGGCCACAATCGTTAAGTTGTCTATAACAAACCTTGGTGAAAGCTAGGGGTGGAAATAGGCTAGGCCGGGCTAGGCTATCGTCGGATTTGATCTGGGCACTTTTATGTATATTCGGCTTAAGTCTGGCATGTTATACATAGTAGGCTTTTTTTTCCAGCCCAAGCCTAGCCTATTTAATAAATATGCATGTCCTGAGCATATTAAAAGCCCATTAAAGGCCTACAAACCATATATATTTTATTTTAATATATATTTTATCGATTATAATAATTAAATAATTATATAAAAATAGTAATAGTAATAAAATATGTAATATATATTGTGGTATTTAAATTTGTAGGCTTTAAATAGGCCGGCCTATTAGGCTTGCAAGGCTTTTGTAAAAGCCCAATCTTAGCTTATTTATCTAAGTAGGCTTGTTAAAAGTCCTAGGTCTGACCTATTTAATAAATAGACTAGGCCAGGACAGGCCCAAAGTAGGCCAAGCCATAGGCCCCTGTCGGGTAGTCTGGCCTATTTCCACCCGTAGGGAAAGCCTACCAAAGGGGCGCACTTGGGAAGATCTTGCACATGAGATCCACAAGGGGTCAGAGAGCATGGAACTTTTTTTTTTACAACTTAACTGATGAAAGTCGATGAAAAATGAGATTTGAGAGGAACACCAGCTAGCAGATCAGAAATCTTTGTATAGGTATGAAGCAGTTGATCCCACTAGGGGTGATATTTTCACCCCTTTTTTTTTATTTGCACCTTTTTTCTTATGAATACATCATATTCCCAATATTTAAAAAATTATCATGAGTTTAAAAGATTATAATATCTTTGCTAACATAAAAAAGAAAAAAAAAAGATCTAAATACAATCACCAAATCTCTAAATACACCCCATCTGTTTTACAAGCATATATTCTTCTTCCCTATCCCAATCACATTCTTCTTCATTCTCCACAAAATCCGCAAAAATAATTTCAAAACCCTAATTTTGCAACACCCGCATTGCTGCAAAATATGGACCATAATAAATTCATTAACACCAGCAATGCAAGAATCTTATTAATTTACTGTTTAAAGTATCTTATTTTTCTATTTTTACATGATTTTCGCGTTAGAAATTGTTGCTGCAACGCGCATGTCAATTTTCAATTCGAATTGGCACGATCGTGGCACTTTATTCTACAACATATGGCACGATGATGCCATTTATTCTACAAATATGGCACAATTCTGCCATTTGATCTACTAATATGGCACAATCATGCCATTATTTCAAAAACTTGATAGTACAAAATTTATAGAGAAAAATGGTGCTTTTTCGAACCATTGAATCCAAAAATTTTCGCTAACATTTTGAACCCGGTCAATTCAAAATAAACTATCAAAAATCGTGTGAAATCCAAAAAAAAAGTACGTGAGAAGGAAGTGCGTGTTTGATGTGGATAGTGCAGAAAATGGGGTGGGTGTATGATTTGGGGTGCAAAACTGGGTTTATTTTGGAGAAGGGTAAAATAAAAAATATAAGGGAGTGTATTAAGTAAATTAGTGGATTTTTTAAAAGGGATGGGGTATATCTAACGACATGATTGGAATGAATGAATGAAATTGAATATGAATGGAATAAACTTAGGAATACAATAACAAAATGAATAGAATGCCATACATATTCTTTTCCTTATGCTTGGTATCGGTAGGGAATGGAAAAGTCATTTCTATTTGAATTCAATTTCATGATTGGTAATTAAAAATATATGATGAAAATGTAATGAAATATTTTAGTTACTAAATTACCCTTTAGTATATTTTTCTTTTTTTATGAAATGATTTCAACTATGCTTATTAACTCTATCTTTAAATTTCAAATAATCATTTTTCTCCCACAAAAAAATATATAGTGGAATCATTTTTAGATGTTTTTAAATTCATGCAAATTATTCATTTTGCATTAATAACACAATTTTATTGTATTAGGTCTCAAATTATCAAACATCCAAGAATAAATTTCCCTTGTGTCCATTTACACGAATATTTACATGATTAAATGGGAAAAAAGAGAATGGAGTGAGAAACATGTTAAAATTATTAAAAAGATTGCAATGGTAAGAAAAATATATATTAAATTTTGGTGTATATTTAGTGGTACATAATATTTTTTATAAGTTTACGATCATTTTGTTCAAAATAAAAATAACTTTATTCCTGACATATTGGGAATGGCTAAAACCAGGGGATGTGAGAAATGATTAATCACATATTAATAGGTATAGGAATTCCTATGGGAATGGACATTCATAACCTTAAAAATATACCAATCGTGTGAATGAGAATAAACCTGAGAATGCCCATTCTATTTCCACTTTATCACCGCATACCAATCATGTCGTAAAAATGAGTGTATTTAGTAGAGGAAATGGTGCAAATAGCGCCCAAAAAAACACACTTAAAATGATATTTGCAGTTCCAAATCTGATCTAGCTACAAGTAGGGGTGTGCATAGTAAGATACAATTTGGAGATTAAAAAATCTACAGAACTGTACTAAAGTTCGAATATTTCAAAAATTGATATTTCGTAATTTGCCGTATCTTAAGAATATCATACCGTACCGTTCCAAATTTCAGAACAGTTCGGTATGGATATTTGGTTCTAGTGGACCGGTTTGGTCCGGAACAAATTGGATATTATTCATGCTTTAAAAAGAGACAAAAAGATAATCAACATGAAGTTATTAATTAAATTCTACTTTAACTGTTTAATCAATCGCACAAAAATATAATTCACAATATGAAGAGTCAATGCATCTCTATATATATTGCTCAAGATCGAATATCTAATTGCATTGACTGACCACCAATCCAACACATTAAAATCATGTTGTATTTTCCAGAAAAATCCTAAAGACACCTCTCTAATTCCCCTTTGACAACCAATTTTTGCATATTCTCCTATTCTAAGAAAATTCCTTTATATATGAAACAAGCGTTTATATAAGTTTATTGTCTTAATGTCCCAATTTTTTGATTAGATGATTACTCTAGTTTAGGTATAATTTACCAATCATTTAACTAATTTTAATATCAATTAATTTTATTAAATGACAAGTCTAGTTATGATCATTAATAAGTCAAGTATCGTCAAATTAAAACGTTATCTACAAATCACATATGATTTTTTAATTTAACTTATCGCGTACATTTAAATAAATTAATATGATAGCAACTATTTTTTTATAAATAATTAATATAGTTTAACTCTTAGTGAATTAAATTTCTATTTATTTATTCATTTAATATATCGATAAAGTATGCTAATTTTTAATTTGATAATTTTTAATATTATGTTTTATATAGTATTGAATTTTAAACAATATGTAATTAATTCACCATCAAAATATAAATAAGATAAAAATATTATATATATATATATGTATACATAAAAAATTCTTTAAAATCAGTTCTAGTTTCTAATCTTCGGTTCGATATGACTCGGTATGGTTCAATATGATTCTCGTTACGGATATTTGAAAAATATCCAGAACCGCACAAATAAAAAATTCGGGGATAGTTTGATTCGGGGAAAATGAAAAAATCAACGGATATTTTTGATTCGTATATCGGTTTGATTTCGATAAACTCCAAGTCCTGTACACACCTTAGCTACAAGAGCGATTAAATTTTGATTAATAAATGGGTGGTGCTATTTGCCCCCAAGAATTGATTAATACACCCCATTCCTAATATTTACAAAAATGTCATAAGTTAAAAAGACTATGATACCCTTAATAAAATATAACAGTGTAATACACCCCTTTAATTTCTAAATACACCCCATCTCTTTTTTAAACATATAATATTCTTTTTCTTTTCACCCTCTCTCATTATTCTTCTCTCTACAAAATATTCCCAAAAAAAAAGAAAAATTTGAAACCCTAAATTCGCTGCAAATATGGACCCGAATGAATTCATCGACTCCAATAATGTAAGAATTTTAATACTTTATTGTTTTAAGCATCATACTTTTCCTATTTTTTTCGTTCAAAATTTCAACTGGATCGTGCACCCCACGCACGAATTTCGTCATGGAACGATAGTGCCAATTTTCTACATGGCACGATCATAAAATATGTGGCACGATCGTGCCATGTTTTAATTTTTTGTTTAAGTTTTTTTTTATGAATTTGTTTATAAAATATGTGGTACGATCGGGGATAGTGTTGTTTGTCCAACTAATAATGAGACGAATCAAGTCCAAGACTTATGTATTGTTACGGATTACACAGACGTTTTCACAACTTACGAAATTTTCTCATCTCGTGAGAAGTTATTTGAATGGGTTCGGGAGCGGGGAAATGGACATGGCATGGTAATAGTAATAAGTAGGTCGAATAGTGGTGCTGGTAAGAGGAAACCTCGTATGTTGTTGGCTTGTGAACGTAATGAAAAATACTGTGAATATAGTGAAAAATTAACCCGAGGAAAGCATCAAGAGGAAAATGTTGAAAAAGATGATGTCCCCTCGAGCAATTTGAAAAAAAAAAAGGTCGTGGGATAGAAACTGGAACAAAGAAGTGTGGATGTCCATTTCGTTTAAAGGGTGAGGAAATCTCCATTAACGAATGAGTTTTGAATGTTGAATGTGGTGTTCATAATCATCCGATTGCCCAATATTTGGAGGGTCACTCATATGTTGGTCGATTGTCAAAAAAAGAGGAGGAATATGCCATGGATATGTCACAGGGTAATACTCGACCCAAAGATATTTTGTTTGGTTTGCAAAAGAAATTTGTAGATAATAAGTCCACAATACGGACTATCTACAATGTTCATATGAAGAATAGAGTTGTTGAACGAGACGGTCGATCTCAGATGCAGCAACTTATGTGGAAATTGAAGGAGCATAAATATTTCTATCATCATAGGCGCTGTGAAATGACTAACACTATGAAGGACCTTTTTTTGCTTACTCGATGAGCGTTGAGTTGTTGCGTGCTTTTCCTAAGGTACGTTTTATGGATTGTACGTACAAGACAAATAGGTACAAGTTACCCTTGTTAGAAATTGTTGGTGTGACGTCGACACATATGACATTCTCTATTGCAGCCGCTTATTTGGAGTTTGAGCGGGAGGACAACTACATATGGGCATGTACCATTTTAAAATCCTTGATGGACCCACTTTCCCTCCCTACTGTGATTGTTAATGACATAGAATTGGATCTAATGAATGCAATTGAAAGAATATTTTCCAATACGAGATATTTTCTTTGCCGGTGGCACATTAGTAGGAACATTTTGGCAAATTGCAAGAAAATACTTCGCACGAAAGAGAAATCAGAATCCTTTATATTGTATTGGAATTTATTAGTCCTCGCAGATACTTAGTCATCATTTTATGAATTACTCAGGGGATTTCAGTCTGAATTTGTAGAATATCCAGCTGCCGTGCAATATGCAATGGAGCAATGGGTTGGGCCTTACAAAGAAAGATTTGTGTCTGCTTGGACTAATAATATTATGCATTTCGACAATACCACTACGAATAGGTAAAGGTCACACCAATGTGATTAAAATTGCTTTCTATATTTTAATTAGATATATATAAAAAATAATTGAGTGATTACATTTTATTTAAGAGCAGAGAGTCACCATGTTGCATTGAAAAGACAACTTGGATCGAGTCAGGGTAACTTCGAGACATGTTGGGGACGTATTCACACCCTTCTTGAGACATCACATAACGCAATCAAACACTCGTTTGAAAAGAGCAGAAATGTAGTCCAACATAAATTCAAATCAATTAATTCATGCCTGTGAGGTATGATATCTATACATACATTGAATAAAATATATGACGAAATTGATGGTATAACAGAGGGTGGTGTTGATCCCTTATTGTGTGGGTGTGTGTTGAGAAAGACATGTGGATTACCTTGTGCTCATGAGATATCTGAGTATGTCAGGTTGGACAAGCCAATTCCCCTTGATCAAATTGATGCGTTCTAGAAAAAATTAGATATGTCACCGACGGGAGGAATGATGTTGGTGTTTGATAAATAGTTTTATCATGATGATTTTGATTTTACACCAAAATAATGGTTTTAAAGGTTGTCCAAATACTCCTAAATGATTTTAAATGGTTTTAATATTTTCCGGAGTATTTCTTCAAGTTTTATTTTCGACAAAATTGGACAAACACTTTTAATGATTTTTGTTAATGTTTTTTTTACACCAAAACAATGTTTCTAAATGTTGTCCTAATACTCCCGATCGGTCTAAAATGTTTTCACTATTTTTCGGAGTATTTCTTGAAATTTATTTTTGATATAAAATTGACAACACTTTTATTTTGAGGTCAACCGATTCCGTAGTATAGGCAACCTGTACACGAAAGTTGAGGAAAATAGAAAACTTCATGTTTGCGAGAAAATAGTCGGCAACCTGGGTCGCCCTATAGGGAAACCGGTGTGTCATCGACGGTCGCCTATAGGGAGACCTGTACACTGGGAGTAAAAATTGAAACAGTAACGCGCCGCCCTTTTTTGAGGTTGTGCGACCGGTTGAAGTCGGGACGACCGGCCGAACCCTACATCGACTGGCCGCCCTGTAAATGTGTATTCTCATTTTCAAACATCTATTTGTGCGTGACGGCCGCCTTAAGTTTGACAACAAAAATGTAACCGTTGTGCGTGAGACATCTTTTCCTTAATTTGTGGGATTGATTTCTAACAGCTCTTTTCTTCAATTGTCTTGCAATTTTTACGTAATTCATGTCCCCAAGAGGAGCCTATCATGTACAAGACATCTTCTATAAATAGAGGAAGAATTGAAGCAACACAATAAGAGAGAAAACTACAACACAACAAGATACACTCAAGAATACACTTGTTCTTACATTGTCTTATTTCTTGTTGTAATTTGCCTAGCTATTCACTTTCACATCCTTGAGGTCTAGGCTATTCTTGATTACACTTGCACTCAATTGTATTATTCATTATCGAGTTGTAATCTTGAATTTTTGGGTTATCATTCAACACAAGATATCCTTGTGAGTGTTCTTGTGGTAAGAACACACTTGGGTGATCTAGGTGTTAGGTGTGAGAAGATTGTGGTAATCTTGAATGCTATTTACAAAGTTGCGGGTTCGATATTTGGAACACCGTCATCAATAGGCTTCAAAGAGCTCAATGATAA
Organism: Rehmannia glutinosa; assembly: GCA_016081115.2. Classification (NCBI taxonomy): domain Eukaryota; kingdom Viridiplantae; phylum Streptophyta; class Magnoliopsida; order Lamiales; family Orobanchaceae; genus Rehmannia; species Rehmannia glutinosa. The sequence continues at coordinate 68,803,516 of CM071925.1, read as the reverse complement.
AGAGAAGAGAATCATCTCCTTAAATGGTAAAGCTCTTAGTATTTTGTATTGTTCACTTACTATTTTGGAATTTGATCTTGTTGTAGGTATTCGATCGGCACATGAAGTATGGCAAAAATTAGAAGCCATCTATGAAGTGTATGCAAATGAAAGGAGCAACTCAAAAGCATCTACTTCACAAATGGATACAACATCAAATCCAGCAACATGGGATGAGCCTTCTACAACCTCCCATGATGAAGAAGTTGAACAATGCCTCATAGGCATCGAAGAAGAAAACGAGGTAAGTTCTAAACCCTCTACTTCCTATGATAATGATTATAGTGATTTGCAAAATGATTTTGATGAACTACAAGATGAATTCCAAAACTTACTTGTTAAATACAAATATTTGAAAAAGGAATTCATTGTTTTAAAGAATGATAAGGATAGTTTATTTACTTCCTATGAATCACTATCATGTGCTCACACCACCACTCTTGACAAGGTTAGAAACCTTGAGAAAGAAAATAGTACTCTTGTTGAGGATATAAATTGCTTGAAAAATGATTTATCTAAATCCAACTTGAGTGCCGATAGAATGACCAATATTGTTGATTGTTGTGATAATCAAACTAGAACTTGATCATAAGCCTAAGGGTGTCAATCACATGAAAAAGAATCTAGTCTCTAAGCACGTTGGTCATTATGCTCCTAGAATTATTACATGCTTTTATTGCGGTAAAAAGGGCCATACGGTAAATACTTGTCGGGCTAGAAATATCTCTAATTATTGTTGGAGACCGAAAAGTCTCAAGACTAATCCCAAAGGACCAAAACACATGAGGGTACCAAAAACAATGTCATATTAGGTACCGTGAAATAATGATCGAAGAAAATTCATACCGCCAAGAAGGCATCAAATGACCGTTTCATTTGATCAAAGAAGGAGAAACTATTCTCAACAAAGCCAATTTCCAAGAAGAGGGTATAATCAAAAATGGGAAGAACACAATCCTTGAAATGGCAAAGACATCATCAACAAGATGATTTTCAAAGAAGAATAGACTTTCCACAATGGGAAAGCAACAAACCTTGGAAATGGAGCAATCAAAGAAGTCATCATCAACAAAGTGACTTCTCAAGGGGAAGATATCATCAACAATGAGAACGACACAACCCATGGAAATGGCGAATTGGTAACCCGTATCTCCTAGTTAATTACACATTGTATTTTATTATTATGCATGTTTTTTTTTGTGTCTTTATTACAACATAAGTTTTCAAGTATTATTATTGTTTAAATTAAGGTCTTCAATATATATGTGTGTTTTTAAAATTCTTTGAAAAGAAGACCTTATATGATGTTTTTAAAACTCTTGTGCATTTTTGTAGACTAAAGTGTGTTATCATCTCTTATGGATTTTTATGGCATGAGCTTACTTGCGATATCTCTTAGCCTACACTTTTATCATTATGATTTGTGCTAGATTTGTTTTAAGAATTGTGTAGGATTTACATATTTTCACAAATGGCCATTTACGTCATTATTTGTCAAGAAAGGCATAAATTATCGAGGTACGTTTACTTGTGTTATTCTTACTCTTATAGACTCGATATATGTATTGCCATGTGCCTATGTGCTTGTTTTTCATAGTATTTCATACAAGTGCCATTAAGAGGATTTTTAGATTTTTTGAAAGGCACTATTCGATATTTGATTGCACATATTTGCTTTGTCAACTCTTGTTCAAATACTTCTTTTAAATGAGGTCTCAACTATATGCTATCGGATTTTCTAATTTCAAAAGAGACCTTTTATAGCTTTCTTAAGCTTATTGGAACTTGCATGATTTATTAGACTCTTGATGATATTCTAAATGCATAGTATGTGTTTCTTGCTTCATGGTCTATATATATATTGTCTATTTCTACTATGCTCTTATGCAAGATATTTAGTGATTGATGATTGAGGCATATTTTTACACTTGGGCTATTTTTTCTTGCTTATATAAGTGATACGGTAATGAGTTTGTTTAGTTGTGTAGATGAGAACGAAGTACTCCAAATATTGTTACCTCAAAATATTTGGATGTAAATATTCTATTATGAACACCTTAGATCAATTGGATGCCCTATGATGATAGTAATGAAGAAGACAAAAAGGGTATTAGGAACAAACTCGATGACCAAGGCAACATTGGTCGAACTAAGGCAAGGTTAGTAGCTCGAAGGTATTTTCAAGAAGAAGGTAATGATTTTGATGTAATATTTGCACTCATAGCTCATTTAGAAGTTATTTGCATTTTACTTGCCCATTCTTGTTTTAAGAAAATTTCAAGCTTTACCAAATGGATGTTAAATCCAATTTTCTAAATGGTTTTATTCAAATAGAAGTCTATCGGAGTTTAAAATTTTAGGCCAAATGATTTTTATAAAAAGGCTTTTGTACGGTTGATTCAAGTACCCGTATATAGTTTGATAGACTTAGCTATCTTTGCAAAATTATTTTACAAAAAGTAAAGTTGATACTACACTTCTTGTTTTGAAAAAGGGCAATATTGTTTACTTGTGCAAATTTATGTTGATGATATTATCGTTGGTGCTACTAATGAATATTTGTGCAAGATGTCTTTCTAAGTTGATACTAAGTAAGCTTGAGATGAGCATAATGGGGAAGTTCAATTTCTTGCTTGGACTACTAATTATTCAATGCCAAGAAGATGGTTATATTTCAAAAGAACTCTTGAAGGAGTTAAGCATTGAAGAAAGAAGAACTATCTTAACCTCTATGGCTAAAGATTGACAAAGGTTGAGAAAGGCATATCGGGCGACAAACAAATTCGAGGTATGTTTTCTTGTATTATTTCTCTCGACTCGACATTCCATATGTCTTATGTCTATATGTTCGACTTCAAACACTATCCCAACGAATCTCATTAAAGTGCTGTTAAAAGAAATTTTCAAATATTTGAAAGGCACTTCTTCTTATGACTTGTTAATCCAAAGTTTTAAGACGTTATTATTTTTCGGGATAACAAGTCCAGTGTAACTTTTATTTTTCAAAATATGGTTCGTCATAATCGAACTAAACATATTAAGATTCGATATTTTTTTAAAGGGGATTGCATGTTTTAACAAAAACTTGAAGATGTGTTTAATTCCGTCTCAAGGATAACTCGCGGATCTTTTAATCGCTCACCGCCGAGTATTTTACCTCATTTCGAGCTTGATTATGACATAATGTATATTGAATGAGGTCTACGTTTGCATTTTGCACGTTTTTAAAACTTAGGGGCGAAAAATCGGATTTTTGGATCAAATTGAATTTAAAAAACAGAACAAAGCAGTGGCTGCCAGGGGGCGAAGGCCGGCCGTCGCCCATGCCCTGGACCGTCGCCCTGGATGATTTTTTGGTTAAAAATGGTTCTGTTTCCTGACTTAGCCATTTTGGCTTATTTTGTTCATTTTTCGTCCCCTTCGTCAATTGTACACAAATTTCACTCCAAATTTATTTTATTGCATACATTTCATATCTTGGATGTATTTAGGCTCGATTATCATCATCATTGCTCATATTCACCGATTAAATGGTAAGAATTCTACTTCTTTATCTCAATTGGGTTGAACACTTGAGAACTAGACATATATGTATTTTCTTGATGAGATTTGTATATGTTTATAATGAGCTTATTGATTGTTGATGTATGATTTTTATTAAATCGCATTTGGTGATGAAAAACTTGGCTTGATTTCATTTACAAGGGCTATATATATCTCTTTCAATTTTTGACGCCCGCCAAGTGTTCGACAAAACGTTTCAATGAAAAAAAAATTCATCACCTACATGATTCTCTCGATTTCAAAAGTCTTATATATTTATAGAGATCATGTTTTGCTTATCAAATGATCTTTCATAAGCTTCTACAAGTCGTATGATTCGACTCTTCCCTCATATTTGGTTTAAAAGCTTCAATGTTCAAATAGCTTGATACATTGGTTTACTTGCGCACTTTGATAAGAATATATGATGTATTTATCGTGCTAACATTCTTTTTGATGATTCCAAAGGGGGAGAAACAGGTTATAAGCTCTTTAGCTCAAAGAAGCTAAAATAAGCTTAACAAATAGAAGCTATAAGCTATGGCTTCCTAAAGCCATATGTTGTGTATGATTCTTGGTCCATTGGTTGTAGTATGGACGTATATATGTTTCTAATGATGTCTTTTTGACAGGGGGAGCTTTTAAGTTATTGATACTTAAGCTCAATATCGAAAAGCTAAGATTTTAGCTTATGTTTAAGTTGCTTCTATATTACTATTGATGTGCATGTTGATAGGGGGAGCATTTGCTATATGTGTTTGAATATTTTTACTTCCATCCTTGTGTTTCTATTGCATGGTACGTTGTCGCTCACAACGGATAGTTCTCTTTAACCAGTAAAATTGTTTTGGTTTCAAAATCGACCTCGTTAAAATTATTTTGGTTTTAATCATCAAAAAGGGTGAGATTGTTTGATAAATGGTTTTATCATGATGATTTTGATTTTACACCAAAACAATGGTTTTAAAGGTTGTCCAAATACTCCTAAATGATTTTAAATGGTTTTAATATTTTCCGCAGTATTTCTTCAAGTTTTATTTTCGACAAAATTGGACAAACACTTTTAATGATTTTTGTTAATGTTTTTTTACACCAAAACAATGTTTCTAAATGTTGTCCTAATACTCCCGATCGGTCTAAAATGTTTTCACTATTTTTCGAAGTATTTCTTGAAGTTTATTTTCGATATAAAATTGGACAACACTTTTGTTTTGAGGTCAACCGGTCGCCGTATAGGGCAACCCGTACCTGAAAGTTGAGGAAAATAGAAAACTTCATGTTTGCGAGAAAATAGTCAGGGCAACCGGTCGCCTATAGGGAAACCGTGTCGTCGACCGGTCGCCCTATAGGGAGACCTGCACCGGGAGTAAAAATTGAAACAGAATGTCCGCCCCGTTTTTGAGGTTGTGCGACCGGTTGAAGTCGGGGGACGACCGGTCGAACCCTACGTCGACCGTCGCCCTGTGTAAATGTGTATTCTCATTTTCAAACATCTATTTGTCTTGTGACGTGTCGCCTTCTTAAGTTTGACAACAAAAATGTAACCGTTGTGCGTGAGACATATTTTCCTTAATTTGTGGGATTGATTTCTAACAGACTCTTTTCTTCAATTGTCTTGCAATTTTTACGTAATTCATGTCCCCAAGAGGAGCCTATCATGTACAAGACATCTTCTATAAATAGAGGAAGAATTGAAGCAACACAATAAAGAGAAAACTACAACACAACAAGATACACTCAAGAATACACTTGTTCTTACATTGTCTTATTTCTTGTTGTAATTTGCCTAGCTATTCACTTTCACATCCTTGAGGTCTAGGCTATTCTTGATTACACTTGCACTCAATTGTATTATTCATTATCGAGTTGTAATCTTGAATTTTTGGATTATCATTCAACACAAGATATCCTTGTGAGTGTTCTTGTGGTAAGAACACACTTGGGTGATCTAGGTGTTAGGTGTGAGAAGATTGTGGTAATATTCTTGTTAAGGTGTTGAAGAGTTTGGTATTCTTCAAGGTTGAAGATTGTGGTAATCTTCACAAGGTGCCGTTGGAGATTGTGGTAATCTTCAAGTGAGATTGTGGTAATCTCAAGGTGGTGTTGAAGAAGAGTGTGGTGCTCTTCAAGGTGTTGTTGTAAGTTGGTGTTGTATTAATTTGTGGTAAATTAATAAAATCTTTTTCTTTTTGAAATCCATCCCGGATATCTTTGGGGTGGTAGAGGATTAGGCCCTAGGTGGGTTGAACCTCTTTAAATCGACGTGTGTTGTTTACATTCCGCACTTTTATTATTGTCTTTGAGCATTTGGTTCTAAAAAGAGGGTAAAATCGAAAAGATGGAGATAATCTATTCACCCCCCCTCTAGATTATCGTAGCCGCTTGGACTTACAGTTGGTGTTGGGCATGAAGTTGGCAGTCATTGGACTCAGTGTGTGGGTGATTTATACACAAAATTTGAACAAGCCCCTGAAGCAGAAAGACTGTTGATGTTGAAAAGATTGTTGGAAGTTGCTAATCCAACAATAACCTCACTGATCGAGCCCAAGATTCATACTCGCACTCGTAGGCATCCTAAAGTGTCAAAATCTAAACAATCCAAATCTACGAAACGTGATCCGAGCAAATTTGAGTATGTGGAGTCCATTAAAGATAGTTGTTCGTCGGTTGATGGAGTAATCTACCATGTTGGTCCAATAAATGATACTCCTATGTTCACATCAATTCCAAGGCAAAAACTACCAGTAAATATAGTATTATTTTATTAGACTAGCAGTCCACCCGTGCGATGCACAGATTATATATTAAATAAAGTTAATTTTAATTATTTTAAGATTATATTTAATAAATTATTTATATGTAAAACCAAATAACGGTGGATTTAAACATAAATAATTATATAGTAATGGAAATTTAATAAATTATTTAATCTTAAACCATACAACAATTGATTAAAATAAATAATTATATAGTAATGCAAAATTACACAACAATATATATATATATATATATTTAAAAAAATAAAAACATTGAATTGCAAATTACAAATAAATGATATTGTACGTTTGTGATATCATAAAACAGAAAAATAGATGTCGGGTATAATTCGCTTTTCTTAGAAAATTCTCCACTAACGTTGATAATCAACATTTTCTGCAGGTTAATTTATACATAACAATTAACATTTCAATTGAAAAAATTATGCAAAAAATAAAATAATAAAATAATAAAATCTAATAAATTGGCATGGTTGGTTTAAATTAATAATCCTAACCGATTCAATACTTCTAATAAATTAATCTATTTTTAGTTAAAAATAAAAAGAGAATCGTATTACAAAAAATATTAAGGCCTAAATGCAACTAATTATTACAACATGAAATATTAAGACCAAACACAACAAAAATAATGAAAAAAAAATATGGGTTAATAAATACACATAGATGCATGACCCAAACAATTAACAAAACAAAATCATAATATACCACAACCCATATTAAACAACAAAATCAGAAACAAAAATGGCCCAAAACTTATAAAATATTGTACAACCAAAACATAGTACATGGCCCAACAAAATTTATAAACTATTGTATAGCCCAAACACAGTTAATGACCCAACAAAAAACAACAAAAATTATGTCACTAACCCTAACTCAGAGACAAAATGATGAATCATTTGCTTGCTTGTTCGACCGAGATTTCCCTCAAGACTTCACCACCAAAAATGGTAAAACACACACACACACTCACGTTACCAATCTATCTTTGGCACAAAAATAATTTTTTTTCCCGATGGAAGAACAAAAAGGACGGATAGCATTCGATCAAAATAGAGCCAGAGGTACAATAATTTGAGTTTATCAGGCTCTATTTCTGAGTTATAATTTTTTTTATGCAACTAATAGGTTGATATATATATATATATGCATATATATATGCATATATATATATATATATATTTGTGTTATTTTTTAACAGATCTGAATCAATTAGATATTACGGATTTTTCGAGGCCAACAAAAAATCAGATCTACTATTTTCTTCTAACATATCTATCTCTATTTCAATTTTTAGGGTTTTTTCCGATCGTAACCCTAAAATATCTTTACTATTTCGTTTAAAAAATAATATTGGCATTCAATCAAATGTACAGAGGTACATATCTATTTTTTTTCATTTTAAAGTGTTTTTTAGGCAAAAACAATTTTGCTCTTTGAAAAAATTTCGCACATAAATGTACTTTCTGTAAGTCCAAGCGGCTACGATAATCTAGAGGGGGGGTGAATAGATTATCTCCATCTTTTCGATTTTGCCCTCCTTTTCAAACCGAATGCTCAAAGACAATAATAAAGGTGCGGAATGTAAACAACACACGTCGATTTATAGAGGTTCAACTCACCAGTGGCCTAATCCTCTACCACCCCAAAGATATCCAGGGATGGATTTTAAAAAGAAAAAGATTTTATTAATTACCAAAATTAATACAACACCAACTTACAAAGAACACCTTGAAGAGCACCACACTCTTCTTCAACACCACCTTTGAGATTACCACAATCTCTCTTCAAGATTACCACAATCTTCAACGGCACCTTATGAAGATTACCACAATCTTCAACCTTGAAGAATACCAAATTCTTCAACACCTCAACAAGAAGATTACCACAATCTTCTTACACCTAACACCTAGATCATCCAAGTGTGTTCTTACCACAAGAACACTCATAAGGATATCTTGTGTTGAATGATAACCCAAAAATTCAAGATTACAACTCGATAATGAATTATACAATTGAGTGCAAGTGTAATCAAGAATAGCCTAGACCTCAAGGATGTGAAAGTGATAAGCTAGGCAACTTACAACAAGAATAATAACAATGGAAGACCAAGTGTTTGCTTGAGTATATCTTGTTGTGTTGTGTTGTTCTCTCTTATTGTTGTGCTTCAAATCTTCCTCTATTTATAGGAGATGATTGATACTTGATAGGCTCCTCTTGGAATCTGATATCTACAAAACAATTGCAATTAAAATCAAGATTATAGCAGTTGGAAATCAATTCCACAAATTAAGGAAAAGTTGTCAACGGTTAGAATTTTGCTGTCAAACTGAGGGCGACCGGTCGCGCACTGATAAAAGTTTGAAATGAACACAACAAATTTTCAACAGGGTGACCGGTCCTAGGGGTGTCGACCGGTCGCACCCTAGGGTGTGACCGGTCGCCCACCATGTTGACCGGTCACCCTGACCAGTTTTAGGAGTTTTGAGAGTTCTGTTTCATGAAATACATTCCCAGGTACCGGTCGCCTCCAGTCGACCTCCTAAAAGAAATGTTGTCCGATTTTTGTCGAAAATAAACCTCAAGAAATACTCCGAAAAATTCGTAAAAACATTTTAAATCGATCGGGAGTATTTAGGACAACATTAGAAATATAGTTTTGATGAAATAACACATTAACACAAAATCATCAAAAGTGTTGTCCGATATAAACTCCAATAAATACTCTGAAAAATAGTAAAAATATTTTAGACCAATCGAGAGTATTAGGACAACATTTAGAAACATAGTTTCAATGTAAAAACCCATTGACACAAAATCATTGAATGTGTTGTCCAATATTGTCGAAAATAAACTTGAAGAAATACTCCGGAAAATATTAAAACCGTTTTAAATCATTTAGGAGTATTTGGACAATCTTTAAAAAAACATTATTTTGGTATTAAAACAAAATCATCAAAATCATGATAAAACCATTTATCAAACAATCTCCCCCTTTTTGATGATTACAAACCAAAACAATTTTAACAAGGTCGATTTTGAAAACAAAACATTTTTACCGGTTAAAAAGAACTATCCGTTGTGAGCAACAACATTCCACGCAATATAATCACAAAGATGGGAGTAAAGATATTCAAACACATATAGCAAAAAGCTCCCCTATCAATATGCACAACAAGAGTAATGTAAAAACAATCAACCACAAGCTAAAAGCTTAGCTTTTACATATTGATCTTAAGTATAAGAGCTTATAAGCTCCCCCTGTCAACAAAACATCATTAGACAAGTATATAAGTTCATCATACAACAATTGGACTAAGTATAATGCACAACTTATGGCTTTAGGAAGCCATAGCTTATAGCTTCATTTGTTTAGCTTAACTTAGCTTCTATGAGCTAATAAGCTTATAACTTGTTTCTCCCCCTTTGGAATCATCAAAAAGAATGTTAGCACGATAAAAACATCATATAATCATATCAAAATACGAACTAAACCGATGTATCGAGCTATTTGAACATTGAAGCTTATAGACCAAATAGGAGGAAAGAGTCGATCATACGACTTGTAGAAGCTTATGAAAACTCATTTGATTTGCAAAACATGATCTCTATAAATATACAAGGCTTTTGAAATCGAGAGAATCATGTAGGTGATGAATTTTTCATTGAGACATTTTATCGAACACTTGGCGGGCGTCAAAAATTGAAGAAGATATATATAGCCCTTGTAAATGCAATCAAGCCAAGTTTTTCATCACCAAATCAGTTTAAACACAATACAATTATATCATAAATAACAATCTCATCACAAACATATACAAATTTCATCAAGAAAATACATATAGGCCAAGTTCTCATGGTTCAACCCAATTGAGATAAGGAAGTAGAATTCTTACCATTTAATCGGTAAAGACGAGCAATGATGATGATAATCGAGCTAGGTAATCCCCAAAATATTAATTGTATGCAATAAAATACATTTGAAGTGAAATGTGTGTGCAAATGACAAAGGGGTCGAAATAGAGTGGAGAAACCTTAAACCGCCAAAATGCAAGAACAGAGACGGTTTTAACCAAATTTAGCGATGGGCGACGGTCGGCATAGGGCGACCGGTCGAGCTAGTGGGCGACAGTCGGCCCCTCTGGCAGACCACCGGTTCGTTCGCTTTTGAAATTCGAAATTGATCCAAAAATCCGATTTTTGCCCCTAAGTTTTGAAAACGCAAAATGCAAACGTAGACCTCATTCAATATACATTATGTCATAATCAAGCTCGAAATAAGGTAAAATACTCGGTAAGCGATTAAAAATCATGAGTTATCCTTGAGACGGAATTAAACACATCTCAAGCTTTTTGTTAAAACATGCAATCCCCTAAACAATATCGAATCTCAATATGTTTAGTTCGATTATGACGAACCATATTTTGAAAAATAAAATTTACACCGGACTTGTTATCCCGAAAAATAATAACGTTTTAAAACTTTGGATGAACAAGTCATAAGAAGAAGTGCCTTACAAATATTTGAAAATTTCTTTTAACGGCACTTTAAAGAGATTCGTTGGGATTGTTTTAAGTCGAGCATATAGACATAAGGCATATAGAATGTCGAGTCTAAGGAGTAATAAACGAATAAACATACCTCGAATTCGTTTGTCAATCAACATGCCTACCTCAACCTTTGTCAATTTTCACATTTGTGGCCATATAGGTTGAAATGGTTCTTTCTTCTTCAATGCCTCACTTCTTCTTTTGAGTGTGGAATATAATCACCTTGGCATTGTTGAACTTGAATTCCAATGATCAAATTTGAGCTTCCTCATCATGATCATCTTAGGTTCACCTTGCATTGACTTGGAAAAATATCTTGCACAAATATTCATTAGTAGCACCAAAAATATTATCAACATAAACTTGCACAAGTAAACAACCTTGTCCTTTTTTAAAACAAGAAGTGTAGTATCAACTTTACCTTTTGTAAAATTATTTTGCAAAAATAGCTAAGTCTATCAAACCATATACGAGGTACTTGTATCAACCGTACAAGGCCTTTTTATAAAAATCATTTGGCCTAAAAAATTTAAACTCCGATAGACTTCTATTTGAATAAAACCATTTAGAAAATTGGATTTAACATCCATTTGGTAAAGCTTGAAATTTTCTCAAAACAAGAATGGGCAAGTAAAGTGTAAATAACTTCTAAATGTGCTATGAGTGCAAATATTACACAAAATCATTACCTTCTTCTTGACAATACCCTTAGGCTACTAACCTTGCCTTGTTCATCAAACTTGTTCCGAAATATCAAAATTTCTGCAAAATCTTAACAAGATATTTTGCACACGAGCATAGTAATATCGAATGATAGAGACACTAGAGCAAGTAACAAAAGATAATCATCAAGAGTATAATACAACATGCAAGTTCAAATAAGCTTATAGAAAGCTATATAAGGTCTCTTTTGAAATATGAAAATGCGAGAGCACATAGTTGAGACCTTATTTACAAGAATCATATGAATAAGAGCTTTGACATAAGCATCCAAGAATGATGGCATTTATATGTGCAATAAAATGCATAACTTAGTGAATCAATTGTTTTATCAAAATAAAATATAACCCTTTACAAAACTTGGATAAAGCAAGCTATGTCAAATAATGCCTTTCCAATAATCAAAACATCCTCTTAATAAGCACATAGGCATATGGCACAACATGTATCGAGTCTATGATATGAATAACAATAATGAGCATACCTCGATAGTTCATATTTCTCTTGATATATTACGAGTAGATAGCCATTGAAAGAGATATGTAAATTCTACACAATTCTTAAACCAAATTTGGCACAAACATAATAATACATGTGTAGGCTAAGCAATGAGAGATATCACAACAATGCCAATGCTATAAAAATCCATAAGAGATAAAAACATACAAGTCTAAGTAAGTCCACAACATGTAAGGTCTCATTTTTCAAAGTATTTTAAAAACACATAAATATATATAGAAGACCTTATAAATTTTAAAACTCATTTTGCAATTTAAACACAAATAAAAACATGCAAAAATAAAATGCATATTTAAATAGGGAGATACAGTTTACCAATTTCTCCATTTCCATGGGTTGTGTCGTTCCCATTGTTGATTATATCTTCCCGTTTGAAAATCTTCATGTTGATGGTGGTTTCTCCAATTGCTCCATTTCCAAGCATTGTGGCCTTCCTATTTTCGAAAGTGTCTTTCTCTTGGAAAATCATCTTGTTGATGATGTCTTTGCCATTTCCAAGGATTTTGTTCATCCCATTTTTGATTATTTCCTCTTCTTGGAAAATGACTTTGTTGAAGGTGTTTTCTCCTTTGATCAAATGAAATGGTCATTTGATGTCTTCTTGGCGTTATGAATTTTCTTCGATTATTATTTCGCCTGGTACCTAATATAACATTGTTTTGTGGTACCCTCAAGTGCTTGGGTCCTTTGGGATTAGCTTTGAGACTTTTAAGTCTCCAACAATAATTTGAGTTATTTCTAGCCCGACAAGTATTTACGGCGTGTCCCTTCTTACCGCAATAAAAGCAAGTAATATTACTAACATGCATAGGAACTCGATTCTTTTTCATATGCTCGACAATATTAGGCTCAAGATCAAGTTCACTATTCAAATTATCACAACCATTAATATTCACAATATTGGGCAATTTATTGGTACTCAAGTTTGATTTTGATAAATCATTTTTCATGCAACTCATATCCTCAATAAGAGTACTATTTTGTTTTTTTCAAGGTTTCTAACCTTGTCAAGTGTGGTGGTGTGAGCACATGATAGTGATTCATAGGAAGTAAATAAACTATCCTTTTCATTTTTCAAAACATTGAATTCATTTTTCAAATTTTTGTACTTAACAAGTAAATTTTGGAATTCATTTTGAAGATCATCAAAATCATTTTGCAAATCATTATAATCATTTTGAATAACAATATCATAGGAATTAGAGGTTTAAGACATACCTCGTTTTCTTCTTCGATGCAAATAAAACATTGTTCGACTACTTCATAGTTGGAAGTTGTAAAAGGCTTGTTCCTTAGATTTGAACTCGTATCCCTTTGAGAAGTAGATGCTTTTGTTTGACTCCTTTCATTTGAAAATACTCCATAGATGGTTTCTAATTTTTGCCATACTTCATGTGCCGATCGAATTCCTACAATATGTTCATATTCCAAATTAGTAAGTGAACAATACAAAATATTGAGAGCTTTACCGTTTAAGGAGATGATTTTCTTCTCTTCATCATTGAGCTCTTTGAAAGCTTTGGAGGTATATGGTGTGTCTATCATCGGAATAGATTCTCCATTTATGACGATGTTCCAAATATCGAACCCGCAACCTTGTAAATAACATTCCATCCTTTCTTTCCAAAATATAAAATTTTTGGAATCAAAAAGTGGTGGCTTGGTGGTGGAGGTGCCGGTAAGATGAGCTTCATTCGTAGCCGACGATCGTTTCTCTTCACTCGCGATTTGAAACGAGCTTGCCAAAGAGTTTGGCTTTGATACCACTTGTAAGTCCATCTTTTCGATTTTGCCCTCTTTTTCAAACTGAATGCTCAAACACAATAATAAAGGTGCGGAATGTAAACAACACACGTCGATTTATAGAGGTTCAACCCACCTAGGGCCTAATCCTCTACCACCCCAGTATATCCGAGATGGATTTCAAAAAGAAAAAAGATTTTATTAATTACCAAAATTAATACAACACCAACTTACATCAACACCTTGAAGAGCACCACACTCTTCTTCAACACCACCTCTGAGATTACCACAATCTCTCTTGAAGATTACCACAATCTCTCTTGAAGATTACCACAATCTTCAACGGCACCTTGTGAAGATTACCACAATCTTCAACCTTGAAGAATACCAAATTCTTCAACACCTCAACAAGAAGATTACCACAATCTTCTTACACCTAACACCTAGATCATCCAAGTGTGTTCTTACCACAAGAACACTCACAAGGATATCTTGTGTTGAATGATAACCCAAAAATTCAAGATTACAACTCGATAATGAATTATACAATTGAGTGCAAGTGTAATCAAGAATAGCCTAGACCTCAAGGATGTGAAAGTGATAAGCTAGGCAACTTACAACAAGAATAATAACAATGGAAGACCAAGTGTTTGCTTGAGTATATCTTGTTGTGTTGTGTTGTTCGCTCTTATTGTTGTGCTTCAAATCTTCCTCTATTTATAGGAGATGATTGATACTTGATAGGATCCTCTTGGAATCTGATATCTACAAAAACATTGCAATTAAAATCAAGATTATAGCTGTTAGAAATCAATTCCACAAATTAAAGAAAAGTTGTCTGCTGCACAACGGTTAGAATTTTGCGGTCAAACTTGAGGGCGACCGGTCGCGCACTGATAGAAGTTTGAAATGAACACATCAAATTTTCAGCAGGGTGACCGGTCCTAGGGGGGTCGACCGGTCGCCCACCATGGTGACCGGTCACCCTGACCAGTTTTAGGAGTTCTGGGAGTTCTGTTTCGTGAAATGCATTTCCAGGTACCGGTCGCCTCTTTGGTCGACCGGTCGACCTCCTAAAAGAAATGTTGTCCGATTTTTGTTGATAATAAACCTCAAGAAATACTCTAAAAAATTCGTAAAAACATTTTAAACCGATCGGGAGTATTTAGGACAACATTAGAAATATAGTTTTGATGAAATAACACATTAACACAAAATCATCTAAAGTGTTGTCCGATATAAACTCCAATAAATACTCCAAAAAATAGTAAAAATATTTTAGACCAATCGGGAGTATTAGGACATTATTTAGAAACATAGTTTCAATGTAAAAACCCATTGACACAAAATCATTGAATGTGTAGTCCAATATTATCGAAAATAAACTTGAAGAAATACTCCAGAAAATATTAAAACTATTTTAAATCATTTAGGAGTATTGGGACAACCTTTAAAAAATTATTGTTTTGGTATAAAACAAAATCATGATAAAACCATTTATCAAACACTTTCTTGATAATGTGTGAAACCCATATCATTTTTTCAGTTAAATATATGTCTACTTCTTTAAATTAATCATTTTTAGATAGTTTTATTATCATATTTACTTCGATGGCGTCTAAGTTTTCGGTTAAATTCATTGTCCATACAAAAGATAAATCATCAATCAGATTTTTTATTTTATTTTTGAATTGCATCTTTTAGGGTTTCAAATTGGCGCCAAATTGGTGCCACTGGATCTAAATTATTTTCGACGACTATTTAACTTTTTGAGACATTTTTCTGTAAGTCTATTCATATAGTATATGTGGATGTTTTTTTTTCCGATAAACACACATAATTTCAGATTTTTTTAATCTAAGATCCATATATATTTTCTAAATAAATTTCAGTAAAATATTACTTTTTTTATTTTTAAGATTTTTATATACCCAAAAGAAGCATAAGGATGTTATTTTTCTGTCCTAGACAAAAATCAACCTGAATATATTGGTAAGGCAAAATGAACCTAAAAAAAAACTGTAATCAATGTTTAGAAAAATGTAGTGCCTGATATGGGTCGTGGCCCAAACGTCAATAAATAATTAAATACCTTTAATTATCTTTAGCCCAAACTTAGACCATATTAATATGTAAAGATACAAAATAAATTGAACCCCACAATAACATCCATTTATCACATGTGCCTCTATATTCATATCCACTTCCGTCTGACATAGCTTTTATTTTTCAGCCCGAATATGTGTTTCTCTGCAGAACTTCTTCATTGGTCGGGAAAAATAGTGAGTCAATTCATTTGGAGTTTGGCATCCTATTCTCAAATGAGGCGTGTGAGAATTAAAGGGATTTCCTCAATGGTGGTTGCCCTTCTCTGCTTCGCCAATTATTTCACATTCTCTCTAAAACAACATCTATTTTCCCTCTCCTTTTGAGCCTGGATGTGAATGCATATGTTTGTAAGCCATTGTATTTCCTTATATATTTTTGGCAAAATTACAAATTCGTCATGTAAGCTAATAGGGATGACAAAAATAGTCATCTTCACTTTGTTCAACTATACTTAAAAGGGGTTATTTGGTTAAGCTCTTGTAACTTATTCTTATAGATTATTTCCCATCAACAGAATGTGAAGATAATTTTTGTTGGGAGCAACATAATCAGGTAAAGGTGTAACTTGACCCGTATCTTATCGGGGCTACCCAGACATAGTGTTGTGGGAAAGACAGAGACTTTTTATATAAGATCTTGATTCTTAACATATCAAAGTGCCTAATAATATTTCTTATGTTTATTTATCATATTTTACTTGTTTTACCAACTTCAGATTTTAGAAAGCAAACAATAAAATTTTAGATCTATTAGACCTTGTTCAATTTTCATTTTTTCCTTTTTTTTATTACAGAAACATAAGTAAAAACATAAAAAACCATAACCAAATAATTATTTCATTAGGATAAGTTTTCCATAATTTTTTAAACAAAATCATTAGGATAAATTTCTTCCCCCTAAAAAGTTTTCTATGATTTTATATCTTGAAATAAAAAAATAGAAATTCCATGCAAATATGTCTTTAATTTTATCAGTGTATATTTATCACTAAATGATGCAATGTATTTTTTCTGTTTTTAAATTTATCATTATATATCTTTGAGGTGATATCCACTGCAGAATGTAATTAGAATTTAACATTCATTATCTTAGTATTGTGCTTTCGCATTTAATACATATGTTTGTATATCTAAAACTGTCTATCCAGATATTTTATAGAATCCCTAACAAACTACATGTCTTGTTAGCTGATGTAATGTATAAGTTTATAAGAAGTCAATAGTATAATAGTTTATTATTTAGGGACAATTGAGTTGTCTAATACTAATATCAAAAGCTATATAATGTGATAGGCCAAAAATATTGCTTTGGTGGTCAAGTGGGCGGATACAAAAAGAGAAAGATAGGTCATCCAATGTGCCAAATACCAAATCCAGGGAAGCTCAAAGATGAAGAGTATTTTGCTCAAGTAATAAAAAATGCATAAATATTTATGTTTTCCATGCTTGTATAGTGCAATATTTTATAAATGTGATATGATGTGGTGTTTTAGAGAATATTAAATACTAGAACAACACTCGTATGTTACACGGGATTTGTCAAAAGAAAAAAAATTGATGTCAATAATTTTTTGTGATAGTTATATTAGATCTAAAATATTATTGAGAAATACTCCCATTACTCGTTGTATTTGGTTTGGTATTGCTACCGCCCAAAAAGCAGAGAAATGAAGAAGTGGCGTCCAAGCCCGTGGCTATGTAAGACCTCCACATAAAGAAATTCAAAATTTGGAAGAGTATCATAGTTCGCTTCAAATTTTGAGAAACTTCTTTGTAAACTGTGTTCAATAAAAATATCTAAGTATTTTGTCATTGTATTTTGACGTTTAAATAATCACTTAGTTAATTGTGCTAATTTTAATAAAAATTATCCAATAAAAATATCTTTCCATTTTTTTCTATAAGATTTAAATATGTAGGCAAATACTGTTTGTTTAACTTTGCACACAATGTGGCTGAGTAAATCACTTCAATTAAATTCGCATGATATTTAATAAGCAGCAAACAAATTTATTATTAATAAATTTGAACAACTATTTTATTTATTTATTATTTTATGTTTTGTCTTGTCAAAATGACGTAGAATTTTAATTCAAATTTTTACAATCCACATTAATTTTGCAACAAATAATGTATATTGCAATGAGTGTTATTTAATTTTTTGGCATTTATAAAAATCACATAGTTAATTGTGTGCTAATTTTATTAATAAAAAATATTCAATAAATATAATGTCTTTTCTTTTTGAGTAGTTTTACTTTGTTATACTATATAGATAGATTGTTTATATCATTTTTTATCTTTTATATTATTTTGTACCTTTTGGATTACATATGAAAAATATTTATATGTGGCGAAAATATGGAAAAAATTGTTAATCATGGATAAATGTGAAGCCATCATGTGTAATTGAAAAAAACAAAGAGTTGTCACATGTCTCAGAATAGTTTTTTCCCTTTTATTTCTTTTAGTATGTAGATTTATTTGTTATCTTTTAAATTTATTATTTTTAAATTAAAAAATATATATTATTAATTCAAATGAGCGAATATCTCATGTAAAAAAATATTTTATATGAATACTACTAATTTTTATGCTGTAAATCCTGCATGCTTGACATTTAAAAAATATATGAATACTCATATTTTAAATGAATATCTAATGTAATTTTAATTTTTAATTAGTGAGTATATTCGATATGAGAATATTATTTGATAAGTATAATTTAAGAGATAACAAATTTAAAAGATAATAAATTTAAAATATGGTGTAGATAGATTTTTTGATTGCAGTTAGATTATGTGTTATCTTTTAAATTTATATATAAGGATGCCACATGAATAAATGTGAAGCAGCCATGTGGAATGGGAGAATAAGAAGTTGACACATGTCCAAAATTATTAAGGTGATGACATGTGTCAACTTTGTTTTTTCATTTAGTATATAGGATTGATATCTATAAATATTCTTCTCATTTTTTATTGGAATCACTGTGTATAAATTAAATATCATAAAATTTATTTTTTTGCAGAATTTATTATATTTTTTTGCACAATATGATTTAATGGATCTATTATTACATGTTTATTATATTTAAAATATGTACATTTTTTTAATTATAAATCGTCATGTATGTGCTCCCAAAAAGGCTGCATCTGCTCCTCTGCACTCGGTTCCAACATCACGTATACCTCCATCTAAAATTCAAAATAAAAAAGTCAGCATATTCCACGATATTTGTTAAAACCATTATAAAGTTGTTATATGCTAACCACCTGACGAGAAAGAAACCTCTCCATGTTAATGCTAACTTTTGGAAATCTCCAACGGAGGCAACATGGTATGGCCCCATCAAAGGCAGGAATCCCACAAACAGTCCCCAATGAAGGTATCGCCTCGTACGCCCATACCTATGAAAGATATAATAATTATTAATAGCTCAAATAAATTATTAAAATTACATGGAGTGAAATTAAATTTAAAATATCACATACCAAAAATATCCACACAAATCCATAGAAATGGTATACATGCAACTCCACGTGTGGTAGCTCACAAGGCAGTCTTGAAGATAATGCAATAGGATCTTGTATGAGTAATTTTCCCATATAAACGCGACTCCCGTTGATCGTATCCTCTTTAATGTCCATGCCCATGTTTCAATCAATGTCTTTCCTCCATCCCATCCGAACAATAAAAAATAAGCCATCAACAACTTGGCAACTCGTAATGAATCTTTTGGTGATTCTCGAAAAAACCCCCTCAGTAAAATCATCGCGTAACTCATCCATCTTCAACTTCCGACCAGGATAATGTCGATGATACAATCTGTCTCGGGTGGATCATGATGGGCATTAGGGTTGAAAGTTGTAGACCCAAAAGATAGCCCCGACACGAGTGCATACTCATACTTAGAGAACCGAATAAAATTGCCTCCAATTCTAAACCACAACTCGTCATTCCTCGCACCAGTCATAATCACCTCATGTCCAAAAAGGGAATGCAAAGCTCTATTGCAACTGGTTCATTTAGAATCCAAATGCAATAGAAACCCAAAATAGGAGTTTACAAACTCCAAGTACACATCATTACTAATACCCCTCAACTCATCTCTAATTACCGAAATAATATATAATCGACTATAAATGTTCAACTTCGCCTTTGTCAATTGAAAGGACTCCCTCTTCCAAGCCACTGAACCTGTATAATAGAAATCAGGTTATTAATAACAAAAAAAAAAGTTTAGCATAATTTTAAAACAGTTCAACTATTTATAAAATTACAAATATCCTTTAATGCACTACAATATAAGTATTAGTAACAAATCATAGGCAAGGAGAAATTACAAGTGATGAACTCTACTAGAACAAAACGACCATATCTCATATTATTTTTCAAAGACGTAGCAAAGACACGATAGAGTGCCTAATTTTTCAAAAAAACAAATTCATTACTGCCTAATTTTAGGCAAGGCACGACAATGCTCATTTAAAAAAAAATTATTTTCGTGCTTTATTTTTGACACGACATGATTGTATGCCATATTTTATCAAGGCACGATAGTAGGTCTTATTTTACAAAAAAAAACAACCAATTCGTGCCTAGTTTTTAGAAGGCACGATAGTTTATTAATTTTAAAAAAAATCGGTCGAGCCTTATTTTTGCAAGGCACGACCGTTCAATTTTTACCAAATAATACCGACCGTTTAATTTTTACCAAATAATATTGTCGTGCCTTAAGGCACGACCGTAAACTACAGTTTAAAATAATACTACACGACCATAAAATCCACAACCTCCATTTTGTTTTCAAGGCACGACCTGCAACATATTTTTCAGAAAAAAAAACCTCCCCCATTCGTGCCATGACGAAACTAGCGAAAATGATTCAATTTTTCAACACCAATTTCAACTAAATACCCAATTTCAACAACAATCCGATTAACTCAACCTCTAAAGCATTCAAGAAAACAAAAAATACCCTATTTTTGGACTAAATTAGACTATAAATTGCAAAATATTGAAACATAAAAAAAAACTTACCTCCTCTTTCGGTGCGGCCCCTGGTGAAGCCGCCTCCGCCCCATTTCTTGTACTCCTCTTCCTTCTAAAATATGTCAACATGTTTTTTGGAGAGATTGAGGTGTGAGGTCTGGGGTGAGAGAAGAGAAAAGAGAGGAGAAATGAGGTTGGGGTGTATGTTAAGTTAGAGTTTTTTAGTTTGGAGGGTAAAATTGAAAATATAAGTGTGGTGTATTTAGTAATTAGATGAGTTTGTAAAATAGAGATGGTATGTATGTAGTAATGTGATGTATTAATCAATTTTTGGGGCAAATATCGCTACCCTTAATAAATTTTGTATGGACATTTTGTAAAACCAAACAAGCCTTTAGCAGGCATTTGTACAGTTGTACCTTACCCAACATGAGTTGTACCCTTTTGTAACATTTCCAATTGAATCATCTCGTCGTCCAGTCCTCTCGCCGCCCTTAAACCCTGCTGCTCAACTCCCGATTACCTACTCCCCACCATTAATTAACACACAGAAGCACACAGTAAGAATACGACTCATATATGGCCATTTAGAATTTACCAACTGAATTACTTATTTTCAACCAACAACCTCTGGATTTTTCTCCAGAATGTCGTTCCATTCCGTCGTAATCCAGAAACTTCTCAGCACAAACGCCCACATAGGCCGCCGCGTTACAGCCCACCACTTCAAAATCTTCTCGGAGGGCACCCGCAACTCCGTCAGCATCATTGATTCCGACAAGACCCTGATTTGCCTCCGCAATGCCTGCAATTTCATTGGCCACCTAGCCCGCAACAATGCGCGGTTCCTTTTGTTAACACCAATTCCCTCTTCGACGAAATCATAACCCAGATGACGCAAACCGTCGGAATCAAGAACGACACGACGTGGCGTCTTGGAGGCTTTTTAACGAACAGTTCGAGCCCAAGAAAGTTTCGTGGGAAGAACAAAAAATTCAATCTCAGTGCCATTCAGGCTCCGGATTGTATAGTTATTTTCGACACGGAAAGGAAGAGCTCGGTGATTCAGGAGGCGTACAGGCTGCAGATTCCCGTTGTTGGGCTGGTAGATTCGAGCATGCCTTGGGATACTTACAAGAAGATAACGTATCCTGTACCCGCTAATGATTCAGTGGAGTTTGTGTATTTGTTTTGTAATTTGATCACCAAGACTATCTTGAAAGAGCAGAAGGAGGATATTGGTGAGAAGGATAAGAAGTTGATAACAGGGTATAAGAATGTTGCCTCATTAGTTCCTGTTTTATTTTTAATTGATGATACTGAATGTGATCTTTCTCTTGATTAAGTTTCTGTTTGTCAGTTTTATGTAGTTGAAATGTTTGAGGTTGGTGGGATACACTTGATGCCTTAGGGCTACTTTTTCTATGAACTGCACTACTCAAGCTACTTCATTTACAGTTATTATATGGGTGTCCGTTAATTTTTTTATATCATGTGCGTTAATGTTTGCAAACCATTCAACAATATCATGGTATTTTACACATTTTACGTTTGAACATCAGTTTTTCGATGGTTTTTGACAAATTCTATTTGTTATTTGCCCTTCATTCAGTAGAGATGTATCTTTGCTATGATTTAGCTAGTCTGTCAGAGTACTATGTTTTTGTTGGTAAGCTCAGTACATTATAGCAATATACTATGTGGGCTTTGAATGATATATTTCTTTTCGCTAATGTGGTGAGGAAATTGGTACTAATTTGTGATATGATTATAAAAATAGTTGTATTTTGGTGAGAATTGAATTTATTTATTGTTTGTTCATTGAAGCAACTTCCCCTCCCCCTCTTAAATCCAATTCAAAATGATTTTTTTAAATTTTCCAATAGTAAGTTTGAAAATTTGATTTGAAAACATTTTTATGTACTTTCTTGCCACATAATTTGTTTCCAAGTTCATTCTCAGTTTGTAGTTCTCTGCTCATGTGGTTTTTGTATGTGCCAGAGGAGATGTTGAACAAGATATTCAGACTGATACGACGTCCAAAAAATTTGTCTTTCCTTATGAAAGTTTACAGGCTTCTCCTGAGGGTAAGTAAATTGCGTTAATGTTTTTTCTCCTTTCCTTGGCCAAAAAAGATATAATTCTCTTAGTAATATTGTCTGAAGGTACCCATAGGGAAAAAAAAGGATATTGGTCTAAAGGTATATTGTAGCTAGGATTGAATGGAATTAGCTGTTCATTGGCAATTTTTGTTTCATTTATGGTCTGATCTTGTGTTCTTTCATTTATTTTATATTCTAAACATTAAACCCATTTTGTGTCTTGGGTGATGAAGTAGTTTGATCACTAAAATTCTCTGTTTATGTTCATGAAGTACTAAAATGATGTAAAAATGAAATACATTAGTGCATGTATTCAATAGTAAGCTTGTAAACTCTTAAAACCAAATTTTGAACCATTTCTTTTTTTGCCACTATTTTTCTTATATGATTCGTTGCTAACCAAATATTGGTTAACATACCAATGCAATTTTTCTTCTGTCTCTTCTGAATTACAAAAATGTAATTGTCTTGAAAAGAAAATCAATTTTTCATTATGTTTTTTGGTTAGTAGGACTGAGGAAAATCCTATCAGAATTGTTTTTTTGGGTAGTATATATCATATGTGATATTCCAGCTGAATTGCCATTGATTTGACAATTTAGAACTTTGATAATCATGATACGCATTTATATCAATTAAAACGAAACAATAATTTCAAAGCTTAATTTTATTGCTCCTCTTTCATTTGCTCAGTTGATTTTATTACATTGTTATGTTATTGTATCTTTCACATCTACAGATATTTCAGAAACTAAGCAGCTTCTTGACAAGCTTGTCATATTGAAGTTTAATGGTAGTCTGGGGACTAAGATTGGCTTTAATGGACCCAAGTAAGTGCTTCTAGGAGATGCAATTTTTTTTTCAAGAAAATTTATGTTTGAATAATCAATGGTTCAGTGGTTACTTGTAGAATCAGTGTGGTGGCTGTGGCTTTTAATTTATTGTCATTTTTACATGTATTGACATTTCATCCTCTTATAGAAGTTTTGTCACACAATTTCGCTGGATTGACCTTTTTGGTTTAGACTAATAACTAATTAAAAGGCCAAGACATATAGCTTGCACACTAGGACTTGAGAAAAGCTCACTCCTGGTGTAAAACAATATGTATTTTCTGAAAACATAGTTATTTAAATCAATTCAAAATCCACTAAAAGGATATGCTTTTAATCATGGTACTCTCCTATAGATGATTTTAACTTTTTGCTATGTAATGTTATCCAAAAGAAACGAATTGGAGAAGATTTCTTTTAATACTTCTGAGTCTCAATCTCAAGGACAATGCTAACCCCACATATTATTTATAAATACAAAGCAAATATCAGTTTACACCATTTTATATTGGCAAAATTAGAGTTCAATAACCTTGAAATGAATTTTTTTTATTTCATCAACTGAGGCAGGTTAACAATATGCAAAACTAAAGTCAAAGGAACAGCTAAGGCAAAAGTGGACTTAGAAAGAAGAAGTAAACGTGTGCTTTAACTTAGCAGTGGAATCCGACATTTTCCTGATATGCTTCTTTTTAATAACCATAACAACATTATCTTCCTTTTTTTTCTTTTTCTTTTCGTTTTTTCTTTTTGGTGTAAAATCCTTGTTTCTTCATGGCTATTTATGTACTTGGCAGGTAAGTTGTGGTGTATGAACTTTCATTTTTTGTATGCTTACTCTTTGGTATTTCATCGGAAAAAAATTCCTGTGAATTCATAGTGTTGGAGTAATTAGGTTTCCTGTAAAATGGGTCAAGCATTTTTTTGACTTTAAGTTGGCCTTGCGATGTTTTCAAATAAAGATGAGTTGTGGAATGTTTTTTTGTTTGTATGTGAGTTTGTAAATGAGGATTGTCGTTTGCTGGTGTAGTTGAGGCTACATATGAACTTTGGTTTTAGTGAGTAAAGTACTATATGAAAAAATATGTTTGGCTTTGAAGGAAAATTCAAAAGGAAAAATTATGTAAGAACATAATTTTGAGAGGTATTTAACAAGTTATAAACTATATTTTTTTTTTGAACTATTAATTAACTCCACGCAGGCAGTAGTAATACTTATTTTGTACCAAAGGAAAATGTGTTGAGCTTTAGTTTCGGCCTTTCTTTTTCATTACCAAAACCCATAGTCCAAATATTACTGAAAAGGGCAAGGGATTATAGCTATGTTGTTTGTACAATATAATACTCGAGGGGAAAGTTTGTTGTATGTTTATGTCTAAAATACTGGAGGTGTGTTCTCGTATGTATGAGTGGTTAAGCTTAAGTGGTAATTATTCAAGTCTTATTTAACATGTTCATATGATGTCTCTCTGAGCACAAATATGTAGCTAGCTTCTCACATCCATTTCTGCATGGTGCAGGTGTGCTATTGAAATTGGTGGTGGTTTGACGTGCCTCGACCTGATAATCAATCAAATTGAGGTCATATTCCTCTCCAATCTTGCTCTACTTTTGTGTAATCTAGCATTCCAATATATGTTGGTAGTAGCTCTAGACAGGATGTACGGTAGTCTGGTTCTGAGCATCTGATTGTCTTATTGGTTGTAGGCTCTAAATGCTAAATATGGATGCAATATTCCTCTGCTTTTGGTGAATGCAATCAATGCACACGAGGGTGTATCGAAGGTAACTGTTCCTGTATATTCAGATGGAGCTGAATTTTTGTTGGAAACTAATAGTTGCTATGCGTATGATGGTAGGTCTTGGAGAAGCACTCAAATAAGAACATTCATTCTGTTACACAGGTTCTTTGTTTTGATGCTTTATATATATACCTCTGAGATTTTTGTTTTGGATAGCTGACAATGTTTTACAGAGCCACCATCCCCTGGAAAATGATGACAACTTTGATTCTCCCTCAGCCAAAGGGCGAGAAAACCAGGATGAAATGTATGTTATTTCCTATCTTTTTGTTTCTTTCAAAAACAAAAACGAAATCAACTGTGTTCTGGGTTCCCTATAACACAGTTGAAATTCTGGTTAAATAATCTCATTGGGACAAATTTGGTGAATTCTGTTACCATATCTCTTCATACAATACTGGTTCTTCTATTTTTATCGGCTAGTTGTGGAAATTTGCCCAATTTCCTAGAGAAAAATTACTTTTGCTCCCATTAGACTAACCCCCTGATGATTTTAGTCCCATGTCTTGAAAATAGTCCCATAAGATTTTTCTTGTCTCACTAATGGTCCCACCGTTAAAAAATTAACGGTCAAACCTGTCAAATTGAAAGTCAAACATGCAATTTGGGACTAAAAGTGAGAACAATGGGACTAAAATCATCAGGTGCTCAGTCTAATGGGACCAAAAAAGAATTTTTCTCAAAAAACTAAATATAACTAATATCTATTTTAAAAATATATTATCATTAAAGTTACTATTTTTTATTTATTATAATTAAAAAATTGACAAGTAAATTAAATGATAAAATTTATCATCCAACTTATATAAAATAAATTTTCTGGAAAATAATTTTTAAAAATAGATATTATTTTTTTTTTTGTGTGAATGTGTAATAAAAAAAAAGATTCAATACATGTATCATTTATTTTAATTAGAAAATTAACAAAGTAATTTAAATGATAAAATTTATAACTCAAGTTATAAAATTTAAATTTTACGAAAAATAACTTTTAAAGTAGATGCTAAATAATTTTTTTTTTTTGTGAATGTGTAATACGAAAAAAAAAAAAAATCAAATACATGCATATATAACCCAAAGTGCATGTATGTGTATATATGTAAAGTTTTTTTTTTTTTTTTGGTCCCTATGTTTCTTGCCCAAAGATATACAAAACTCATATAACCTGAGTTCATGTATGTGTGTATATGTAAAGTTTGTTTTTATTTTTTGAGAAAATGTAAAGTTTGATTTAAAAACATAAAAAATAATAATATAATATTTAAAAATGAAAAAAATAATTTAACTATACTAAAATATTTTTAATAGTATTTATAATTTAACTATACTAAAATATTTTAATAGTATTTTTCTAAAATTTTTAAAAATAATTCCTATATTTGAAAATTATGAAATTATTTAATATCGTAACTTTTTTATTTTATTGATAGTTGAAGTACATATATTTTTCAAAATCAAGAAGTGATTTAAACTTTAAAAAATATAGGAAAATTATTTGTTTTAGGAAATAAATAAAACGATCTGGAAAAAGATATTTTTAGAAAAATATTTGAAGAACAGAGATTTTTTTAGTTTTCAAGTGGGACATTCACAATATTAGTTTAAATAACGCAAAATATAAAATTTAGAATAATTTTTATCATCAATAATATTAAATTTAACCAAAACAAAAAGAATAATGAGACCATTTTTGGTGAAAAATTTAACTTTGGTGTTCTATGGGACCATTTTTGTCGTTAAAAATTGAACTTTAATGTCCTATGGGACCATTTTTGTCATCATAACGGTTTCCGTTAATTATTTAATGGAGCAACACCAAAATTTCAGTTTTCCATTCTTATGGGACTATTTTTGGTGAAAATGTCGATTTGGGACTAAAAGTGAGTCTAATGGGACTAAAATCATCGGAGGGTAAGTCTAATGGGACCAAAAGTGAATTTTTTTCTTCGCTTAATGAAGTAGATCTTGGTCCGGCTGGGTATGTAATCTAATAGTAGTTTTATGTATCAAAACCTACTTCCATCAATCAGAACCCACAGAGAAAGGCAGGTCTGGACTTGCACAATATAAATATTTTAAATCCTTACTGTCGGGGAAATCATATAATTAAAAGGTTGACTTGGGCCTAGGAACAACCTTGTGTTAAGGCCTGCGAGCTGTCCAAGCAAATTTGCCGCCTTATTGTTATTGATGTGGTGCTCTCTTCCATTCACGTGATATCTTTCTTTTTTCTCACTGCCTATTTAAAAATTGCGTCCCCTTGTTCTTTCACATCCCAACTGTTTTTTTACAACTAGCGAATTAGCTTACAGGCAATAAGCATTCGTGAAATCTACTAATTCACCAATTAAACATAAAACAAGGGTATGTTGGTATTTAGTCGGCCCGTGGCTTGTATTTCAGCCTTTCACAGTTCTTAAGTAGTTTTGTTCTTGTTCTCGAAGAGTATTTTATAAGTTTTATCGAGTTATAGTATTGGTTATGTGCTGTTGACAGTTAACAAATTTGTCTGAGGAAGAACCTTTTAGAGTTTGGCTTTTCTTCCTAACTTTAGCTTTTAAAGTTGAGAATGTTGTTCCGTTCTCATCCAGATCTACCAATCGTGGCCTAGATATATAGATTTGTAAATATGAAATTCGTATCACCGAAATTACACCTGTAAAATGTGATGTCCAAAAAGCAGTAATCTAAAAAGCGCTAGGCGCTAGTCGGGCGGCATACTGGGGCCTAGCGCCTAGGCGGGATTAGGCGGGACATGGGCGGGGTTACGCGGGGCCTAATCGGAAGAATAACATAGGCGGACAAGGAGTGCCTAGCGTCTAGGCGGGGACTAATCGGGGATTTTTAGAACAGTGCCAAAAAGTAAACTTGCTCATGAAATTCATATCTCAATGAATATTCTTCTTCTCCTCTTTTTTTTTTCCCCCCCAATTGGCAGACAAATACTGGAGCTAATCCATGCACGCATGGCATTTATTAGCTTCCTTTTCATTGAGTTATAGCTTGAGAACCTTGTCAATGCTCCCCCTTAACCCCACTTGATGCTGCAATATATCCCTTGCTAACTAGGGAGAAACAATGTCCGTCTGTCTGCAAAGGAGGTGTTGGTTCTCTCTTACCTGGTCACTCTTGTGAGTCACGTGTGATCCCTGCCAAACACACTTCTGGCACACAACACACACCCACAGATGGAATACGAAGAAGATGATATCATTTGTTTGCCTTTAAAGGCTTAATTGCTTCCAGGATGCTTCTATGCTTGCTTTACCTTGTAATGATATTGAGAAATTTACTATGTGAACTGCAGCTATTCTGATGCTTTCATGTGTTTTCTTGCCAGTGAGGTTCTCTATACTATCAAATGCATCTATTTTCTGATAAGTTTTCTTTTTACATGTGAAGGAATAGCGTCAATCTTGCTGAAGTTTTCCACCCACTGATGAATAGCGGAAAACTGGATATACTATTATCACAGGTTGGAAATTTTTGTCCCTCGTCTCATGTCTTATTCGAGTAAACTTTCAAACAAATCATTTATGATGTTCGTTCGGACAGACAACTAATTTCTGTTTGTTAGCAGTCCAATTTGTAATATACTCTGACAAGCATTTGTTTTTCCAACAGGGCAAAGAGTATATCCTGATGTTGAGTTCAGATAATCTTGCTCATGTCGTTGACCCAAGTATCCTCATTATGAATCACAATAATTCTCATTTGTTGAATGTTTACTTTCTCCTTAATTCATCGTGACAATTATGTCTCCTGCATATTCTAACAAGTCTGAATTTTATGAAAACTGAGCTCCTTAATGAATTTTAGAAATCTTAAATCATTTGATTCAGACTAATACTGAATTTTGCCTGGAGGTATGCTTCACATATCTCACGACTTGCTTTCAGCTTTTGTGTTAACTGTTTCTAAGTTTTCCTGTGTGCAGGTGATGCCTAAATCTTCTGAATTAGAAGAGAGTAAACTTTCACCGAGTAAAGAAGATATTCCGGTTGGTTATGTTCTACATTTAATTTTGAAGTTTCATCTCTGAAAAAGTTCATCATTCATATTTTTGGGTACAAGCCAGTTTCAATTTCAATATTTTAAGTACTGCTATTGTTAAGTTTAAATATGGAAATGTTGTAGCCTAAGTAAGAGAGATCCAAGCTTTTTGAATACTTAAAAATAAAGGTAGTGTATAGAAATTCAAATTCACCAAGCATATTAAGATCCATTTTAGGGCACTAGGTATTGACATTAAAACATCAGTACTCAATGATTCTCCAACAATATGGATAACCTTTAAGAAGTGGCTGTATCAATTTATTTTTGCAATATTGTAATTTGAAACTGAGCCAAAGCCTGTTATATCAGGAAGGTTCACGAGGTACTCTGGCAGACCTACCCTCCCCCCTAGTTTTGTTTCCTAAATATAACCATTAAGGATTGAAAACCCAGTGTAGTTATGTGTGGATTAGAATGAGTTTTTTGATTATTTTGTTTGGAAACTGGATTAAATTACTTTAATTGTCATTAAAGTAGTATGTTTTAACATATTGACATATGTTGATCATCATATCAAATTTTGCTTCTGTGCTTTTCAGTTGTTTATTATACTTTAAGAATCTTGAGGTTGGACCAGGTCAAAATCTCAGGTCCTTGTAAGATTCTAAAAGTTTGAGGAATAGAATTTTACTCTAAACTGTAGTTAAGAAACTAAGTGAAAATGTGCTTGCCATGAACGGTGAACCTCTTTAGCATTATTTCTTATGCAGTCACTATTTTCTTTTAGCTTTTAGTATCCTCAGAATTTTGATAGTTATCTTTAATGGTTTTCCTTGCGGGCATCTTGAAGATTCTAACACCGAAGAAAAATTGGAAATTCATTGACACGATGTAAGTTGCTCTTGTGAGCTCCTTTTTCCTTTTCAGAAGGAAACAAGCTATTTCTTTGATTCCTAATCAGTCCCAATCTTTGTTAGGTGGATGAATATCAACTCTATAGAAAGCCTTGTGGAAAGACGTGCTGCAAAAGGGCATCTGACCATTTCAGAGGTAGCAAGTGTATTAATTCTAAAATATGCACATCTATACAAACATGGCCACATTTGTACCTTGTGTACTCTAGTGCATAAAACATTTCTTGCTGCTATATTTCTGAAGAAACTTTTTCTTCATGTGTCATAGTTTTCTTTTACGACATTGCTGTATTTTTATTGCTATCTCCTCTTGTGTGTATCTTCCAGCTGTTTGATCAGTATTTTGCTTTAAGTGTTCCTAAGTCAAGGTATCTTCCAGTTGACGCTACATCAGACCTTTTTCTGCTACAGGTTAATACTAGGTCCTAATTTGAGTGTTTGTTATTTTTAGGGCTAATTACAAAAGATACTATTGAGGTTTAGTCTAATTACAAAAAAGCCAGCTAACTTTCAAAATTACAAATACTCTCTTGATATAATTTTTATATTGCACCACCCTCATTAGGGGGATATTTGTTAAGAAATACAAACTGTAAGGGGGTATTTGTAATTCTGAAGGACAATTTTTTTTTGTAATTAAGCCAAACCTCAAGGGCAGTTTTGTAATTATCCCTTATTTTAATATGTTAATTCTTTGTATTTACAACTTTTTTCTGCTTATGCAGTCAGATCTGTACACATTTACAGAGGGCTCCCTGACCCGAAATACAGCCAGAGAAAATCCCGCTGACCCACCCATTGAATTGGGACCAGTATTTGAAAATGTACGACCTTTCAAACATAGAGCCTTTGATCAATACTCTTTCTTTTTCTTGTACTTGTACTTGGGAGTTACAAAATTCTTTCTTCTACTTTCTTAGGTCAATGAATTCCATAGACGCTTCAAGTCCATTCCTAGTGTTATTGGGCTTGACAGCTTGAAGGTGACTGGTGATGTTTGGTTTGGAACTGGTGTAACTCTTAAGGTAACAAAGTTTCTCCTTTAGCAGAGTTTCATGGCATGTCTCCTAGCATCTCTTTCATTTGTAAACTGTACAGACTTCTGGGGACATTTGGGGTTGAAACATTGGTTCTTATGCTTCCATGATTGAAAAGCATATACACCTTAATATCATCGGCCTAATCCACCCAAAAGAGCTGGTTACTGAGGAGGAAGGGCCCTACTATATATAATATCCCGCAGCTTTTCTTGTGTTAACTGTGTTATTTTTAGTATCATTCGATGGGGATTCTGAAAGGCTCATTTTGCTAAATGAATTGCTTCAGCATCAATAAATTTTTAAAAGTGCTCCAAAACTGAAAAACCTGAAATATAGATAGGAAAAATGCCCTGCTGAGAAAGAAAATGTTAATTATGCTGATTTACTGTTTCTGTAAGTCTCTCAACTGTTCCCATGATGCTTCGTTGTTTCGTGTTGGTTTTCTCAAGGGAAAAGTCAGTATCCATGCGAGACCAGGTATGAAGATAGTAATTCCCGATGGCACAGTGCTGGAAAATAAGGTAAGAGATTTGAGATTCAGTCCAGTGTTTGCAATTTTGGTGTTTCTGATAGCTTTATGGTTTACTGATTGAATGCAAGTTGTCTTTAACAGATTATTACTAGCCAAGTAGATCTTGGAGGAGTATCCTTATAGCTTTGTCGACAAGAATATGAAATAGAGGCTGCCAGAAATTTGTTGTGATGAATTTTGCTTTTAAGTTTATATAGATTTAGGAACATTCATTTTGCACTGTCCCTGTTAACAAGGATAAGGAAGACTAACATTATAACTAGAATCAATAAGTCAGTCCCTTGTCCATTCATTCGTCCAAGTTGAGACTGGTCGCGTTTTCAAGAGAATTACGGAAGGCTAAACCTCAAGAGGATTTTATTGCTGGTTGTTTATGATTGTCTTCAGAAAGGAAGAGAAGAAATTACTTTATTTCGGCAAATTTGTTGCTGTATCTTGATCACAATTCACAACCACCAGGGGGGCCTGTGTACTGGTGCTTTTGTTTATTGATCTGCTGTATTTGTTCTACTAGCTAGTAGCCTAGTGGTAGAATATATTCCATTTCCTTTTATTGATTTCTTTTTCATTTTTAAAGCTGTATAATCTGCTCTGACTTTAAAGGATGAAAAATAGAAAAGATAGCTCTGGTCTTGATGAGACACTGAATTCTCCAGAAAATAAGATAACATTTAAAGAATGATTCGTAAAATATTTTTTTGTTATATTTATTATTATTAATAAATATCATAAAATAATAAGAACATTCAATTTAGTGGCATGTATTGGTGGTTTTCACAACTTTGCACCACAAAGAAAGTTCTGCTGTATGTAAAATCTAGCTCTAAGATATATATTAAATGAAATATCTAAAGATGGATTATAACAATGGCTTCCACAAATTCTGGGTTCTGTACTTTTGTTACGAGAATCTAGGTTTTCTCATAACAAAATTTTGTTGATGAGTTAGCATTATCCAATATGAGCTCGGTTTCCAGTTTTCAAGTGAATATAATCTCGAACACAAATGTCCCTCTAGCTCAGTAATTTGCAGTAGTTGGATAATATTTTTAGGCCCGCCACAATTGAGGTTTGTAACTTGAAATACTTCTTATGAAGCTAACAGTTCGGCTAATCTTGTGTCCCATCAAGTATAATAATTGACAAGTTTAAGGTCTTTAACCTCAAATACTTCTTATGAAGCTAAAACAGTCGGCTTATCTTGTGCCTCATCAAATACAATAATCAACAAGTTTTAAATTTAAAGTTTAGGACGAGATCATGGAATGTCAAACATGTTATATGTATTATTTAGTTTATCAATTTCGATATGATTTTTTGTTTTTAATTTCACACACACACACACATACTAATAATCTAAATTATTTATCTTAAATGATGTTCCATGTTTCGTTTAATAGTGTTTTAGGTATAGGATCAAATATGGCAGGGACCTTACCATGTGGCAGTGTGGATTAATCTAAGCAATTAATCTGACAAATCCTAATGCCCATTTTTTTTTCGAATTTTTTTTGTTTTATATTTAAGTTTGCCCAATTAAGGGCACAATGGTCATTTTATAAACAAAAGAAATCGGCAGTTATAGTAACCCCCCTTTTTTTAGGATTTCAATTAATCAATTCCCACTTTCTCTCCAAACTCTGTTTCAGAAAAATCAAAACTCCATTCCCTTGTTTCTCTCTCTCTCTCTCGTTCTTTCTCTCCGACGACTGTCTTCTCTCTTTTTTTAGTCAGTTTCGAAGGTTCACCTAGTAGTTTCGACAACAACATACTCGCCGTTCAAATAGTTGGTAAAGGTAAGTGCTTGGTTTTATTTTATTTCAGTTTTGGTTGGAGATTTTGGTAGTAAGGGTTTTAACCTTAAATGTTTTTTTTCATTTTTTGTTGAACCATGCTACTGTCTATTTTTTATTTTTGAAATAATTTGTAGTAAGAAGAGTAGGGATTTTTGTTTATTTGTTTTTTTAATTTTGAAATATCTAGGGTTTTGATTTTTGATTTGTAGAGGCGATTGCATTGGTTTTTTTTTTTGGTCTGGAGATATTTTTGTGCGAAATAGTACAGATTTAGTGGAGATTTTGTTAGATAAATGTTTTTATCATGATTTTGATGATTATGTTCGACTTTGTTCAAATATGTTTTCAAACCAAAACTATGTCCCTAAATGTTGTCTAAATATTTCCGATCAACTTAAAATGTTTTTACTATTTTTCGGAGTATTTCTTGAAGTTTATTTTCAATAAAACATTGGACAACACATTTGTTTCAGCTCGACCGGTCGCCTATATAGGCAACCCGTACTGAGTTGAGCTAAGAAAGCGAGAAAATGGGACGTAAGAAAAAAAAGGTGATGGCGGCCGGTCGACCAGGTGGGCGGCCGTCGGCCCGGCGCACTGCACACGCAAGTTGGATTTTGTTCCAGACTTTTCGCTTTCGTAAAAACGCTGTCGGCAACAGGTCACAACTAAAGCGGCGACCGGTCGCACCCCCTTCGACCGGTCCCCCCTGTGTAAAAAGTCGCAGAATTCAATTTCAATCTTATCTCTGCGCGACCGGTCGAACCCTGTTTTGAAAGAAACTATCCGTTGCGTTTGCATGCTTTTCCTATTTTGTGGGATTGATTTCTAACAGCTATATTGATGATTTTAAATGGTTTTTTTTGCAGCAAATCACTCCCCAAGGAGGAGCCAATGTCTGGAAACCAAAGCCAAGACTCTCCTATAAATAGAGGCTTCATTCAAGCAACAAGACACAACACACAATATACAAGCAAAGAGCAATTGAGCAAACACTTTCATATATCTTGTTGTATTAGCTAAGCACTTTCACTTGCACTTATTTGAGGTCTAGGCTTTCAATTCTTGATTACACTTGTACTCATATTGTATCAATCATTATTGAGTTGTAATCTTGATTTTGGTCATCATTCAACACAAGACATCCTTGTGAGTATTCTTGTGGTAAGAATACACTTGTGTGATCTAGATGATAGGTGTTTGAAGGTTGTGGTAATCTTCAAAGGTGTTGTAAGAGGTTGTGGTAATCCTCAAGGTGGTGTAAGAGGGTTGTGGTAATCCTCAAGGTGGTGTAAGAGGATTGTGGTAATCCTCAAAGTGGTGAAGGAGGGTTGTGGTAATCCTCAGGTGTTGTATTAATTTTTGGTAAATTAATAAAATCTTTTCTTTCTTTTTGAAATCCATCCAGGAGATCTTTTGGGGTGGTAGAGGATTAGGCCCTAGGTGGGTTGAACCTCTTTAAATCAACGAGTGTTGTTTATTTTCCGCATTTACATTTTTGTTATTTACTCGTTGTTTGAAAAAGAGGGTGATTTGCGAAAAATCGGCATAATCTATTCACCCCCTCAGATTATTGTAGCCACTTGGACTAACAAGTGGTATCGAGCCAAACTCTTTGGCTAGCTCGTTCGAGTAAAGAGGAAAGATCCATGGCTACAAATGATGCTCATCTCACCACCGGCGCCTCTACCAATAAGCCACCACTATTCGACGCCAACAACTACGCTTTTGGAAAGACCGTATGGAGTGCTTCCTACAAGGGTGCGGGTTCGACATTTGGAATGTGGTCATTGAAGGAGTTGATCAACCAACAAAAAAATCGGAGGATGGCACTTGGCTCCTAAACCTTTCAAGGAGTTTGATGAAAACGACAAGAAGGCTTTTTCTCTAAACGGTAAGGCCTTAAATATTTTGCATTGTTCTCTTACCGCTACCGAGTACAATCGCATAAGAGGCATAAGGTCGGCACATGAGGTTTGGGAAAAATTGGAGACAATCTATGAAGGGACTAAGAAAGTCAAGCAAGCAAGAAAGACCATGCTTGTTAAAGACTTGAAAACTTTAACATGTATGATGGCGAAAGCATCTCAAAATGGTGGAAAGGGCTCGACAATATTGTCAATCCTCTTGTGGCCCTCGGGAAAGTCATCTCCGAAGAAGACAAGGTGACAAGGTACTAAATGCACTTCGGCTCATGGTCCGAAAAAGTAACGGCAATCACGGAGGCACAAAATCTTGAGACACTCAAGTTTGATGAGCTTATTGGAAACCTACTCATCTATGAAGTCTATCTCAAGGAGAGGAAAAATTCCAAACCATCCACAAATCAATCGGGTATGCAAATTATTCCTAAAGGTCTTGCTTCTTCTTCTAATAATGCATACTATGATAATGATGATGATGATGAGGAGACGCGGCGCACTTGTTCGAAAATTTGCAAAATTTGTGAATAAAAATAAAGCAAGAAAACCAAGAGATAATGCTTGCTTTAAATGCGGAAAACCGGGCACTTCATTGCCGATTGCCCAAAGCTCGATGAAGAGGAGCAAAAGAAAAGGAAGCCTTTCACAAAAAAGAAGGCTCTAAATGCGGAAGTCAAAACATGGGATGAACTACTCGAAACAACCGATGATGAAGGAGAAACCGAACACGGTCTCATGGCTATAGACGATGAAAACAATGAGGTACACTCAAATTCTTCTACTTCCTCCATAGTTGATGACTTGCAATGTGATCTTGATGAATTGCAAATTGAGTTTCAAAATTTAATCGTTAAATACAAAAATTTGAAAAAGGAGCATAAGGAGATTAAGGTTGAAAAGGAAAAATTATTTACCTCTTATGAATCTTTAGACAAAGCTCATGCTCTTACTCTTACTAGAATTCACTCTCTTGAAACCGAAAAGGAATCGCTCACAAAAGTCAAAAGATATTGAATGTTTGAAAAATGACGTGCATCGTTTCAACATAAGTACGGATAAAGTCACAAAAATTTTAGATGCACAAAGAGGTGAGCATTCCAAATCGGGACTTGGTTATAAGCCATTTCAAAGTGTTTTTAAGAAAAATAACCAAGGTTCGACTTTTGTACGTGCTAATAATTATAATACTCCTACTTGTTTTTATTGTGGCAAAGTTGGACATTATGCTAATAATTGCAAATTGAGAAATAGCTCAAGACATGTTTGGAGACCCAAAGGTCTCAAGACTAACCCCATGGACCCCAAAATTATAGGGTACCTAAAAGAAATTCTTTTGTAGGTAATAGGGGCCATAACCACAATGGAAGATTCAAAATGGCTCGTGGACAGCGGATGTTCACGCCATATGACCGGGAGGAGAGAACTTTTACCAACATCAAGCTCCAAGAAGAGGGTATGGTCATGTTCGAAGCAATGGCAAAGGAAAAATTCTTGGAAATGGAGAAATTGGTAACTCTTCTTTCTCTCTTAGTAATGTTCTATTAGTTGAAGGGCTTAAGTTTAATTTGATAAGTGTTAGCCAACTTTGTGATTCAAAATATGATGTTTCCTTTAATAAAGAAAAATGCCTTATTCTTAAAAATGGTGAAATTATTTGTGAAGCAAATAGAAAAGGCAATCTTTACAAAATTTGTACAAGTGATTTGGTTACTCAAAATGTTTCTTGTTTAGTCGCCAATAATGATTTAACTAGTTTATGGCATAGGCGACTTGGACATGTTGGATACAAGAATTTGAAAAATATTTACAAAAACCAACATGTGAAAGGACTACCCAAATTGAATTTTGAAAATATTGGCTTATGTGACACTTGTCAAAAGAACAAATTAGTTAAAGGTAGTTTTAAGCCCAAAAATAAAATTTCCACAACCAAACCCCTACAAATGCTTCACCTTGATTTGTACGGGGATATTGGTACGGCTAGTCTAAGTGGAAAACATTACACTTTTGTTATAGTCGATGATTATTCAAGATATACTTGGGCTCTTTTTCTTACCAATAAAAACGATCTTAGTTAATGAGTTTGTTAAGTTGTGTAGACTTATTGAGAATGAAAAAGAAGATACTATCAAGTCTATTCAAGCGATCGAGGTGGAGAATTTGACGGTGAATTTAGAGTATTTTGTGAAACCAAAGGATATGCTCATAATTTCTCGGCTCCAAGGACACCTCAACAAAATGGAGTAGCCGAACGGAAAAATCGAACATTACAAGAAATGAGTCGGTCCATGCTCAATGAATTTTCACTTCCAAAGTATTTTTGGGCGAAGCCGTAAACGCTTGCTATGTCATTAACCGAGTTTATATTCGTCTAAAATGAATAAAACTCCATATGAGCTTTGGAAAGGTAGAACTCCAAATATTAGTTATTTCAAAATATTTGGTTGCAAATGCTTTATTTTGAATACCAAGGATCAATTGGACAAACTTGATCCTAAGATCGATGAAGGGATATTTATGGGATATTCAACAAAAAGCAAAGCATATCGGGTTTACAATAAGACTAGTGGAGTGTTGAAGAATCCATCCATGTTAAATTCAATGAAGCTTCGGAGTTGAAAGAATTCCTAATGATGAAAGTGATGAGGAAGATTTTATTGAACAAATTGTTCAAATTGATAATCAACCGTCTACATCAAATGATCAACCGTCCACTTCAAATGGTCCTCAAGAAGATAGAGGTGATATCTCGGATCTTCCGTTGCATTGAAATTTAAGGGATATCACCCAAAAGATCTTATTATTGGTGATCCTCTTGATAAAGTAATGACTCGAAGGAATTTTGCCGAGAAAGCTCTTATATCTCAAAAAGAGCCTAAAAATGCTAAGGAAGCTATTGAGGATGAAGATTGGTTTTGGAAATGCAAGAGGAGTTGAATCAATTTGAAAGAAATGATGTATGGGAATTAGTACCTTGTCCTCCATCTCAAACAATTATTGGTACAAAATGGGTATTAGGAACAAACTTGATGATCAAGGCAACATTGTTCGAAATAAGGCAAGGTTAGTAGCTCAAGGGTATTGTCAAGAAGAAGGTATTGACTATGATGAAACTTTTGCACCGAAAGCACGTTTAGAAGCTATTCGTATTTTACTTGCCTATTCTTGTTTCAAAAATTTCAAACTTTACCAAATGGATGTTAAATCCGCTTTCTTAAATGGTATTATTCAAGAAGAAGTCTATGTAAAACAACCTCCAGGGGTTTGAAAATTTTTCTAGGCCTAATGATGTTTATAAACTTAAAAAGGCTTTGTATGGTTTAAAACAAGCACCACGTGCATGGTATGATAGACTTAGCTCTTTTCTTTTGCAAAATGGTTTTACAAGAGGTAAAGTTGATACTACTCTCTTTGTTTTTGAAAAAGGGCAAGATTGTTTACTTGTGCAAATTTATGTTGATGATATTATCTTTGGTGCTACTAATGAATCTTTGTGCAAGAAATTCTCCAAGTTAATGCAAGGTGAATTCGAGATGAGTATGATGGGGGAGCTAAACTTCTTCCTTGGACTTCAAATTAAGCAATGCCAAGAAGGCATTTATATTTCGCAATCAAAGTATACAAAAGAACTTTTGAAGAAGTTCGGCATTGAAGAAGGAAGAACCGTCTCGACTTATGGCAACCAATGTCAAAATTGACAAAGATGAAAAAGGCAAGCGGTTGATGAATCCAAGTATCGAGGTATGATTGGTAGTTTACTTTATTTAACCGCTAGTAGACCGGACATTCTTCATGCCGTATGCCTATGTGCTCGTTTTCAAAGCAATCCAAAAGAATCTCATATGAGTGCCGTTAAACGGATTTTTCGATATTTGAAAGGCACTATTCAATATGGTTTATTTTATCCAAAGAATGAAAATTTTTCTCTTAAAGGTTATAGTGATTGACTATGCGGGTAATATTGATGATCGGAAAAGTACTTAGGATCATGTCAATTTTTAGCGATTGCCTAGTTTCTTGGTTTTCAAAGAAGCAAAAGCGTGTTTCTCTTCAACTACGGCCGAATATATTTCCGCCGCATTTTGTTGTACTCAACTTCTTTGGATGAAACAAACCTTAGCGGATTACAAATGCTCTTTTGAAAACGTACTTATCTTTTGTGATAATATATCCGCTATAAATATTGCTCAAAACCCGGTTCATCATAACCGTACTAAACATATTGAGATTAGACATCATTTTCTAAGGGATTGTGTTTCAAAACGAAAAATTGAGATATCGTTTGTGCCATCTCAAGATCAATTAGCGGACATTTTTACAAAACCGCTAACTTCCCGGAGACTTTTGCGTCAATACGAGCTCGGTTAGGCATAATGCATATTGAATGAGGTCTACGTTTGCATTTTGCATGTTTTTAAAACTTAGGGGGCGAAAAATCGGATTTTTGGTTGAAAATTCGGATTTTGAAAAATTTAACGAACAGTTGGTTGAAGAGGTTGAGGGCAACCGTCGCCCTCAACGTCGACCGGCCGCTCAACCACGACCGGCCGCCTAGGCAATATTTTGGTTTAAGTTCGTTCGTCTTCAAAGATATGTTATTTTTACTTCTTTTTGCCATTTTTCGTCCCCTTTGCCAAATGCACACAATTGTCACTCAAAAATTGATTTTCATGCATTCAATTCATATCTTGGACCTTATATAGCATGTTTATCATCATCATTGCTTATCTTTTCCGATCAAATGGTAAGAATTTTCCTTACTTTGCTCAATGGGTTGAACCTCGAGTTTATGGCTTTCTTGTATATTTCTTGATAATTTTGCTTATGATCTTGATGAGCTTAGTTATTATGTTGTATTGTATAATGATTGATGTGGATTGGTGATGAAATTTTTTGGCTTGGATCATTTACAAGGGCTATATACAACTCTTTTTATTTTTCACGCCCACATTGTGTTCGATGAAATGTCACAATAAAAATTTCAACTTATACATGATTCTCTCGCTTCCAAAAGTCTTCTATACTCATTGAGATCATGTTTTGGGAAATAAAACGAGCGTATGAACTCTTCATGATACATTTCTCCCATTTTCCTTGGTTTTTAAGCCTAAATTGCTCAATGGTTGATAAACCCTTTCTTTAGCGCACTTTGATATACTTCTATGATGTTTCTATCATCCTAACATTCTTTTTGATGATTCCAAAGGGGGAGAAACAGGAAATTGGCTCGTTAGCTCAAAGAAGCTAATATAAGCTCATGATAGAAGCTACAAGCTATGGCTTATTAAGGCCATAAGTTGTGAATTGTTTTATGAACTTGTTTGCATGGATAATAAGTATTTGTGAGGGGAGCTTCTAAGCTCATGGAGTTGTTGTTTATTTTGTAAAAGCTTGTGCTTCTAGCTTATGCAATATTTCTTCTTAATGTGCTTGTTGATAGGGGGAGCTTTTGTAAAATGTTTTTAAACGGATAGTTTACTTGTAAAACCGGAAATTTTATTTGGTTTTAAAATCGTCCTCAAGAAAATTGTTTTGGTTTGTAATCATCAAAAAGGGGGAGTTTGTTAGATAAATGTTTTTATCATGATTTTGATGATTATGTTCGACTTTGTTCAAATATGTTTTCAA
Organism: Rehmannia glutinosa; assembly: GCA_016081115.2. Classification (NCBI taxonomy): domain Eukaryota; kingdom Viridiplantae; phylum Streptophyta; class Magnoliopsida; order Lamiales; family Orobanchaceae; genus Rehmannia; species Rehmannia glutinosa. The sequence continues at coordinate 68,761,953 of CM071925.1, read as the reverse complement.
ACCAAAACTATGTCCCTAAATGTTGTCTAAATATTTCCGATCAACTTAAAATATTTTTACTATTTTTCGGAGTATTTCTTGAAGTTTATTTTCAATAAAACATTGGACAACACATTTGTTTCAGGCTCGACCGGTCGCCCTATAGGGCAACCCGTACCTGAGTTGAGCTAAGAAACAGAAAATGGGACGTAAGAAAAAAAGGGCAGGGCGACCGGTCGACCGAGGTGGGCGACCGGTGTGGTCGACCGGTCGGCCGGGCGCGACATTGCACTGCAAGTTGGATTTTTGTTCCGACTTCTCTGTTTCGTAAAAACGTCATGGCAACCGGTCACAACTAAGGGCGACGGTCGCACTCCCCCTTCGACTAGGTCCCCTATGTAAAAATTCGCAGAATTCAATTTCAATCTTATCTCGCTGACCGGTCGAACTCCTGTTTTGACAAAGAAACTATCCGTTGCGTTTTGCATGACACTTTTCCCTATTTTGTGGGATTGATTTCTAACAGACTATATTAATGATTTTAAATGGTTTCTTTTTAAAGCAAATCACTCCCCAAGGAGGAGCAATGTCCGGAAACCAAAGCCAAGACCTCTCCTATAAATAGAGGCTTCATTCAAGCAACAAGACACAACACACAATATACAAGCAAAGAGCAATTGAGCAAACACTTTCATATATCTTGTTGTATTAGCTAAGCACTTTCACTTGCACTTATTTGAGGTCTAGGCTTTCAATTCTTGATTACACTTGTACTCATATTGTATCAATCATTATTGAGTTGTAATCTTGATTTTGGTCATCATTCAACACAAGACATCCTTGTGAGTATTCTTGTGGTAAGAATACACTTGGGTGATCTAGGTGATAGGTGTTTGAAGGTTGTGGTAATCTTCAAAGGTGTTGTAAGAGGGTTGTGGTAATCCTCAAGGTGGTGTAAGAGGGTTGTGGTAATCCTCAAGGTGGTGTAAGAGGATTGTGGTAATCCTCAAAGTGGTGAAGGAGGGTTGTGGTAATCCTCAAGGTGTTGTATTAATTTTTGGTAAATTAATAAAATATTTTCTTTTCTTTTTGAAATCCATCCAGGAGATCTTTGGGGTGGTAGAGGATTAGGCCCTAGGTGGGTTGAACCTCTTTAAATCAACGAGTGTTGTTTATTTTCCGCATTTACATTTTTGTTATTTACTCGTTGTTTCGAAAAAGAGGGTGATTTGCGAAAAATCGGCATAATCTATTCACCCCCCCTCTAGATTATTGTAGCCACTTGGACTAACATATTTTTGGGTATAAAAATTGATAAAAACGATGTATATTTAGTTAATGTATTGTGTAATTTTTATGTTATTGATATGGAATGGTGTAAGTTGAGCTATAGAGTGGAAGTTACGAGTGTAACGTGCGTGTATGTGGTTTGTTTTGCGATTTGTTGATTCTTGTATGTTTTATGAAAGCGGGTTTTGGTGAAATGTGTCCGTATAACTTGCTCTTTTTGGTGACTCATCATTTGTATTTTTGGTGTACCTTTTACTTACGAATGATGTAATTTTTCTTACTTTTGGTGTATAGTTAATTGTGGTGTTTGGTTTAACCCCTGCATTAAAAAAAATAAAAGAGCCATGGATATATATTGGTGTATATTTAACATTGTTATTGCATCATTAATACGTGTTTTGATGCATTGATAAGTTTGGTCATGTGTATATATTGTCCATGAAATGCATAATCACAAATGGTGTTTAAATAATATTATTTTAGTATGCAATTAAGGTTCATACAATGCACAATTAGTTTTGTTTGTGTATATTTTTTTGATACATGGTGCTTGAGTTCTGCCTTTGATTTGGAATTTATGGAGCCAACAACGGTTAATTTGCAGGCTATTGAAATGGTATAAGTTTTTAGAAGCTTATGAGTTTTTTTTTCTTTTTTGTTTTATTAATGATTGTATATATGTGGATTGCTTTTCGATTCTTCTTCCCGATTTTAAAGAGCGAGAATATTTTTGTTATATGCATCAACATAAAGAAGAAGCATTGTCAGTTTGGACAACTCTTGAGTTGGTGGTACAAGTTGCGACGAAATGCGAACAAATGCCGAGAAAGCGGTAATTTGTAGCTTTTTTGTTTTTGATTATTATTTATTTACTCGTGGATATGAAATGATGAAAACTTAGCTAAGGTTGGTGTACAATTAGACAATAACGGTATACGATTAGTTATTATGTGATGCACAAATGATTTTGTTGCACCTTTTTTTTTTTGGTTTGGTGGTTTGATGTCGGCATTGTTTTTGACACTTTTTTTTATGTGTTTGATTGGATGTGTTCTCTCAATTTTTGCGAGCACGTGGGTGTTATCAAGCAGCGCATAATGTTGAAAAATAATCCCCAACAAGACTTTCCATGTCGTGGAGGGATGCGCAAAATAAAATCAATTGTGAGGTCTATGTCATGTATCATGTGGAGACCTACATAGGGGGGGCATTGAAGAAATGAGATTGTGAATTTGACAAGGTTGATGCCGCAGAATTTGCACGATTGTGCACGTTATATTGACATTCAATTCAATGCATGACCTGAACCAAGAGAAAGGCAGGGTTCTTGGCTTGGCTAAAAAATTTGTCAGTGACAAGTAGATTTTATATGGATATTTTGGTTTTTTTTGTTAGATGGGGTGCTTAAGTACATTTTTAGCGTAGAATATTAGACTATACTATGATATTTCAGTGCTAATTTGACAACATGTTGGTGACTTATTGCAAACGAACTGATGCAAATATATTTTCTATGTTTTAAGATGTGACCGTTTTTTTTATGTTGTATATTTAGTGAATAAATAGTGCATAGTTAAAAGCATTGTGGTACATGTTTATTACCTTTTGGTATATACATGTTAGAATGAAGCCTTTTGTATTATTTTACGGGTGTAAATGATTTTTTTAGTGCATATTTTATAAGCACTATGTGCATTGTTAGTACTAACATTATGCTTGTTTTTAGATTTCAATGAAACCGTTTAAAAATTGAAATTCAATTTATTTTTGAACGTATAATTAACGGTGTAGTGGTAAATTTAGTAGTAATTTGGCACATATATAGTGTTGAATTTTGAAAATGGTATAAAATACCAAAAAACTGAAGACAAGACAAGTTGACGCATAATTAGTGATGAAATTGTGTATACTTAATAATAACTAGGCACACATATAACAATTATTCTCTCGAACCATTTAGGGTTTGGGGCCAGTTATTTTTTTATTTAGTTATATATACATAAAAATGATGCACATTTAGCATGGAAATGACATACAATTAGACAATAAATGACATACAATTAAAAAAAAAAAGACAAATGTTTGATCTGAGTATAAAGTATAATATTGAAAATGCATGAAAAAAGGTTTTTCTCATTCTGTAGGTTGTTCGGGACATGTACGGTTGTTGTGTAATGCAATTTTGCCACACGCACCACATTTTCTCTTTAATTTGTTACTTGCACGAATTATCTTTTCCTTGAGGTGCTTATTTGTATGTCAAAGCCCGTATCGTTTGCCGTATTTCCTATAAAATTCCACAATTTTCTCCAAAGTGGCAAATTGCATGCCTATCCGCGGTATTTTATTTTGTTCTATTTAGTGTACCCAATACTTGGTAGAGTAGGGATATTACTAGGCGCTCTCGCACTTCAACGCGTTGGATACTTTTATCATTAAAATCTGCATAATTTGTACACCTTTTTCAGACAACATCCTAAATATTTGTACACCAAAGTATTCACACGTATACACCAAAATAGTCTTAAAATGTACAATGTTGTCAATATTTGTATACTAAAAAAAGCATCAAGCCTTTCCATCTCAATTATTGTGGATAGGATGGATTTTGTGTTTTTAATGCAGAGGTATTTTTCTCTTCTTGCTGTTTCGTGTAAATGAAGAATGAAGATGATGAAAGCCGTTTTTTTAGGCTTATTATTTGGCGTGTCTATTGTTGGAAGGTGATATTCATGATATCCCTTGATATTAGGTAATTAAATATAGTATTATTGTTACACCATTTTGAGAGTTACCGATTTGCCCTTTTTACACATAAAATAATTGAAAATTAGTGTATTTTTAAGAGTAATCTGAACCATTGATTAAAGGAGATGGATGGATGAGATGCAGATCCATCCACACTCATCCAGCGTGCAGTTAAAGCCATTTGATCCTATCCCTAGTGTTTTAAATAGACGACATATTGTTACTTATTACATCACTTTTCTTCGCATTTTATCGCTGCACTGAAAATAATCGAATCCCTTCTCCGCAATACGGAGCAGTGCACTGAATAACAGAGGATTCCGCCTCTCTATCTATCTTCTTCCCGGGTGTGCTGTGCCTGTGGATAAGAAAACCCAAAAAAAAAAAAACTTCACTTCATTTTCCACTCTCTCACAATGTCAATCTCTTCCCTCTCAGCCACCATTCCCACCACCAAGCCTTTCTCCTCCTCCCCCGCCCTTACCCCCTCATCCTCCTTCCTTCTCCGCCTCCCCATCAAACGCTTCTCTTCCCTCTCTTTAAATGCTTCCTCCTCCAAGTCTCCTCTCATCTCCGCCTCAATGGAGGCTGGAATTGGCGTCATGGGCACCAAACTGGGAATGATGTCATACTTCGATGCCTCCGGCGCCGTAATTCCGGTCACGGTTGTCGGCTTCCGTGAGGGCAACATTGTCACTCAGGTGAAGACTGAGGCCACCGACGGATACGATGCGGTTCAGGTCGGGTACCGTAGGGTCCGTGACCGGAAATTGACGAAACCGGAGATGGGGCACTTGGAGAAGTCCGGGATTATTCCACTGCGGCACTTGCAGGAGTTTAGGCTGCAGTCGGTTGAAGGTTTTGAGCCTAATCAGCGGTTGGTGGTGGAGGAGCTGTTTAAGGAAGGAGATTTGGTCGATGTTTCCGGGACTACCATCGGAAAAGGGTTTCAAGGTAGGAATTATTATAATAATTATTATTTTGGGTTTGGATTTGTTGTTATATGTTTGTGTTTCTGCTGCAATACCATGAGCGTTGCTTGCTTTGAGTTTTTGTGGAACTTAAGATGGTGCATTGATGCAATGCTTATGTTATTTAAATATTCTGGATTCATATATCTTTCTTTGTGCTTCTAAGTGTGCTCTTTTATGTATGTAATTGTGGTTTCATGCTGTTGAGAATAAAGTATCTAGCAATGGGGTTTATGTAGAAGGGAAGACAATCAGACACAACTTTATTTACATAAAACACCATCTATCATCAGTTGTTACTCAAAACTACAAAAAACCTGTCAAAGTATGGACATAGAGTCATACACTGAAGCATATCAAGTATAGAGGGATCCATGTGATTGTACAGGTTAATAATAGACGACTAAAACTCCAGCAGCAACACAAAAGAACTGATTTTACCAAAAGGTAAAGCCTGATATGAAATGTTGCCATGGTGCAAAATTATGCAACATCCATGTGCTCTTTAGGGTTTGTAATAACTGTGCTGAGCTTATTTTCCTACCCTGGAGTAAGTTTTGTAAAACTCCAAATGTTGGGCTTTCGGATATAATCTGTAATAAATTATTAGCTGTTACATTTTGTGGATACGAAGAGTCTTGTTGGTTGTTCTTGACTTTGACTTGGTGATCTTTGAGTAATGGAGTGGTGAGCATAAACCCACTCCTGCTATATTCCACCCCTCATTTGCCCGTCTTGGAAAAAGTAAAAACCACTCTCGTTCCCATTTTTTCTCTTGATTTGAAAATGCTCAAATACAATTGAAAAAGTAGAAGAAATGCCTCGAGTATCGTAATTCCTAGAGAAAATCTGATCAGGAAAGCTCTGCTTCTGAGAGCAATGCCTGTAGCAACTAAAAATTTTCGGTTTTGGGTTTTATGTTGTGTATTCTGGTACTCTCAACTGGGGTTTAAGTTCCTTGATGTAGTGTTCTTGAAGGGAAATGCTTTTTTTTTAATAATGAATACTATTTATAAATGTTGAGAATATGCATCAGAAGACTTGCCAACATTTTGAGAATAAAAGCAATTGATTTCAGAAACTCTTAAGTGGATCATCAATTTGGAATTTAGCCAACAATTTCAGTGAGCAACTTACCTGGAATGATTGTAATATGCATTTTCAAGATGTGATATAATTCCATGGAATCAGAAGATATTATTCAAAAAATGACATTATTTGAGTCGGTTCTGTTGATGGAATGTTCACTGACTTTGTAATATTAAAGAAAAATTGGTTGTTACTTTTGATTCATTAACATTTAAAGAAAAACCAGCTCTATGCATGAAAAATCATGGATTCATAACCAGGTGGGAAATGCATTTTCTGGGCCTCCACAGATACCTGATTTACTCCTTGTTTATTCAGTTAAGGTCTTAAGGGACCAGTTTTGCATTAGACCGGATAGCGTTCGCTGTCCCCATTTTCTATCTGTTGAACAGGGTGCTATCTTTTGTAACCTGCTCTTGAATTAGCGTAAACCTGTATATCTGCTAGTTAGAGCTATATTGAAGCTGATTGGCTTGTTTACCAGGTGGAATCAAGAGACATAACTTCAAGAGAGGTCTAATGACTCATGGGTCCAAGAGCCACAGACAACTCGGGTCCATTGGTGCTGGGACTACACCTGGACGTGTCTACAAAGGCAAGAAAATGCCCGGGAGAATGGGAGGCACCAAGACTAAGATACGAAAGCTCCAGGTTATGAAGATCGATAATGACCTCAATGTTGTGATGATCAAAGGGGCTGTTCCTGGTAAGCCAGGAAATCTTCTTCGCATTACTCCGGCAAAAATTGTGGGGAAAAATATACCGAAGAATTAGTTCGACTGTTTAATTTCAATGTTGGATTAACTCGAAGCCATGTAATTTATGTTCTTGTTGAGTAGCGTTTCAAAATTCTTTATTTCTCTGATTGAGCTTAGTTTGTTATGGTCAGATCGATGGAATGAAAAAGTTTTTGAGGCAACCATGGTAAACGTTGAGCAATATATTTCACTTCACAGAATCAAATATTTGGCCTTCAATGAAATTAATGGACTTGAGCAATATCCAATATCCATGGTTTAAAAAGTCTGCTAACAGCCTGAGATTTATATCATGCCGCTTAATATCATTTCATAGTATACTGTCTCATTGTCTGATACTTCTGTCTAAGGACTGGTCTTATTTATAATATTTGATGACACATCAAAGAAGGCAATATTTTTTTTTGGTTGAGTTCCAAATTCCAATGTAGCATTTATTGAGGTGATAGATTTGGAGGGAAAAGTAATGTAGTTGCATCCTAGACTCCTAGTCCCTCGGTTGATTAGCGCTAACATCTGAACTAAGTATTTTCGTGATGAGAAATGATTGTCATGATATTATTAATCTATGGACACACTTGAGGCAGTACTTAGTGTGAACTATTTTAGGTTATTCAGGCGGAGGGTTATGCAATTGCAAAGGCAGTTTGTCATAATGTAGCCAAATTCGTCTCCTTTTGAAAAATCACTTCAAATATAGGGCTCATTTAAAAAAAAAAAAAAAACCTTTGAGGTTCTGTGTAATTACAAAATAAATCCAAAGGTTTTTTAAAATTGCCAAAAAAAAAAAATCTTGAGATTTAATTCCATCTTATATTTTCCCACGTCATAAGAAAAAAATATTTAAAAATCTCTATCATATTTATAGAAATATTACAATTATCCCCTTAAATTCTAAATCAAATCCGAGAAGTAGTTTGTAACTTTCCCTAAAATATATATAGATATAAATGTTACAAATATTTAATGTAAAAAACACATCAGAAGATTGATTCTAATTAAAAAAAAAAGAATTTCAGGTTTAAGAAAGCATCAAATTGTTAAATAATATTAGTTTTCTTTCATTCCTTATTAGTGGGGCTCCGCACTGAAATCTTAAATCTGTGAAGAGAAAGTGAAAAGTAGTCACTCCCCGAATGAGCAAAAGATTTCAACTGGAATTGGTTGGGAGTCAACCCATAAAGGAAGACTCCCTCCAAAAAATGGCGTATGCCGCTTAAATGCGGCGAGCACACGGTATTCTTTAGTAAAAGGCGAAAGAATAGTTCGCTATGTGCTCACCGCGCGGCTGCGTGCTTTTCATCACTTGCTGCACTGCTCTTTAGTATTCGCTCAATTTCTCCACCATATGACTTGCAAACGATGTGGGAACAATAACCACAAATAACAAAAGCTAATTTGTCTTACCCTATTATAATAAAGAAAGACATCTACCGGGCAATATGTGGGCTGAATACAAGTATCAAAATTGATATGAAAATTATATTTTTATTCTTTAATAAGTGCTAATAAGTATTTTCCTTTTTCAAGTAAAAGAATCTACAAGACACTACACAAGTCGAATAAAAGAATCTATCAACTTATCTTGTCCTAATGAGAAGGATTTGGATATTACCTGGCAAATGTCTTCTCAAGGAACCGTTTGAAAGGAGTTAAACTAGTCAGCCAAAGTCAGGTTCAGGTGGCTTCCCTATTTTCATCATCATATCCGATCCTTTTGGGCTACGAGACCTGTGAACTCCACGTAGAGCATTAGCCGCAAACTTTGACGCCAACATTGTTGCACCGATTTTAGATGAATTGCCAGAAATCAGCCCGGTTTGCATGTCAGCTTCTTCCTCTTCTCCTTCTGTACTGTCATGTTCTGTACTTTCATTTTCATACTCATTCTGATGAAGCTCTGCAATTTTCCGTCTTGAATAACGCCGCCATGCAGCTTGAATAAACGTGGCTGCCCAAGTCCTCCACTGCTGTGAGTAGAATCGGAAAGTTTGCTGAACCTGTCGACTGTGAATACGCCTAAACTGACTGGTGATAAATTTCAGCTCATCTGCTATAAGAGCAAATGCTTCGACTTCTGTTAGAGCTTTCACGATGCGAGTAGAAGGTGGCAAGTTAGAAGCGGATTTAGGATCTAGAGCCCACGTGAGGAGCTCTTCTCCACAGAAATCGCCTTCTTTTAAGAAACCACGATTAAAGAAACCCGATCTCCCACCATCTGTTGTCACACTCTCCAGTCGACCACGGATGATAAAGAGCATCTCATCAACGGGGTCCCCTTCACGAAGAATGTATGTACTTTCTGTGTATAGACTGGGTTTAAGTCTTTCACAAATGGCATCAAGCAATCTATCATCCATGTTTGCAAAAAGAGGGACCTGAACATTGTATCGTGTTAGATCCACGTGGAAAAACCTTCTTCAAATAAGTGAGAGGGTGTTTGACTGAGCTTATAAGCTATTCAAAACATGAGCTCATAAGCTCTCAAAAAGTATTTGGTAATTTTTTCTAAAAAAGATCTTATAAGCTTCCAAAATAAAATATTAGGATCTTATATGCTATTTTTTAAAAGAAAGTCATATTTTAACAATTTCATTTCTTTTTGACTATTTTAATCCATCATCTTATTTTATTGAAACACTTCAACAATTTATTTTCGAAATAATAAGCTCTAAAATCATATTATAAGATCTTTTAAATAAGCTCAACCAAACACCCTCTTAAGTAATTCCATTAGCATAATCTGGCAAACAATTATCAGCTTGTAAATTGATGGAGCATTTACATCTGAATATTCTTAAGAACTGTTATACAGCATGTAAAGCTGCTACACTTTGATAGTAAAACAGGATTTAAAATTCTCAAACAAAGCTGTAAACTTAGTTTTCTTCTTCAAAACATATTAAGGAACCAGCAGTTTGAATCTAAGTAAATATCATTAACTAGTAAAAGACAATTGAGATGTCAAATTAACCGATAGTGTTGCCATTCAATGTTCAGTGATAAAGTATACTTACCCTTCTAACCAAATTTAAACAGAGATGCCGCTTAATATCTCTTGAAGGTCTTTCGGTAGGTTTTGGACCAAGCTCTCCTCATCAACTCCTCTAGTCTCCAGCCATTTGTATTGATCGTAACGCCGAACTCTTTCCCTCAGCTCTGGTGGTAGTACTCTGTGATGCATCCATTGCTCAGAGTCGCGTTTTTAACCCTCATCTCCTCCAGACGAACTGTGAGAGACTGAAGATACGTCTGTAGCAAACACAAGGTCTCTTACTTTAGCACTTGGACATAAACTATTTAACGTTTTTAGAACAACATTAACCGGGCAGGCTTGTCTGGCTGGGAAAATAGATACTTAAGGAGAGTATCATTTTTCAGGACAGTATAAAAGCGATTTAGGAAGTTTTCTTACAGTTGTGAATTGTGCATGACTTCATTAAATCACAAATATATATATACAAAAAATGATCAGTTTAGAACTTTCAATAAACATCATTTACAAGTATAGGATAATTGATTGATTAAAACAATAAATGAGAAAAATCAGGAAACATAATATCCACCACACCAAAAAAAAAAAAAAAATCAAGCAACAAAATTCAGATAATAAATCATAATCGAAAAACATCTTGTCATCTCAGCAGGAAACCAATAAGAGATTCCAAAGAAATGAAGATCTTGCAACACAACAAAGCCTTTCAAAATAATACAATCCCACGCTATATAAAATATAGATACATTTGAATTACAAATGTCATTTGTATTGGCAGGTCGAAATCAAGCAGCATTTACATTCTTACTCTGAAATTGTCAGGTTCAACCAGTGCCAACGTAGAGTATACATGAACTTTTCAAAATGATCTTTCAGTACAATAAGCTGATATCAAATAACGAGAGCTGATTCAAGAGCAAGTTACTTCTGTTATGTCTTGAAAAATGGTGAAGCACACATACCTGCATATTACCAATGAGAAGAGCAAAGAGTAGGAGCCCAAAAATGGCTACTGCTATAGAAAATAGAACTTCTCCAGGATATGTGCTGGTTACAAGCCCTTGACCAAGTGTACTGCAGAGATTAAAGAAAGACTTGTTACCATAAATGGCTAATGCTAGCTAGTTTTCAGCCTTTGTGCAAAACAAACCATATCTATATCTATAAAAAGTTCTATCAGCAGCAGCTAAATGTGAATTAAGTTTTCAATACATCAATGATAGATTCCGGTACTAGTTCTCAATGCAAAGCAAGATTCTATTTAATTATCATTTAACTTTTTAGATAAAAAGAAAGAGACATGACAAGTGCCTTCATGGTCATTTACTCTAAGATAAAGACAACCACAAATATGTCATTTCATCTACATAGTTATCCTCTTAGAGGAAGATAAGTGTTTGCGAAGTCGATGAGGAAATGAAGTCTCATATGCAATGGTATCCAAATGCTTCTGTAACATGTCCTGCATCATGTGGCTATCATGCTTACAACTTAGAGTGTAACCATCTGAAACAAGTATAGGCACACTAACTACAACTATATTAATCTTTCACCAGGAGCAGAGAATTTATGAGCACTTCTGCAAATGCAACCCACAGATTTTGATCAGAACTGCAGGACACAAGCATATTTCAATTTTTTGACAAGGCCTAGCTGAAACTATCGAATCTTGTAATTTATAATTCTAATGTGTTTCTTATATTCATTGAATCAAAGATTGGGAACCAAAAAAAAGGGATTTGTATTGCTATATAACCGAGACATAAAAAAGAACCAATTGACAACTGAGGATAGGTTTGCCTGTTCTATAACGATTATATATGTTAAATGTTTATTATGCTTCTCTTTGGGGCAGCAGGGCTGCTGAAGCAATTTCTTGACAAAAAATAACATACTAAAGAGTTAGAGAGAAATACCTTAAATTCTGGAGGCCCCACCACAAACAATAGAAGTATTTTGAGACAAAATGCTCAGATTCAAGAACACCAGATGTTAAAGCTTGAGCGTATATTCCATACTTAAATGGTGATTTGTCATCATCATCTATTGTACATCTTGGTTCAATATAAGTCTTGCTGATGTTTCTCCATAAGTCAATGTTTGAAACCTCATGAGCACAATATAGATTTATTGTATTACAATCTGGACTTTCCTGCAGGCTATATCCCAGCATGTATCTTTGCGTTCAATGGCTAATAGGTACCATAAGGCCCCAACAATCTGTTCCATTAACAATAAACATGTTGAGCTATCTTAAAAGCTGTCTAATATGCTTTAGAACTATGGAAGTGTGTTTTGTACAACAAAATGTTCAACAGAAGGCCTTGAAAGGGAATATAAAGGCAATAGTGGTAGTATCTAAATGACAACATTGATGTAAAAATCTCCAAAGGAACTCTTGCTAGGTCCCAAAAACAATCAATGTGCAGCAATGCTTGTGCATCTAGATCAAAAAGTTATTTTACACTGGAAATATTGTAATCGCAAGATACAGATACACACACATATATGTAAAGACCGAGAGTTGATGTATCTAACATTTTCATTCTGATACAATACGCAATAAACAATCATCAAGGTTTTCTCTGCCCAGCCAACAGCAAGCAACATGAAGTGTAAATTGGTTGGTTGGGCAGCGACCATTTAATTGTCACACGTATAGTATCAAGTACTCATATCACATTCCAGAATGATATCGCCTGCAGGTAGTCAGATGTTAGCACGCAATATGACAAATCTTTAGCATCAGCATTTAAAATTACATTTTACATAAATAAGTATAATAAATTGCTAGATAATAACAACTAACATGTTAGCCAAACGTCTGCATAAATACTCATGGATGGAGAAATGTTTGTTCAAGTTTTACAGTGAACTGGCTACCGAAAAAGATACTACATGAGAGGACACGGGTTATAGGCTACACAGTTAGATAATTGATCAAATGCTACCTTTGTATATTATAGTTGCACCATTTGACTCTAGGTAAATTTGGCTTCCTTTTGAAGCAATATTTTTATTTATACATTAACATTTCCATGAGTTTTTTGGACCTCTATTACACTTTATATCTTACTTCTAGAACGTCATTTCTTAAACTTAAGTACATTAAGCCTCAATCACTTTCTTGAAAACATTATCCATGGAAATTAAAATGGGAAAAAGGGAGAGTGAACGCCATTTAAGCTGAGAATGATATAAACCTTCTCAAATTAACACAAATGGACATAATGTCCACTAATAGAACTTCACTCATATGATTGAATGTTCTGACCATGCAATAAAACTCGAATAGAAAATCAGCACTTAGCAGGCATTATCTATTAACTTACATGACTAGCAAGCAAGAACCATAACAAATAGTAAGCTGCGCGGCCCATGCAGTTTCGGCAAACACACCTGCAGTCTTCTTCAGCTCTGAACTAAGAGGCACAAACCGCACAAACCTAGGAATGTATTGAAGAAATACAATTATCACTAATGCTCGTTTTGTACCCAACACATCTGAATCTTCTGCTCGATGCAAAAACCTCCAGACAACAATCTGCAGATGACAAGAGCTAAATGTCAAACACACGTTCCATCGAATCAAAAAAGTCCAACAATGGCACCAATTAACAAAGTTTTCTATACAGCATCCTCTAGTAAGTCTATTGGAATTGGCTCTTCTCTTATTCTTTTTGGGTGAAGGATGACTGATATTGATAACCGTAAACCTATTAAAAGCCCTTCCCTGGATATGAGTTGAAACATCACACACCATACTCATTTTACTTATATTGCTTACAAAACATTTGACATGGTTCAGCTCCGGCAGCAAGAATAAGTGAAATATGTAAATTATACAGTTAAACAACCCATGAATTCTGGAAAAATGTTTGATTTTGAACAGGTGTGTAAACAGCATGATAAAATTAGAGGATATTCTGCATAATATAACAATAGAAGAGTACTTAGAATAAAAATTCCAAAGAGATGACATCTTATATCCAAAAATGAAAATGAAAGGCATATTGTGTATTTTATTCCGTAAACATGTGTAGTGTCATGGTGTCTGGATAACGGTGGTTCCACACGTCTAAATCAAACAAGGGTAAGGCATGGAATCAAAACATTGAAATAATTTAAGCCTTAAGCTATATATCCAAATTGGGAGAAACCCATGACTCATTTTTATCATTCAACTTAATTTCTTTGGTGATTCTCCATCAAACACAAATCTTTAAACCACTATATATGAAGGAACTCATTATTGATGGTCGTTACTGTTTTATCAAGAGTTATAATGCCTTAAAAATGCATGCATTACTTCTATATGCAGTTTCATGAAATGTCAGAATTCCCCATACCTGTGGTAGAGGTAGCACAGAAAAAAGATCCACGAAAAAATAACGATGTATATATCGGTTTGCTATTTCTTTGGGATCAATCACAAGTTCACCTCGTCCAAAAACCCGAGATGAAGGTGCAATAAAAGCTGTTCGGAATTGGAGAACCATGCGTAGAATGTAAAAGATATCAATTATAGTCCTCAGAGTTGTCGTCGTGTATGCCAAACTAGTATGTATATGAAGGCACATTTTATCATCCCGGAAAACAGGAAGATATAAAAACAAAGGATCCACGGATACTGCAAGAATGCAGGAGAAGAGTAAAAGCTTATTCCAAAGAAGAAGACTCTTGTCTTGAGGATCAAATATCTTTCTTTCAGAAATTATGAGATCCTCGGGGAACACAGCTCTTGTGACTCCAGATCTTAGTGACCGGCCAAATGTCAAAAGTCCTTCAGATCCTCTTTGAAATCCTACTTTAAATGACTTTGATGCAGTTTTATCGGAAGACCCTGGAGCAGTGAACCCCTCTAAACTAAATCCACATTTGTTCTTTCCAGCCATGTCAGATCTAAAAGAGTCCAAGTCATCCAACCTATGAAAAAAACCAATGCCAAAGTACAACAAGAAAGATGTCATTTTACCAATATCTAGCAAGTATATATTATTGACAAAAACATGCACAGCTTTCAATTTATTATCAATCCAGCAAGTAGGAAGTACAAAAACTAATACAAAAAGGGCCAGCCCATCTATCACATTACATCATGAAAAATATTAAATATGTGGGAACAGTTTATGCGAAAGCAAACATTATGTTACGCTTATGATGTATTGGCTGAGTTAAAGTCAAAGAGCGCGTTTTTAAGAAGAGTGTTGTAGTTCTATCTGTAATGGTCTAGTTTAAATGAAAGTTGGAAATTGTGAAAAGGTACAGGTATACAAACACCAGTCACTTCTTACAATAATGGTGAAACATTTCTTGTCCTATCTTCAATCCTAGCACTTCCAATATCATACTAGAATCTCTTTATGTCTACAAAATACAAATCTAAACCAAACGTTATACCTGATGAGAGTAGTGATGGAGATAACCTCACCGTGGAAACCATTTTAGCAGGGCACATAATTTAAGACTTGATATCATTGAGAAAATTCAATTGAGTGGCCAATAGTGAAAAGAATCATACATTTAAAACTTCTAAAGAACCTTAACTGCATTTATTATGACTAAAAGACCCCATCAGAATGAGGACATATCCAGAATTTGAACCTTTGCGCATCCTAATGGCCAATAGACGAGGCTCAGACCTCTTAATATATAAATGAGACAATAAATGAAGGTACACATATACGGACCACAATATTTCTCTCATGTTAGGAAGGAAAGTGTCTCTAATTAGCAAATGCACTTATACTCCAAGCATCATAGAAGCTTTGGACTGCTTATGTTGCATAAGATATGAAGGACTATAAGATGTCCGAGTATGAAAATATTTTACAAGACTGAAAAGAAAGATATCAAAGATACATTTATAGATAGTTGGAGAAACTGTCCACTACATTACCTTACAAATTTCTCCTTTTGGCCGCCAATATATTGTGACTTATAATTTGAGTCAAACATTGTGCCGGACCAATTGCATAGCAAATTGAGGCAGAATTATCAGCCTTTCACCAGAAAAGAAACAAGAGTCTCACTTCAATTTGCATATGGAATCATGTCCAGGAAACCCTAAGCCGGTAATATAGACAATGTAGATAGACTTGTATGATTAATACGTCATAGATTACATACAACCAAAACATAAAAATAAATCTGCCCAATTTTTACTCAAGAAATTAACTGCATAAATTTCAGAATTAAAAAAAAAAAAGAAGAAGACAAAAACCCACCACAACTTGCTTAGCAAAGAGTAAAATTGAATCAATTCCAGGGAGAAAAAATCAAAAATTCAAGAAGAACAAAAATATAACATACATTGAAATATAATTTCATAAACAATTGATCTAATTTTTACAGAAAAATTGATGATTCTCATCGATCATCCAAGCCTCGGCATCATATAGGAAAGAAACAAATGCATCTTTGAAGACACCAAACTAATTTATCAAAATATAAAAAAATTAATTAATGCAGGTTTCTCAAAAGAATCATCCTGAAATAAAACGTACGGAAGAAAAGGAGAGAGAAGTATAAACATGAAACCTGAAAAACCCACTTTTTTCACCATGCATGCGTGAAGAAATTGTTGCCTGACTATTGAAACAGAGTAATCAGAATGGGAAAAAAGTAGTGAGGATTCTGGGGGCATGGTAAGAAATCACAATGATGAGTTTTTTTTTCCTTCTCTATTTTGTGGGTAGGAGAGTGATTTTCGCGCCATGCAGACAGCTGAATTCTAAATATAAATAAATAACATTGGTACATTTGAAATAAATTTCAAAT
Organism: Rehmannia glutinosa; assembly: GCA_016081115.2. Taxonomy (NCBI): domain Eukaryota; kingdom Viridiplantae; phylum Streptophyta; class Magnoliopsida; order Lamiales; family Orobanchaceae; genus Rehmannia; species Rehmannia glutinosa. The sequence goes on along the minus strand of CM071925.1, from coordinate 68,745,343 downwards.
AAAAGTTTTGTGAGAATTTGGAATTTCATTTTCATATTTCATGGAAATTGAAATTTTGCTCAATTCAGTAATATATTTGGATCGGGACTTTAGCTGAAACCAATTATTGCTATTTTGGATAAATAAGATTTTTTTTATTCAAAAAAAAATCTTATTTATCCAAAATAGCAATAAGATTTAAGAATTTGGAGAAAAAAATATGGCCTTGTATGGTTGTGTTTCCAATACCATTTTTCCACTTTCCAACTATTTAGAAAAATGGGTTTATGTTTGTTTCAAAAGTTTTCGGTAGAAATGAAGTCATTTTCGGTTTTCATTTTTATGGAAAATATTCTTCAAAACACAACCAAACAATTTTTCATTCCAATTCGCAAAACCAGGTAAAAATACACTACAATCACGCAAACATATGTCAAAAATACATTTGAAAACCTATAACCAAACATATTCTCATTTTCAAACAAAATTCAGACAACAAATCAAATATATTCTCAATTCTCACACGAAAATTAATAAAGTTTAAAAATTCATTTTTCAATACTAGAAACTGAAAATTGGATTTGGAAATACATCCATACAAGCCCATATGTCTTCTGGAAAATGATATCATGTAATTTGGGAGACATGTTTAACTTTAAAAGTCTTGTCAATACTATTTTACGTGTGTTTCGTCAGGTGTAAATTTGCTAATAATATTTTATGAGCAAATGGTGGGAATTACCCACTTGGGATAGGAGAGAGACTTTTTTGACATGTAGGATAAAAAACTATGTTTTCTACCCACTTTGGGGTTCTTTTACCACAATACTCTTGAGGCTTTAAATCTGGCAGTTTCTTTAAAGTAGGTAAGTTGTATTTCTCTCTCTTGTTAAATACATACATATATACGATTCTTCCCCATTTGCTCTTCATTTTTTTCTCTCTCTTTTTCTTCTTCTTCAAAAAAATATCAAGAAGTTCTTTTTATGGTCTTTCGTAACCAAAATCATGCCCAATATTCGTGGCCAATTTTAAATAGGACACGATATCGTGCCTTAGTAAAAAATAGGGCAGAATATCGTGCCTCAGTAAAAATTAGTATTCGTGCACAATATCATGCCCAATGTCTTTAGTATTTTTCACATCAAGACCACCCTCCTCACTCATTTTGTTTGTCGAAATAATTCCCAAATTTTTCTTAAATCTAATTAAAAAATCCAAATAAAACAATAATAATAATATTCACTCGTGATTCACTATATCTCAGTTTTAGGTTAGAAAGTCAAACTTATCCAATCTTCTCACGAATATGGATAATCTTCAAACATATTAAAACTCCCATTAAGCGAAGATATGCACGTATATGTAAAACAGGCAACAATAAATAGGACACGATAGTTAAAATTAGGTATGATATATCGTGCCTCAGTTAAAATTAGGTACGATTTATATCGTGCCTCAGTTAAAAATTAGGCACGATATATCGTGCCTTTTTTTTATGTATATGTACATGGGTGGTTGGCACGATATAGGCACGATAGGACACGATATGGGTATACGATTTTATACGTAAGTGTGTATATTTGGGGAAGTGTACACGATTTTCAAGGAATGCATTAATTGACGGTTTCAAAATTAAAAATCTTCAAATTAAAGGATGGACATTTTTGTCAAATTGGATAGAAAAGAGTTTTCTTGTCTACATGGATAGAAAAGAATATCCACTATCCATAATAGCTACTTAAAAAGTTCCCCCATATTTTATTGTAGTTGGTGTCTTGGTGAGGGTATTAAATGTATTTTTATTTTATATATTATAATGAAAACTTGGTATTTTGGAGAATAATAATTCTCTCAAAATAAAAGTGAGAAACACATTTTCGTCTTGAGAACAGAAATATTAGTGGGGGCCGACACTAAATAGTAATAAAATTTACAGTAAAAATATATTTTTTTCTAAATAGATTGATAGTTTTTATCATCTCCGGGCCATTAGCTTTTGCAACGTTATAAAAATACATTACGTAAATGCACAAAGGCAACCCATAATGAAAATGAAACAAACTTTTGGGTTTTTACCCAGAGTCCACTTCAGATTAGGATCATTCCTGGAAATAATGAATATCCCAGAGTTCGAATGAAATGTGAGATATGTGCCCCCAACTGGTGTAATAATACTCTGAGTCAACCCAAAAAAAAAGGAAAAGGAAAAGGTTGACGACTTCTAGCAATTTGTATCAAATATTTAAAGTAATATAAAAATTATTCTTTAATTCATATAGGAAAAATCAATTATCCTTTAAGGTTATTACATACAAAATTTAGTGCATTTTTTTTTTTCACTTTTACTTCAGAGTTACATCTCATAAACATACTTTTGGTAAAGAAAATGTAAATGAAACTCTATAGAAATTCATATTTTTACAAAAGGTAGATAATCTCCCAGCACAATAGGTTGGGAGGAGTGCAATGGAGGAGATCAAAGAAACCGAACCACTCATGGTTCAAACACTGATCAATACTATTGTAAAAGATGAACAATACCACTTGAGATACAAAACTCGTGGTTCCAAGCACACAAATCAAAAGAGAAAAAAAAGTTAAACCTACAAACTAAGAAAATAAATAAAAACATGCATATATAACAGTTTAATTTTACTTTGTTAAGAACATTAAGTTGCACTTGGATGGGAAAAATTACTTGTGAATAGCGCCACCCTTCCCCAATTTACTAAGGGCAAATAACTCATTTTAACTAAGACTAGTTGAATTTGATCAAAAACTCAAGGGAGGTGAATGCAATAACAAAAGTCACAAATATACCAACTTTTTTCCAACATAAAGTATGCATTCATGGATTAAATAATTTTCCTTTCATAAACCAAAATAACCTTGTAAGTTTGTAATACAAAAATGTGCTATTCACAACATATCTGAACTATTCTTAACATGATAAATGTCATATTCCTGCAACGAAAAGGCCGGGGCGATATAGAAAGTGGAAATGCCAGAGGAAAAAGAGAAAAATGAATTTTCGTGATTCTCTAACATTAACCAGACAAAAAGCCTCAAGAATGAAGGTGATTCTTCTAATGGGGACTAATTCAGTGAAACTGGGGCAGGGTGAGTTTTATGGCATTACATACTGTTGCAAGTGCTTGGTTCTCTTCTTGTTCTTCAACTTACGAAACGCACAAGATTCTATTTGTCTGATTCTTTCCTGCTCACACCCATAAGCTCCCCAATTTCTTGCAATGTCTTCATTCTACCATCCTCTAGGCCAAATCTCCATTTTACGACTTGCTTTTCTCTCGGATTTAGACTGTCTAGAACCTTCGCCAAGTCCTGTTTCATAAACTGCTTGATAAGCAAGTCCTCTGATGTTTCTGCTTCGGGATCTGCAATCACGTCCTAGAAAAAAAAAAAAAAAAAAAAAAGAAAGAACAAAGAGACAACGTAAGATGCATGGCAGTGAGTAGGCATAGTGGTGGAACTAATAGCGAGACAACTTTGATGTCAAGTGATTTTTGTTTTTAGGACATACTGAGGGTTTGAGGTCCTGGTTAATCCCGATTTTCTGGTCGAGGATCTTGGAGCTTTGGGGTCAACATGACTGCAGAGAGCCGTTTCATTGAGAGCCCTGTTGCTTCAGCAACTTCTTCATCATCGGGAAGTCTACCGTTTTCACTGTACAGTTGCTTTCTTGCTTCCTTCACTCTATAAGTTGCCTCAACCATGTGAAACTGTCATGCCAAGAAAAGCTGCAAATTAAGATCTGACGTGCCATTTTTTTAAATTGGGATAATTGCAAAAACTAACCATGAGGTTTGGCCTAATTACAAAAATCTAGTTATCTATAAAACTACATATTCCCCCCTAAGGTTTGTATATACTTAACAAATACCCCCCTCTGAAATGGTGTAATTTGTAAAATAAAAACAAATATCACGGGAGTATTTGTAATTTTGAAAGATAGTTGGATTTTTTTGTTTTTGGTATTATTTGTAATTAACCCTTTTAAATTTCATGATCTTCTTAGATTGTTACTCCCTTTAAAATAATAACTCCACGCAGCATCCGCAAAAAAAATAAATTTTCTTAAAACTGAGGTAATCACAAATATGTCTAGCAGAATTCTTACAGGCAGTCTAATTGTCCTGGACTGGTCGGAAAGAGATTTCCGCACTGCTTGTTTTATCCACCAGTGAGCATAGGTGGAGAACTTGAAACCTTTTGTAGCATCAAATTTCTCTGCACCTCTGACAAGGCCTCGGCATCCTTCCTGGAGAAATACCGATAAGAACAAAAGAATAAGATGATGTTTCTATTGCTGTAAATACTTCAAGTTTGACAATCAAATGCTATGAGACAATGAATACCTGAACCAAATCTTGAAGATTCATTCCAGCTCCTGGTAATTTTTGCAATAGAAATAACTAGCCGTATGTTGCTCTTAATCATTTTATCCTTGCAGAGAATGCCATAATTTATTTGCTTCCTCAAGGTTCTCAGATCAACACCAGCAGCAGCAGCCCATTGGGAAAAAGTAGGCGGACCACCACAACGTTCTGTGAGCTCCTCCTGAAGTCTTTCCAACTTCAGTAGGACCTGCATTCATGGTGGATGTATATATTAAATGAAGAGCAGGAACATAAATCAGCTCAATGGGGTTAGACGGGTGGTCAACTGGGGGGGTACAAAATAGAAAAAGGAACTTCCAGTAATATTTGTCATGATTATCCTGCTCACATTCACCAGTGATAATAACTAAGTACAGTTTACCTCCAACAAAGGCGAAAGAAATGTAGATAAAACCAAATTGAGTAGTTCATTAATTGTAAAAAAAAAAAAGATTTAACGAACTGAACCAAAGGTTCTTTGAATAAAATAGATGATTAAATATATCAAGCAGAAGGAATTTTTAATTTTCGTCAACTTAGCTCAACAAGACCACATGATAGTTACCAACAGTTTAACTGAATATTACTTTGTAGACAAGAAAACAAGCTTTACAATATTTTTTCAAACAGTTGGGAGCTTTGACTTGATGAAAATTCTCAACGTTTCATGGAATCTGAAACTATATCTGCTACTAGTCAAAAATCCACAACCTAAAGATGATGGTAAGATGCAGACTTCGCAAGAGATGAACATAGAAACACACTGGGAGGATTTTACAGACCACATCTAAAAGACAAAAGAAAGGGCTGAATCGCACAATTTGTCAAGATGCAACAATACATTGTGACTTAACAAGGGAAAATTATGAAAAAGGATATGTTCACATTAAAAAAAAAACTCTGTTAAATGAGGGCAACTTTCCATTAACCCAACAATCAACATCTTGAGTTGATAAAATATATTCAATGTTTGACTATAAACACCGAGGCCCCTAGGAAGAGGGGGATAGAGAGAAAGAAGAAAATATAAAGGTAACACCAGTATGCAAAACCTTTTACTGCTGTGTTTAGTATGTTTCCAATAATAGAATAAGGTCCATAGAGTCAACAATATATAAATACTGGAAACAAAGAAAAGTATTAAAGAAAAACAAAATGAATATGAAGCCAAATATATCTAGTCACCTGAATCCCTTCTGACAACACTTGTTCTTCTGAAGCAGTAAGTAGCCTAGAAGTACTTGTAGTTCCTCTTAAGTAACGGAGGGTCATTATAATCTACATCTTGTACAGAAGAGCGCTTTTTCGGTTTGAAGAACCAGATTTCACAGACACAATGTTGGCTGCCGCCTTTTTCTGCTGCTCTACTTCTCCTGGCTTTTCGCTCAGTTTGGCTTTGATCTAACAGCTATACTCTTGGTGAGTTGTGCCTCGAGAAATTCAAGTTCCTCAGCACTGGGCTCCACATCATCAGATTCTGCAAGGGGGTCTGAAGCTGGATTAATTTCGCCCAACCCAATTTCAGCAACTTTAGGCTCTCTGACAACTACTCTTTCTGCAAGATGAGCAAGCTGACTTTTCTCAACCATTGAAGTATCTACTTCAGGTAAAATTCCTGTAGTAGTGCTATCAGGCTTTGTTGATTTATGATGGCTGACCATCATTGCTGCATCTTTTGCTACCTTGACTGCTGCCTTAGCTAAAGCAAGTGCTTCAGATGCAGCAGCAGTGATAACGGCTTCTTCACTTGTAAGAAGAGTCTCCTTATCAAAATTTGCTCCAAGGTTTACCTGCATGTACATTAAAGTTAACAATGATAGCCTAGCTTACTAGTTGTATCAAGAATTCTTTACGTACAAAAAAGCTACGGAGTCATCTTTCTTAAACTGAGGTCCAAGGAAGCGGAAGCTTAAGTGAAGAACTTTTTGGATATGTGTTCGTAGAATAAGTCATATTATTTGGAAATTTGGGTTCAAGGTCCAGGGTGAAGAATAACTGGTGAAAGGAGAAGTTAGAATATAACTTCCAACCTAAGACCTGGAGTTTGATCGAATAGAAGTTGTGCATAATAGAAAGCAATCTCTTATTAGGGCTGACACATAAGGAAGTTCAGATTTAGTTAAAACTAAAACCATGCAGATTATTGACATCTCATGCTTATTGCCCATTTGCTCTAAACACAAAAAATTAGCATTTCTCTTCCAACTGGACTTGAGATAATCTGCTGAAAACACTCTTTGTGTCAGACCAAGTAGCCAATATTTAACAAATGTAATATTTTGATAGCCCGAACGTAGAATAAACTATAATACTACCTCAGAAGGGGGCCCAAATGCTCCAACATATGCCAATGGTTTGTTTTCAGCAATAGAAATTGGATGAGCATCTAAAGAAGGTAATTTCTCCAAGTCAAGCATTGTAGCTTTTGCTGTTGAAGTTGATGTTGCCCATGATCTATCAGCAGGAACTGAATTAGGAATAGCTTCTAACGGTGACAACTTTAGCTCCTCAAACTCGAGCATTGTAGTTGTTGCCGTCAATGTTGGTGCTGATGTAATAGATAAGATACATTGTGTCCGGAAATTGATAGAAACTCTATTCTTAGCTGCATTTAAGTAAATTATCAAAATTAAACCAGAGTACTATAAGTTTGAGTCTGCTATTGTCGCTAAACTTCCACGCGCCACTGGGCTGAGTTACTATTGTTTAGAAGTTCTATGATGAGAACACAGTTTACTACTTTCTTGTATTGGAGGGAGAATTAATGGAAAAACCAAACAGATTAGGTGTACAACCACCTTAAGAACTTTCAAGGATAAATACACTTGGTTTAAACAAATTAATAATTGAGACATAGGAAGCCAACTGTAATACTTTAGATAGTTAGATGTATAAAAGAAACTATAGGTCCTAGACAATCACGCAGATCTAAAGGACAGATTTCAAATTTCTATAAAGTGCAAAAATGACTAGAACCACAACTGCAATGTCCCATACTTTTTTGGAGGAATGCCCGCAAGTGAACCTACATGTCCGGGGTCCGACCACATAGGAAAGACCAAGTGATTGAAAAGCTGTGCGGCTTATACATATTGAACTTCTTAAATAGGTGCTCATTTTCTTAGTACTGTGAGATTCATTTTTGCACGTTACTTTTTGCATTTCTGTTGTATGCATGGCATGTACAAATGCCTATACTGATTTGAAGTACGGTTGAGGGTCTCTGGACCAAGCTGAAGAATTGGGAGAAAACACAGTTTTCTAAATTTTATGTATTGTATTCAATAAAAAAACATATTTACCACACATTTAGATGGTCTTTCTGTTCTCTCTTATGATTTCCGAGTGCAGGTAATAAAAATCAGTTTCAAAGATGCCGGGATCTTATTCAGTTACTCCCCAAGTAAAATGAAATAATTCAGGGTAATTTATGTCAGAACACAATGTGCTATATACTTTCTAGCGGTAAATACTTCTAAACTACCTAGGCTTGGAACAAAAAAAATTGTTAGATGCTGAGATGCTGAGGTTGACACAAAATTTAACTTATTCCACTACAAAAATAGACAATCACACACCAAAAGAAAAGAAAAAGATCAAAAAAGATTGGATAAGAAACAAAATCATGCTAGAAGAATTTTTTACACCAAACATATGATTGTTTATGAAAATTTTGATTTTTTCACAAAAAACTAATCATTATTACACACAAATTTTATTCCACTACATTTCACTACCAATCATTATTTTACTATTCTTAAATCAAATCACTTTCATCACTTTTCCAATCCAATCACAATCTCAAAATTCATCTTTTTCTTCTAAAATATTTTTACCACTATTCTCTAGCAAAAGAAAATTTTCAAAAAATGAAATCAAAATCTTAAATCTTGATTCCCAGGAAAGAACACCCTACACCAGAAATTCCTCACTAACCAGATTTTATAGATTGAAAGTATCATAACCAGATGACTGAAAAAAAAAAAAAATACTATTCAAATGAAAATGAAGACCACATAATCAACTCAATTAAACATATCCATTTTTCCTTCCACTCTCTCACACACATACACAAAAAAGGAAAAAGAAAAAGAAAAAGAAAAAGAATGCAGCATTATCAACAATGCAACTCTTCCAAATCCACAAAACATACTGATCATTATACTTTTAAAACACATTCACAAAAATAAAACCAAACATATTGTACATTCTCCAAAAAAAATTCACTCCAACCTGAAATATTTCAAAACATACTAATCATTACACTTTCAAACACTTCTTAAAAATAAAGCCAAACATACTACACAAGCATCTCCCCATCTCCAAGAACACCCAAAACAAACCCAAACATAGTCAATTCAATTTCCAGATCAAAATACAAACACATAAAAATGCACATGTATCACACAAACTCACACACAGAGAGAAATGACTTACAGGGTTCACAAAAGCATGGCTCTGGGACTTGAAGTTAACTGCAAAAGTGTCCGGCGAGCACTTGAATTGTGGCAACAGGCACGACATCCTTCAATATACTCATTCACATAAACACATAAATATACTTCCAATCATCTTCTTCTACAAAATTCTATGCTTTATTTTCTTATGAAGAGCTCTCTACTGATTACTAGTCAATGGAGCAACACTATTTTACTAAAACATTGAGTTACAGAAAGAAGAGTTCATGGATACAAGAACTTGGAGAAGTCACTGAAAATACATGTATGTGTTGTAGAGATAGAGAGAAAAGAAAGAGAGTTTGAATGGCAGAAAGGGATAAATAAAAGGATAAGAGAAATTGCAATTTGCTCGATGAATTGAGGATGAGAGGAAGACAACAATCATAAGTTCAATTCCACCTCTCTCTTGTTATTTTAATGGGCTTTTTGTGGGTCTCTTGGGCTATTAGTTTGTGTATCCCATATTATAACTCCATGAGATTTTGGGCCTCAAGCCGTCCAAGTTTTGGTTTCTGCTCCCTGGGCCTTTCTGACGAAGTTATGGACTATTGGATTAGTAAATTGCATCCGTCAATTATTTATGGGAAAAGGACATAAAATGCCATTTTCATACACGTCTATGATAATAAGTTTCACTTATTTTGGACAAAAATCTGATTTTCGCTGAATTTGGACAAAAATCATTTTTTGATTTTTTACCCATTTTGGTTTTTTCGTTGGTTTCTTTTTGTTTTCAAACATGTTTGTTGTTTCTTTGTTTTTCATGCTTTGTTTTTCATTTATGTTTCTTATATGTTTTTAGCTAACTTTCATTGAATTCACGGTTGCATAGAGAAAATCTCGGTTGTGTTATGCCGTAATGGACAATGGGAAGAACATAGAAAGTATCAACTTTGAAATAACAAGAATATTGATTCGATGTTTGCACATTGACACCTAAACGAAATATTGGAACAACAAATTCAATTCAGAAATTTTGAGCTTACTTGTCCATCATCGGCTACGAGAAATGAACATAACTCCACTGTCAGACCAAAAAATACTTTGTATTGACTTACAACATCGTAGAATTATTGAATGCATCAATTTGTAGTAGGGAAAGACTTACTAGTAACAACTTTGTTAAGTCGTGAGATCTTTAGTTTAAGATTAGATATGCATACATCGAAATGAAGCAATGATCAACATTTACAAGGATGACAAAAAAAAAAGCTGAAGAGTATATGGGGAAAAATTACACTATTTCTCTAAATTGAAAAGCAATTTACTATAACCTTTTATCACATGATCCGTTGTTTCACAATTATTTCTTACATATTTCATTTATATTTCTTACATGTTTCAAGCCTGATTACATCATCATTAAGATTTACATAACAACAATTCTCTAAATTCATTTAGGAAGTGGGTAAAAAACTCGATGTCGTTGTCATTGTCATCACCATTTAAAAACTTCTGTTAGATAAATGTTTTTATCAAGATTTTGATGATTATGTTTAAATGAGTTTTTATACCAAAACAATGTTAATAAATGTTTCCAAATACTCTAAATGATTTAAAATATTTTTGCTAATTTTTGGAGTATTTCTTAGAGTTTATTTTTCGATAAAAATGGACAACACTTTTGATGGTTTTGTTTAAATTGGTTTTTACATCAAAACTATGTTTATAAATGTTGTCAAAATACTCCCAGTGATTTAAAATGTTTTTACTAATTTTTAGAATATTTCTTGAAGTTTATTTTTGATAAAAATGGACAACATTTTTGGAGGTTGGCCAGAGTCCGCCCAAAGCGTCGTCGGAAGAAAGTGCGTATAAAGCAGAACATTCGAACTCTTAAAAACAAAGAGGGGACGGTCGAGGTGGTCGAGCCGGTCGCACTAAGCGGTGATCGGTCCTCGTCGGCAAATTATACCCCGACGACCAGACCTGGATCGCACTTCTTTTCAAGCGTTCGAAATCTTAAATAGAAGTGGCAAGGTAATACTATGTTATTTTGTGACAACAAAATTATACCGTTTAATTCTTTGACAACAAGATTTACTTTTCATTTTTGTACAATATTTCTACATCTTGTGATCTCTTTTTGTAGACAAAAGTGAAGAAGAAAGCATGTTGGGAGCTATGTTGGTGAAGACTTCCTATAAATATAGGATGAATTGAAGACACAAGATACAACAACACAAGCAAATTCACAACAAGAAATCGCAAATTTCCAATCTTTCATATTCAACACTCTTATTGTATTTATAAGCTTTAAGTATTTCACTTTCACGTCTTGAGGTCTAGGCTTTATTTCTTGATTACACTTGCACTCAAATTGTAATATTCATTATTGAGTTGTAATCTTGATTTTGTCATCATTCAACCTGCAAGACATCCTTGTGAGTATTCTTGTGGAAAGAATTTGGGTGATCTAGGTGATAGGTGTTTCAAGAGTGTGGTGCTCTTGAGTTATTGAAGAATTTGGTATTCTTCAAGGTTGATTGTGGTAATCTTCACAAGGTGCCGTTGGAGATTATGGTAATCTTCAGAGAGATTGTGGTAATCTCAAGGTGGTGTTGTAGAAGAGTATGGCGCTCTTGGTGATGTTGTAAGGTGTTGTATTAATTTTGGAAATTAATAAAATCTTTTTCTTTTGAAATCCATCCTAGGAGATCTTTGGGGTGGTAGGATCAAGCTCTAGGTGGGTTGAACCTCTATAAATCGACGGCCCGTGTTGTTTACATTCCGCACCTTTATTATTGTCTTGGCGTAATTGATTCGAAAAAAGAGGGCGAAATCGAAAAGATGGAGATAATCTATTCACCCACTACACAGATTATCGTAGCCACTTGGACTTACAAGTGGTATCAAGCCAAACTCTTTGGCAAGCTCGCTCATTCCACATTGCGGTAAAGAGGAGCGATCACCGACTACGAATGAAGTCTACCTTAGCGCTGCCTCCTGAGCCACCTTATTTGATTCCAAAATTATATATTTTGGAAAAAGAAATGGAATGCTATCTCTACAAGTTGCGGGTTCGATATTTGGAACACGGTCGTAAATGAAGAATACATTCCGATGATGGACACACACACCTCCAAAGGCCTCAAAGAGCTCAATGATGAAGAGAAGAAAATCATCTCACTAAATGGTAAAGCTCTTAATATTTTGTATTGTTCACTTACCATTTTGGAATATGATCATCATTGTAGGAATTAAATCGGCACATGAAGTATGGAGAAAATTAGAAGAAGTATATGCAAATGAAAGAGCCACTCAAAAGCATCTCTTCTCAAATGGATACAAACCAACTTGGGATGAGCTTATACAACTTCAACGTCGATGAAAACGAGACGATGTCTTATGGGCCGAAGAAGAAAAAGCGAGGTAAGTTCAAAACCCTCCACTTCTTATGATAATGAATTACAAAATGATTATAGTGATTTGCAAAATGATTTTGATGAACTTCAAAATGAATTCAAAGCTTACTTGTTAAATACAAATTTTGAAAAAGGAATTCAATATTTTGAAAATTGATAAGGATAATTTATTTTCCTCTTATGAATCACTTTCATGTGATCACACCACCATCTTTGACAAGGTTAGAGACTTAAAGAGAAAAGAAAATAGTACTCTTGTTGAGGATATTAATTGCATGAAAAATGATTTATCAAAATTCAACTTAGTACCGATAAAATGACCGATATTATTGATGTTCATAGTTGTGATAAATTGAAACAAGGACTTGATCATAAGCCCTAATGTTGTTAATTATGTGAAAAGAAATCAAGTCCCTATGCATGTTGGTCATTATGCTCCAAAATTACTACGTATTTTTATTGTGGTAAAACGGGTCACACGAGTTAATACTTGTCGGGCTAGAAACAAGCTCTAATTATTGGAGACCTAAAAGTCTCAAAGCTAATTCAAAGGACCCAAACACTTGAGGGTACCACAAAATAATGTCATATTAGGTACCCGACGGAATAATAATCGAGGAAAATACATACCGCCAAGAAGACATCAAATGACCATTTCATTTGATCAAAGGAGGAAGACAACATCAAAATAAATTTCCAGAAAAGACACTATCAACAATGGGAAGGCCACAATGCTTGGAAATGGAGCAATTGGAGAAACCACCATCAACATGAAGATTTTCAAACGGGAAGATATCATCAACAATGGGAACGACACAACCCATGGAAATTAGCGAGAAATTGGTAAACCGTATCTCCCTATTTAAATATGCATTTTATTCTTTGCATGTTTTTATTTGTGTCTTTATTGCAAATATGAGTTTCATATTTTAAATTTAGGTCTTCAATATATTTGTGAGTTTCAAAATATTTTTTGAAAAAGAAGACCTTGCATGATGTTTCTAAAACTCTTTGTATTTAATTAGACTTATGTGGTTTATTATCTCTATGTAGTTATATGGCATAAGCACATTTTATGATATCTCTTATTGTAGCCTACACTTGTATCATTATGTTTGTGCAACGTGTTTAAGAATTGTGTAGACATATATATTTTCATCAATGGTTATTTTCTCAAGAGAGGACCATAAACTATCGATGCGGCTCATCATTGTTATTCATCTCATAGACTCGATACATGTTGTGTCATATCACATGTGCTTATTTTATACAAGTGCCATTAAGAGGATGTTTTGATTTTTGAAGGCATTATTTAACATAGCTTGTTTTATCCAAGATTTGTAAGGATTATATTTTGTTTTGATAAAACAATTGATCTACTAAGTTATGCATTTTGTGCACTTATAAATGCCACTATTCTTGAATCTTATGTCTAACCTCTTGTTCATATGATTCTTGTAAATGAGATCTCAACTATGTACTATCTTATTGTCAAATTTCAAGACCTTATGTAGCTTTTTTAGCTTATTTGACCTTGAATGATTTATTAAACTCTTGATGATGCATATTATGTGGTGCTTAAAATAGTGTATCTATTATTCGATATTACTATGCTCAAATTCGTGTGCAAATATCTTGTTAAGATTTTACTTGAAATTTATCGATATTTACAAGTTTGATGAACAAGACAAGGTTAGTAGCTTCAGTATTATTGTCGAGAAGGTAATGATTTTGCACTATAGCTTACGTTTAGAAGTTATTTGCACTTTACTTGCTTCATTCTTGTTTTGAGAAAATTTCTGCATTTACCAAATGGATGTTAAATCCAATTTTCTAAATGTTTTATTCAAATAGAAGTCTATCGGAGTTTAAAATTTTAGGCCAAATGATTTTTAAAAGGCACATGCGGTTAAATCTGATACCAGTAGATGGTTTGAAAGCCAGGCTTGCCCGTTTTTGCAAAATAATTTTACAAAGGTAAAGTTGATACTACACTTCTTGTTTTGAAAAAGAGATGGTTGTTTACTTGTGCAAATTTATGTTTATAATATTTTTGGTGCCCTAATGAATATTTGTGCAAGATATTTTCCAATCGTCTGAGTGAACTAAGATGATCATGATGAGGAAACTCAAATTTGATCATTGGAATGCAAGAGAAGGTGATTATATTCCACACTTTCAAAGAAGAAGTGAGGCGTTGAAGAAGAGAAAGAACTATTTCGCCTATATGGCTACAAATGCGAAAATTGACAAGGTTGAAGTAGGCATTGATAAGCGAATTCGAGAGTATGTTCATTCATTTATTATTCCTTAGACTACGACATTCTATATGCGCGTAATGTCTATATGCTCGACTTAAAACAATCCCCACGAATCTCTTTAAAAAGTCTTGGTTAAGCGAAATTTTCAAATATTTGTAAGACACTTCTTCTTATGACTTGTTTATCCAAAGTTTTTAAAAACATTATTATTTTTAGGGATAACAAATCCGGTGATTTTTAATTTCTCAAGAAAATATGGTTAGGTCATATTCAAAAGTAAACATATTGAGATTGAAATATTTTCTAAGGGATTGCGTTTCTAAAACAAAAACTTGAGATGTGTTTAATTCGTCTCAAAGATAACTCTTAGGATATTTGTTAATGTAAGGTATTTTTACCTCGTTTGAGCTTGACTTTGACATAATGTATATTGAATGAGATTCTGCATTTGCATTTACACGTTTTTTTAAAACTTAGGAATAAAAAAATCGAATTTTTGGTTCAAACCTCGGTTTGGAAGCAGAATGAAAAATTGGAGTATTGGGGCAAGGTTGACCGATCGCCCATGCCCCGTACTGCCGATCGACCATAGCAAAAATTTGGTTAAAAATGTTTCGTGTTCTCGGCGTTGCCATTTTGGTGGTTTAGGTTCATTTTTCGTCCCCCTTCGCGCTTTGCACACAAATTTCACTTCAAATTTGTTTTGTGCATACATTTCATATTTTTGGACCTCATGAGGCTCGATTATCATCATCATTGCTCAAGTCTTTCTGGAATTAAATGGTAAGAATTTCTCTTTTTTTATCTCGATTGGGTTGAACCGCTTGAGAATGTGCTTATATCTTGCTACTTTGATGAAATTCTTGTATTAATATGTTGTATATGATGATTGTTGATGGATGCATATTGTTGTATTGCAAGCGGTGATGATTTTTTGGCTTAAGCAATTACAAAGGCGTTATATTTTCTTTGTTTTATTCGCGCCTGCGCCCAGTGTTAAATGAAAATGTTTCAATGAAAATTCATCACCTACGTGATTCTCTCGTTTGAAAAGTCTTATAAGTTTATAGAGATCATGTTTTGTCAATCAAATAAGCTTTGCAAATCACATGATTGACTTCTCCCTTATTATTTGGAATTTATGCTTTAATGATCAACTATCTTGCGATAAATCGATTAAGTTACACTTTGATATAATTGTATGATGTTTTTATCGTGCTAACATTCTTTTGATGATTCCAAGGGGAGAGAAACGGAAAAGCATAAACGCTCAAAGAAGCGGAAATAGGCTTGCAAATAAGCTTGCGAAAAAGCTACAAGCTATGGCTATCAAAGCGAAATTCTTAATCCATTTGATGTATTGTGGACTTTTTATGCTTGACTAATGATCTTTTTTGTGGGGGAACTTATAAGCTCATGATATTCAAGCTTAAGTTGTTAAGTAAAGCTAAGCTTTAAGCTTTTAGTTATTTGCTTGTATACTTGTTCTTGATATGCATATTGATAGGGGAGCTTGTCTGAAAATGATTTTGAAAAAATCTTTGCTCCTATCTTGTGTGTTTGTACTTATGATAAATCTTGCTTATAATGGATTGATGTTTTAAGACAGGAAAATTTGTTTTGTTTTAAAATCAACTTCCTAAAATTGTTTTGGTTTGTAATCATCAAAAGAGTTTGTTAGATAAATGTTTTATCAAGATTTTTGATGATTATGTTTAAATGAGTTTTTATACCAAAACAATGTTAATAAATGTTGTCAATGCTTTCCTAAGATTTAAAATGTTTTTGTTAATTTTTGAATATTCGCTGATTTTATTTTTCGATAGCAATACGTAACT
>CM071925.1:68658026-68728940 GCA_016081115.2 Rehmannia glutinosa | reverse complement strand
AGTATACTTCATTACCTAGTTATGCTGTGAATATTCTCCTATAAATAAAGATGATTTTGAAGACACAATACACAACAACACAAGCAAACAACACAACAAGAAAATCAAATTTCTAAGCTTTCATGTTCACATTAACATTTGTATTTATACTTTAAGTATTGACTTTCACATCTTGAGGTCTAGGCATTCTTGATTACACTTGCACTCCAAAGTTGTATACTTCATTATCGAGTTGTAATCTTGAATTTGTGTTCGTCATTCAACACAGATATCCTTGTGAGTGTTCTTGTGGTAAAACACACTTGGTTGATCTTAGGTGTTAGGTGTAAGAAGATTGTGGTAATCTTAGTGGAAGAGTTTGGTGCTCTTGGTGAAGATTGTGGTAATCTTCACAAAGGTGTCGAGCTAGAAGATTGTGGTAATCTTCAAAGAGGTATTATAAGAAGATTGTGGTAATCTTCAAGGTGAAGTTGTAATAATTTTGTTAATTATTATAAAATCTTTTTTATTTTTAAAAATCCATCCTGGAATCTTTGGGGTGGTAGAGGACTAGGCCACTAAGTGGGTTGAACCTCTATAAATCGGCGCGTGTTGTTATTTTTCCCGCACCTTCATTCTTGTCTTTGCTTGATCATTCGAAAAGAGGGTGGATTGCGAAAAAATCGGCATAATCTATTCACCCCCATACTAGATTATCGTAGTCACTGACTAACATGTTTGACCTTTTCTTAAGGCATAGAAAGAATCGATAAATTTCGAATTGGAAATGCAGAATCTAACTAAATTAGTGAATGAATCGAAAATCTTTATCGAATTTCTCTTACATTTGGAATGTAAAATTTGTGAATTGATTTTTGCTATATTAAAAAAATATATTAATCTATTTAAATATATTTTTTCAATCCAAAAAATCTTGAAAAATTATACTACTTTATTTAATCTTATTGCACAAAAATTAGGCATATTAAAAATACATTAAAAAATGAAAACTTTGTCCTACAAATATTAGATGCATATGCTCGGTTATTTCCACATTCATAAAGTACCGCAGGATTAAAAGCATACATATAATTTATTCCCTAACATTCATTGTTGAATCAAATCGGTGAGGCATGCGAATGTCACGAAAACAAACCTTCAACGATAATAAGCAAATAGCAAGTCTTGAGTGCATTTTTTCACGACACTTGCGGTAATATATTATACATTTATATTTTTTTGTTCAATGCTTTTTCGATTTAATGATTTCTTTGAAAAATTTTATTTCATATAAATAACGGTTGATTGCTCTGTGTATTAAAATTCAACTTATGTGCGAAATGTCCATGCTTTACTATTGTATATTTTTTCACAATACCCTGCAAAGATATTAGAAAGTCTTAGTACATAAATGTAATTGTCTGTAAATAATTATTTAATTTACTTATATAATGAAATTAGCCAGTAATTTTTACATGCTTTAGAGGTAGCATAGGTGATGTATTTTCATAGATCCTATAATTATGAAAGTTTAAATATTAACAATGTCTCATTGGTAAAAACGGATAGATCACAAAAAAATAATACTTATCGTATTTTTATTTTTATTATTTTAATAACATGAACAATAAGAATATTTGAGTGTGGTTTCAAGGAAGAAACAATATTATTTGTTGTATGTGTGTGTGATTACATATGTGTAATGGTTAAGTGCTCACAAATTACTTGGATCAAATTATCCATTTACCTCTACTTTGCAAAATCTAATAAAAAATATTAAACTAAGCACCACATTAAAAATGAGTAATAATAAATTTAAATATTAAATAATTACAAACATAACTTCAAATATAGATGTGTGAGAAATATTTTTAGAGCATATCGATAAATGGTCCGAAAAAGGTATGTGAACAATTTTATAAAATATATACCCAATTTAAAAACTTCAAAATATAAAAAAATATGAAATGCTTTAACAAAAAAAACCAGCCATGTTTTGGGATCTCATTAGTGACTTTTTTCCGAACAACCACATCACCAAAAATAAAACCATCACACAATAAAATTAACACATCTATATACACAAAATTTTGAAAATAATTTTTGCATAAGAAAAATAGAAAAATAATAGATTCATTCGATGCAAAATCATAAAACATAGGATTATTTTGTGTGTGATTTTGTCGATGTGTGAGCAGTTAGGGGATTGTTACACGACCACAAATATTCCTTTACCTCATTCACCTGCAAAAATCAATAAGAAAAAAATGTCATTAAATATCCCCATTAAAAATGAATAATAATAAATTCAAATTTGGATTTAAATACTTACAAACTTAACTTCGAAATCGATATATGAGTGAAATTTGTTTTACGACATATCCGAGAAATAGTCGAAAATATATATATGAAAAATTTCATAAAATACATATTCAAATTAAAAATGAGTGAACTTTTACTAACAATCCCAACATAAAAATAAACCAAAAAGAATCAATCAAAGTACATAAAATCACGTATCATATTTTAAAAAAATGATTTTTGCATATAAGAATCGAAAAACAATTTGATGCATTTAGTAAAAAAAAATATATATAAAATAGATAAAAGGTTGAGAATATGAAGCAAAATGGTGAGTTCTTAAGAGAAAAAATCAAATGATTAACTTGATAATAAGAATAACGATAGATTAAAACAATACATGATTTTGAAAAATAATATAACAAAAAAATATGATGTTATTTTTTGATTTAGCAAATAAAAGATTTTCAAAAAGGGTTGGAGTAAATCGGGATAGCATTTGGAGCGGCGGAAATGAGTTGTGTAAATTAGAGTTTCTTATTTTATATTTTGTTTTAGAATTCTTTTTAATCTATATCATTTATTATGCATGATGTGTCTTCATTGGACACTTTAGAAGAAACGTGTAATGTCAATTTTTATGAGTAAATTATGTGTTGGTTTATCTTCATGGGTCACAGTAAATTTTTAATTGGGCTTATTAATAGAAGTTTGTATTTGGGTTAAGTGGTTTGTTTATTTGGGATGTTATTGATTTCTTGGGCTTTTTTGTTTTATAAGTTAAAAATTATATTTTGAATCTTTAATTTAATTTATTTTAATTTAATTAAAAGAAATGAAATATATAAAAGTAATTTATTGGAATATTTATTTTTATATGTAGCAAACATATGAAACATATTATTATTCATATACTTTACGTATAGATTTTGCAATGTGTTTGTAGCTTAATTATATTATAATTATAAATAAAAGCCAAAGACATTCTCCTTCTAATGGGTTGTACTTAAAGAGTTCGATTTTTAGTATGACCAATTATATTGCGCTTTCTCGAAAGTTACCAATCAAAAGGGTTTGAAAGTATAAGTTTGAGGTGATGATACATCTAAAAACAAATAGACAAATAATATTGTATACAAAAAAATATTTCAAAATTTGTAATTTTTTGTCTTGTAGCTAGCTTGATTGTATTAAGATTGGTATTGTATATATATATATATATATATATATATATATTCTTTATATGCATTCAATTTACATAGAAACACCACACTCATATTACACACCCCGTGCATCGCACGGACAAATAACTAGTTATTAATATTAAGTATAAAACTTAATTGAATATTAAGTGCAAGTCTTTTCTTTTTCTTTTCCTTTTTTAATCGAAATTAATAAACTACTTTCAAAAATCAAATAATTATCAAAAGATAATAGGAACCGAACCGTGGAGAAATGGATTCCGAAGGACCGAAACCGTGAGGCAATAGTTCGGTTTCGCTTCCTCCAAGTCAAGGAACGGGGGACCGGTTTTTGAAACCGAATCGGCAGGTGTTGGGCAGTGGCGGCCCCTAGATGTAAACACTGATAAGCCCTATTTTGCCACTTCTAATTAAATTTTGTGGCTACTTCAATTCTCAAATTTGTGCATAATTCAACCATCTTATGTCGTCTATGTGGCTATGTTTATAAATTATCTCATCAAGTTTAGAGTTTCTTTTCTTTAATAAGTTTACTCATAAAGAAAAGAAAAGATAAAAGTAACACCCTATTTTTTAATAATTTAAAAAAACTTCTTTGGTTGGCCATTTTCTTGCCATCACTTTCAGTACTCTTGGACCCATGTGGTAGCCTCTTTTGATAAATCATCAAAATCCACTCTTGATTTTGTCTTTTGTTTTACCAAAATCCATTCTACATTCAAACCAATCAGCCACCATAATTTCATGGTTGAAAAGCTATATATTATCAGAAGCCAATAAGAGGAAAAGAAAACAACGAAAATTATATCTATAATAAAAGCACCCAAAATTTTGCAGATGTTGCCAAACACTAGCTATTACAGTATTACCGGTGGAACAAAATGATTTTTTTTTTTTTTAAGTCCCCGAAAAAAAAATACATTGGCAGTCTGATATTTATATTTAAATATTTTGTACCATGTTGTGTTGCTCTCTTGCTAGAATCATCTTATTTTTCAGAGGAAAAAAAAAACACTATATATAGGTATTATCAGTTTTTCTTTCTTTTTCTTTTTATTCTTATTCTTCTTCTTATTAGTCAAATTCAACGATGTACCTGATTATATTTATATTTTTTATTAAAATATATTGAAATTCAACAATCATCTCAACATTTTTTCTTCATTTGTAATAAAAATTGGTAATGATATTCATTTTCTTTCAAATGTGTATTTTATCTGGGTCACTGCCAACCTATTAAGGTTGTCAAAACATTCTTAGGTACCATAATTCAGCAATCATGTTAGGCAATAAAAAGCATAGTTATTTTACTAATTGTAATAATTAATTGCACGATTTTGTTTTCTCATTTTTTAATCAGAATTATGTATAAGGCCATCCCGACAATGGCTTTATAATGGCCAGGGGCGGACAGGGGACAAGGCGGGCACTCTTGCTTCAAAATTTTCCAAAATTATTTTTCCCCAAAATTTTTTAAATTATTTTTTATAGCTATAATAAATAAATTTTCTTACAATTGCCCCCCCCAAAACTTTGATAAAAGCTTCAAATAGTTGTGTTTTATAACCCTCCAATTTTTTTCTCATAGTTTAAATATATGAACTCCTGGTCCATTTTTCGCCCCCCAAAGCGAAATCCAGCGTCAAGATGAATTAATGGCGCCCAGTGCCATTTATCCTCCCAATGATGCGCCAAATGGGCTATTTTTGGTAATTTCTTCTGATACAACGCCAAAAATGGCGTTACCAGAGCCTTTATGCTTTTTTTTTTTTGCTTTTTTTGTTTAATTTTTTTTGGAACTTATTTAACTTAAATATTACTATTAATATTATTTTTCGATTAATCTAATAAAATATAATACTAAAATAAATTCAGTTATATATGATAATTTTTTAAATTATATAATATGTAATATTATGAATTGTTAGTTTAATTTTGCATTAACTTCATTAATTTTTAAATTTTTTAGTTTGTTTAATTTCAAAAATAAAATATTTAATAAACATTATATGAAATAAAATTATTTATTTAATATTTTTATTAGTTATAATGTAATAAAATTAATATTAAATAAATAAAAGAAGGAATCTTATATAATATTCTTTTTTAGTGCATAAAATAGTGCACTCATTGGAGATGAAATGGAGATTTTACTAAAATAGTCAAATTTCTGATCAAAGTAGTGCGGAAATGCACTGGAGATGGCCTAATTCACGTGGTTGATCAACTTTTGATTGCTTAGATGTTGTAAATTATTGGAGAAACAATTATAAAGATTTTGATCAATATTTAAATAGGATTTATGTTAATCTGTAATACACATTTTTTTCCTTATAATATTATTACCAATAGCAAATGTACATTGAACATACATATTCATTGTTAGCATAAATTTGACCACAAGTGTCCTCATTGGGGTCAAAGTATGAATTAAATCACCGTGGAAATATGGTGTTTAAATAGTTTATAAAATTTAAATTGTTTTTTATAAGACTCACAACTAGTTGATGAGGATGCCATTAGTTTACCTCAATGAACAAAAATGAGTTTTTTTTCTAAATAACGGACATATTGAACTATTTTAGTCAATCATACCTATATAAAAAAATCCATATATTTTGACTTCCTTATATTGGTAAGATTTAACTACTTCCTTTCTGGATCATATATATTTATATTTATAGCTCATTTTGTCATCATATCTGAAGACAAAATGTCTGCTCCAACTAAAATATTTAACAAAGCACTAGTCATTTTAATTTGGATTTTACCTATAACTAAAGCATTACAAGGAGTAATATCACAAACTTAATTAACAAAACTATAACTTTCCTCATATTTGGTCTGTTTCCTAAAATTGTATATGTTGATGGTATGATTTGCCCAACAACAAGATTCCCTTTTAGAAAAACCGAGCAACACACTTGGTTGGGTGTATGCAGGAAGAGTACGTATTACAAGACTATTTATATAGTATTTTTCTGTTTTCTTTTTCCACATAAATAAGTTCTATCTATACTCTCATATTAAGTGGGCCGGTTTACAACTATTATATCTACAATCCAAGTGGAGGCTATTAATTTGTCCTCCCAAATTCTGCATCACTTGCATGGGTGACGAATATTTAATAATATTTTTGTTGTTTGTCTTTATGCGGTGCGCGGTGGCGCTTTGTCGGTCACCGGACTTCATCGCGGTATTCGTTAACTTTACGTTAAGGCTTCAATGGGCTCTCTCTCAAGTCCCCATCTTGGTTTATACTGCGATGGTGATCTTCTCGCACGATCGGTTCATACGTGGATGCTTTGAGGACATGTATGCATATATCCGTCCCAATTTCTGCCGAGTATCATCGTATACTAGAAGATAATTTATTTTAGTTACAAATATGAGACCTTAAAAGGTACTTTTTATAATTGTCATAAATAGGATAAAAAAATAATTGTCGATAAATAGGAACACAAAAACTTTTAAGCCAATCCTATTTTTCTTTAGGATTTATCATTAATTATTCATATCGGATAAATTGCATACTTTAAAGTTAAAAGTAATAAAATTGCATAAATACTATGTTTATGTTTGCATATTTGGCAAATTTGGTTTTTTTGTGCAGTCAGGAGTTTGGTGTTGTAACTGCAGCGTCTGACAACGTAGCACATGATCCGGCGGATCTTATGCATTTTATGCTTCTTATTTATGGTATTTTTTTCTATTATGAGAAGGTTGGCGGGTTGCTTTGATAATATTGGATGTCTTATCTAGATTGATTCAGACCATTTATTGCCATTTAATCACTTTCTTATGTATTTGTTTTTACCCGTAAGAAATGATTATTTCTTGATGTCTTGCTTTTTTAGGTTGTAACCTCCGTCCTGGAATCAATAAATCTATTGATTTCGACCACAAAGGTTCGATTTTGATCACTATAAAAGGAGAGCTCGGCTCCTGAAGAAGATATCGAGAAAAATATTTTAGCTATATAAGTTAGCTTTTCTTCAAGAAACCATTTGTTCTATTTTCTATTCTTCGGAGAAGAAGGTGAAGATTTACGGTGTGGAACGACTCAACCATTCAAGGGTTTGAAGTTGGAGGATTCCAATAAGGTTGAGATTTTGAAGGATACAATCGGGAGATTAGTTGAATACATGTGTTGGTGAATTGATAAAGAGGAATTCTTTATGCTATTCGTAAATCGATTGTATTTGTAATAAGCTTTGCTTTTCTAATATTGGATTGTTTCTTCTCTAAAGCGTATCGTGCATTAAGATTGAGAAATCTAAGCACGTTAAAAATCTTAATGTTATTTACGTTTCCGTGTGAGTGTGTCGTATGCTTGATGTTACAACATTAACTTACAACACTATTCGAATCCGAATATCCAAGATTTATGTATTAATATATTGATTAATAGGACAACATATTTTATCATACAACATGGTATTATCAACATGCGGATACAAGGGTTAACAATATGCCACATATATCGATGGTATCATATTTGTGGTGTCATTTACACAATTCACGAGATATATGATGAAACATTGAATGAAATAGAGGATCCCAATTTTATACATCAATACCATAACTTGAGCATCACATATAAATCATAATTAATTTACTTAAACTTACACATGAAATGCATATACATTTTAAGTTTAGGGGAATGTAAAATAAACACGAACTAGCGATAATAGGGTTGATCACGGTACGGTGTGAGCGTTTTTTTCAATATTTTCAAACTGAATTGCTAAGTGCGGTTCGGCCACAAATTTAATTTTAAGTCGCGGTTTATTAGAATGAAACAAATATATGTGTTTCAATAGTTTCGGACGGTTTTAACGTTCAATACGTGAATATTATACGAACAATCAAAATGAGCAAAAAATAAACTTATCAATTCGATAACTAAAAATTAAGGATATGTTGTTGTCTCAATTGAATGTTATAACAACTTCATAATATATAATAGTGACGATGAGGTGTGACAATCACACGGTTACGAGATCCGTAAGTCGGCGGTCCGATTTTTAATCTCTGTGACTTAGATTTGGAGTATCGACTCCCCACTGTTGATGAGTTCTTCCCCAGTCGTCACGATTCTGTTAATTTTGAGGGTCTTTGTGCTATCCCGACGGTTAAGGAGGTCCGTGATGCGGTGTTTGGGATTGATCCGTCTAGTATCTCGGGGTCGGATGGCTTCTCATCGATGTTCTTTCGGCCTTTGTTGGGATTTGGTCGGACACGATGTTGAGGATCTTGTGATTGATTTCTTCTCTCTGAAATCTCATGCGTCCACGTTCACGGCTACCTCCATAGTCCTCATTCCAAAGGTTCCTCACCCTCGGAAATGGTGAGTTTCGGACGATTAGCTTGTGTAATATGACGAATAAGATTATCTCGAAGATTATGAATGCGCGATTGGTCTCGATTAACGCCATTGGTTACCTCGCCAATCAGTGGTTTCACCCACGGACGTGTTATCTCGGATAACATATTGCTTTGCGCAGGAGCTTATCCATGATATCGGCTTAACTACGGATGTTCCTAATGTGGTGATGAAGTGGATATGGCAAAAGCTTATGATATGGTGCGATGGGACTTCTTGTATCTTGCCATGATTAAGATGGGATTCCCCTTCGGTGGATTGATATGGTTGGTAGTTGTATTGAGCATTGCGGCTTCTCAATTAAGTTAATGGTACCCCCTCGGATATTTTCCTTAAACTCGGGGGCGAGGCGGGGATCCTTTATCTCTGCTTTGTTTATTCTGGCGGCGGAGTATTTATCCCGGGGTTGGATTCCATTATTAGACGTCACCGGATATGATTTATCGGACGCGATGGGGTTTCCGGTGACTTCATTTGGCACATCTTTGATGATGTTGTTATCTTCACTAGGGCGTCGGCGATGGCCTCGTCACGTTGAGGCACTTTGCGAGCACTATTGCGCTCGCTTCGACCCGGTGGTGATGTCGAAGAAAGTAGATTCTTTCGGCCCCACGTTACATTGGCCCGGGAGCACATGGTTCATGGTGACGAGGCTTCGTTGCGATGACTTGCCGATGACTTATTTGGGTGTCCCTTTGTTCAAGGGGCGAATGACGAAAGAGCTCTTCCTCCCAGGTGATTCGAGAGGGTGTTGGATAGAGGATTCTTTGGGTGGTCGCATCGGCATCTCTCCTTTGGTGGTAGGCTCGCTCTTATTCGAACACGCTAATGGCCACCCCGTTGCATATTCTTGGTCATGCGACCACCAAAAACGATTCTGCGGCGGTTATGGCGAGATCATGGCTAGATTCTTACGAGGATCCTATGCGGGAAGAAGACTCATTGGATTAGTTGGGATATTATCTGCCATCCTATTTACGGGTGGGGTGGGGTTGCGCCGACTTTCAAATATTGCCGACGCCTTGATTACAAGTTGTGGTGGAGGTTACGCGAGGGCCACTCGTTGTGGGCTCAATTCTTGATCGGCAAATCTTTTGTTACAATGGGCTTCGGTCTCCTTGTAGAGCCTCTGTAACACATAATCATAGTCATCGGTGGAGCGCTTGAGGTGGATCGGTATTCGAGCCCATGAGCGATTTTGGTCTATTGGCGTAGTAACCATGTCGGGTTTAAGGATGATACTTGGTTTGGGCATCGGCCATGGATCATTGTTTGGATCGGCCGTTGGATCATATGACATTGATTGGTTCATTCGCGATGGTATGTGGGATAGAGATAGATTGTATCGGTCTTGGTCTCTAGATGTGGGCTTCTGAGAGTCTCATTGAGGATATATCCGGGTTCCGAGGTCTCTTTGGGGGTCAAAGATATCATGCGGTGGATGTTTACCTCTCATGGTGGGTTCTCTATGTCTTCTGCTTGGATTCTCTCCTGGGGAGAAATTCTCGAGAACATACGTATGGTGCCATTTGGAGCGATGCTCTTATTCCTACTATCTCTATATTCCTTTGGCGCCTCCTTCGTGTCGTCTTCTTCTGTGGATATCAAGCTTGGCACGTGGCACTTCCCTTGCCTCACGTTCTTTTGTTGCTTGAATAATCCACATTCATCTCCTCAGTCGAATCTATCCCTCCTCTTTTTGATGAATGATCTTTGTTTGTCAGTGTGGAATCACTTTCTTCCTTGGTTTGACACTACATTTCCACACACCAGCGATATGATATTGTTCCTTTCATTTTGGAGGAATCGCACACACGGATCACACGAGGCACTTGGTTTCTTGGTTTCCTGGTTGATTTTATGGTTTGTGCGGAAGGAAAGGAATAGTGTCGAAGCATCGACACTTTCCTTTCTTGGCATCTCACATTATTTGGCGGGTGGAGCGGTATCTGCGGATTCTTGTTTGGTCGTCGGTGTCGAGCCCTTCGGATTAGTCGGATGCTTCCCTCTTGTTGGCTTTTTGCGGGTGCTCTACCACGGGTTCCACGCAGCCGAGGGATTGTGATTTGGCGAGCCCCTCGGTCTCCTCGGATCAAGGCCAGTGAACACGGATGGTTCGTTTGATCGGGACACTTTGATTCTTGCGGAGGGGGATTGATTTGAGATCATTGACGGACTTATGTTGGCTTTTCATTGTTCTCTCCCGGGCGGTGTCTAGCTTTCACGCCGAGCTTCTAAGCGGAGATGGGGCTATGGCATGCCCGTCGTTTTCACTACATATCTCGGATCGAGTTGGGCGCAGCGGTGGTCACCCGCGATCATATCTCGGTTGCCTTGGCTCTTGGCGAGTTCAAACACACCGATTCGCATTCGGAACATCTTGAGGACCTTGATGTCGATTTCCCACATACACGGGGAGAATCGACCCGGCGGATCATCTAGCGGAGTTAGGAGAGCATTGCTGATGGCTCAAAAAGCTACTCTCTAGAAAACCATAGGCAAGTGTACCTATCGTTTTGTAGTATAGATTATTGAGTACAGTGTCATTCCACGAGGATTATAAGTACTAATAATTACCGTCTTTTTGTTATCTAATCTAGTAATTTTCAGAGTTTTGTTTGTTAAAATGGAAAATAAAAAATAGAGAATTTAAGATAATTGCAACTTACAAAAAAATCAAATAAAAAGAGATTGTAGAATGAGAAATCAAGAGATAGAAATGTGTTGAATATAAATCCCTCTAGAATGTTTTTGTGATTCAATCGGATAAAAATACAACCATAAGCCCTTAAGCAAAAACCAACCTCTTTTAATAAAATCTCATGTTATGTGGACCGTAGAAATTCCCGATTTAAGTTAAACCCTTTCTCAAGGCGAAAAACTCCTAATCTCAAGTTGATTAAGCTGAAATCTCTTTCTAGTTAAAACCCCCAAAATTGCATTATAACGATTTATGAATTCCCATATTAGGTTTGACCCTAATTGGAAGATTTATGTCGTCTATATCTAGGATTGCATGCAACTCTTTTCACTTATATAGGTTCTTTCCCCACCATAAATCTCTCGATTATCCGATGAGGAATAAATATCAAATTAATATACCGGAAATATCAACTTGAATGAAATAAACATGATATAAGTGAATCACACAAGACATGAGAATTTTATTAAAAACATACAAACCTTAATCACAAATCCATTCTAGAGTTCATTACATTCAAACACTAGTAGTTTAGCTACTCATGATTTTGACAAAAGAATAAATTACACAAGAAGATTTAAGTGTTGTAAACATGGTGTACTTATCTTTCTCAAAATCTCAATGACTTCTTCCTTTGATAGATGATGTTGATCCAAGCCTTCTTCTCCAATGTTGCTACAAGCTTACTCCTCCAAGACCTCTTGATCCCAATTCCACTCAAAATGTTAAACACAATGAATCTCTATATGAATGAATATTACATGAATGATTTTCCAACTCAAACTCTTGGCTTTTATAAGCACCATCTTGTGAAATACCATATTAACAAATGCCCCATTTCCATGCTTGTTAGTTGAATCATTGTGTGCACATTCATGGTTGAGTTGGTTGAATCATTGTATACACATGATCATACTTCACTTCCGTTGGTTGAGTTGGTTGAATCATTGTGTCCACATGACAATTGAGGGGTAATTGAGTTTTGGTGCAGCAAGATGAGGTGTGAAAGTTGCTCAAAGGTTGTCAAAAAGCAAAAGTCTCCATTATTTCCGCCAAAAGAAGAAAATTTGTTGGTGGAGAGAAAACACGGCCGTGCTTTAAAAGCACGGCCAGGCCGTGTTCGTCAAATTTGTGAACACGGCGTGTTTTCTTCGCAAAAAATGGGATTTTACGGCGGGGTGTGCTTTTAAACACGGTTTGGCGTGTTTCTGCTGATTGCGTGTGAAACACGGCCGTGCTTTTGTAAGCACGGCCGGCGTGTTTTTTTTTTTTCTTCCTTTTGAAGCATGGCCATGTTTTCCAACACACTAGGGTGTGTTACGCACGAGATTAGTCTTCTTGCCTTCTTTTAGACTTTGTTTACGTTCGTATTTTCATACGAAATCATACAATTTGCTTCAAGTCTTTACCTTCATCATTCAAAACAAGCCAATGTGATTTTTCTTGATTTTATTGATTAATGAACTAAAAAGTTAGAAAAATTATCTAAAAGGTTTAAGAAAATGTGAACAAAAATGCACTTATCAAACCGCCTCCAACTTGGAAATTTTGCTTGTCCTCAAGCAATTTTTAAAACAAAGAGTGGAGTTGAAAACAAAAATGAGGTATCTATTTTCACAATTTTGACATGTTTGAAGTAAATCGCTAACCTTTTTATTCCCGATTGAGCTAATCGATTCGTTCTTCCAAGTCAACCAATTTGTTAAAAGAGGGTGAATTCGGTAAATGGAATCGTTTAGTCATCACGATTGTCATATCACAGGGAATTGTTAATCATTAAGCTTAGACCAAATACAAAATGTAATGATAAAAGGAGATGTTCAAAAACTCGTTTTTTTTTAGTGCATATAATTATAAATTAGGACATTTTTTGAGGTAAACTTCCACTAGGTTTAAATTTTGAATGCTTTCCAAAAACTCCTAGGTGGTTTCCCATACTCATATTTGTCTTTGCCGTTTTACGTAAAAGACAAACATGGGGCTCATGAATGCTCCTAGTTACTAAGCAGCAACAAACAGAGGAGTATAACCTCGATTTGTCCTTTTATATATATATATATATATATATATTTGTTTTTTATCCTGAATAATGATTTCTCCAACGATCATGACACAAAGTATTTAAATTTAAGCAAAGTCCAAACTATTTTCATGACATTAAACTCTTTTGGCCGAATTCATCCTTATACTAAGTCACACGATTTTAGAACATTTTGGCGATTTGAGTTCAAAAAGATGACTTTTTCGGGAAAATTGGTTAAAACAAATTCACAAACAACTTATCGAATTGTAAAAAGAAATATCTCATGTTTATTTGCAAGAGATTTAAAAGTGCATAAAAATAAATAAAAATAAAACATCCACACAAATTAATTAAAAACGCAATCCCACACAAACTAAAAAAAAAAACAAAAAATTATCCAAATATGCTGATAAATCTCACCACCTCCAAAGGGGTCACATTGTCCCCAATGTGAAGAAGGAGATGTGATACGATCTAGATTAGAAAGCGTAAAAAAATGAAACAAGAAAAAAATACGACCTTCATTGTGGTGGTGGGAAATGTCCTTGCGAAATATGCCATTGTTGGATCCCGATCCATCATGGCAAAATAGAATTCTTTGTTGGTCATATTGTTGTTATTCTTTGTTGTTGAAGATTCATGAAGAATTGTTGTTGTCGTTCTTCAATTCGGCGTAATGTTGCGTCATCATTTCCCCTTGGCGATCCAATAAAGCTCGTTGCTCCATTTGCTCAAGCGAATGGCGTGGAGAAGAGATCTAGTATCATCCATAGGGGTTGATGGTTGCCTTGGTGGTTGCCTTGGTGGTTGTGACGCCGGGAGCATCAATATCGGTTCCTCACTTTGATATGCATACGTTTCGGAGGCGGTGCGGGTAGTCGGAATGCATCCGGGTTATCACCTTGTGGGTACATCATCTTCCAATTGTCCGGGTCCCGAACCGAAGTGCGAGAAGGATCCGGCAATGGATGTGTGTAGTCTGTATTTTTGAACCTTAAACATAACCCATCCCGCTCAGTTGAATCATTCCCATAGCAATACAAGATTCAAAGTCGATCCGGGTTGGTCTCCTTGCTCAAGTCTGCGAGGTTATAACTATAATGGATGGAAATAGGAGTAATAAGGCCACCAATGACGATTTTACCTCGGTTTTTTCTTGCTCACTTTGAGAAAATGCTTGGCGAGATAAGAACCCGTGTCGTGAAAGAAGAATTCACCATTGACCATAGAAAATACACTCATCAAGTCGGACGACTCCTTCGCTTTCGCCCGGCCAAATAGTGTACTCGAGAGCACCCGATGGATATAACGGAAGCAAGGATTGACAATGCATGAGGATTTTGATGAAGAAGGATTATATTCGGCTCATGCGTAATTGCTTGCCAAAATTGTCGATCACGGAACCCCAATGGCTTTATACGCAACCCATTTGTGGGTAAATCATAGATAAATTAAATTCGCGATGTGAGTTGGTGATCATTGTTGAAGAGCCGAAATGTGATTCGTCATTCTTGGGCGTGTCGGCCGAAGTAATCTCCGTCATAGAAACCCGAAATTCTAATGTGAGACGGATGTAGGTGGGTGTGGCTAGATTCCATGAAATAGCCCCACCCAAGTTGATTGAACATCGAATCCACATCATCAGCACGCGGCTTGAGCCCATCCAAGGTAGGATTATCCGAGAATCGTGTGTTAATGATGTGACGTTGGGCCAGACGATGGTATTGAGCTTCATGATCATCATCTCGGAAAGATATACCAAATGGGTTGGTAGGGACCGGTGGGTCAGTACGAGTGGTTCGGCGACCGCCGTGTGTGGGGGCCGCGGAGGATGAAGCATCACCGGTACGTCCGCGTTTCGTCCTGGGATTCCTATGTCAATATAAACTTACAACAACGTGAAAAACCATTTTAAGAGACATAGATAGTATCCCAAACATGAAAAGGCATCAATTTACTCAAAATTCCACCATATCAACATCCTTATTCAACAAGAATCTATCTTCACAAGCTATACACCCCATTTGCAACAATGATTTAACAACATCCATTTTTCAACAACATTTCAATAATAGCAATTCAATCAAAAACAAAGATATCTCAACAACAATTTAGGAACATTAATCATATGACTCCAAGTCTAACTCTTCAAACCAAGAACAAATGACCAATTCCTCAATTTAGCAAGATAAAAACATCACAAGAATAATTTCTCATAATTACCACAAGAACTAAAAAATTACCACAAACAAACTCAATTAAACTCACAAAAATTCACAAGAAATATGTCATAAAAAGAAATTCATGATTTTACCATTAATATCAACTATCCAAATTTTAATTACCCTACCATTCAATTTTTAGGGCATGAAAAATTGGCAATACAAATTCATGAATTTGCTAACTACAACATAGGATAATCTTCACAACAACACACAAATATACCAATTCAAACAAATCAAAATTCGAAATTGAAAGGAAAAGAAGAGAAGAGAAGAACAACACATACCTTGAAGACATTGTGAGGAGGAAGAGATGAGAGCCTTGTGATGTGAAAGTGTGTGGTGTGGGTGAAGATTTTGGAAGAAAAGAGAAAGAAATTGGTGATTTTGGGGTAGGGTTTGAGAAAAGGGGGAGAAAGGAAGAAGAAGAAGGGGTTTGGGGAAGAAAATAGGGATAAAATCGGACCCCTGTTTTGTATGTACCGAACACGGCCGTGCTTTCAAAGCACGGCCAGGCCGTGTTCGGTACGTGTTCAGCCCCCCTTTTTCTTTTTTTTTTTTTTTTATTTTTGATTTAAAACACGGGCGTGTTATTTAACACGCCCTGGCCGTGTTTTGTACGCGTTTTTCATCCCAATTTTTTTTTATTTCGATTTAAACCACGGGCGTGTTATTTAACACGCCCTGGCCGTGTTTTGTACGCGTTTTTCATCCCAAATTTTTTTTTTTTTTCGAAATTAAACACGGGCGTGTTTAAGAACACGCCCAGGCCGTGTTTTCTGCGTGATCTGCCAACATGGCCTGAGTTGAAGAACACGGCCAAGGTGTGTTCGTCAATTGATTGACGAACACGGCGTGTGGGATAAACACGGCCA
This sequence comes from Rehmannia glutinosa, assembly GCA_016081115.2. NCBI lineage: Eukaryota > Viridiplantae > Streptophyta > Magnoliopsida > Lamiales > Orobanchaceae > Rehmannia > Rehmannia glutinosa. The sequence continues at coordinate 68,712,251 of CM071925.1, read as the reverse complement.
GGCCGTGTTTTTATTAATTTTTTTATTCACACAAAATACCGGGTTGCCTCCCGGATAGCGCTTAAGTTAACGTCATATAGCCGGACTGTTTTACCTCTACTCGTGTGGTGTATTTTGGGGGTCGTCAAGACGGATGGAATCTCAATAACTATCATCGATGGTGCCCCAAAATAAAGCTTTAGACGATGTCCGTTTACCTTGAATGTTCCCATTTCCTTGTGCGTGATTTCAATAGTCCCGTGAGGAACACTTGAGTAATGTAGGTCCCAAGGGGTGTAAGTGTAAGGTTTAGAAGGGGGTTGAATAAACCTTACCAAATTTTTGATTTAGGCCTTTTAAATCTCTGATTCTACACAAATTGTGTCCTTGATGGACAATCGAATTAGTCACTCGGTAGAGTCAATCTCTTAACGATCAATTCGGTCAGTAGTAGAAAGAACTCACCGTGTTGGCTATAATTTGACTCAATTTGTGGTTTTGTTTTCAATGGAAGACTTAACACCCTTAAGTTTGATTAAGCAAGTTTTTACTGACTTGATTTAGTACTTATAGATTATCAAATGGATAGCAAATTTATCGTGAGATATAAGCAATTAAAAGTGCGAAAATTTAAATCTTTGAAATGTAAATGACAAGAAAAGTTTTTATAGAGGTTCGAAGATGGGGTAATTCTTCTACTCTCTCTTCTCCAACTCTGGAGGAATCCACTAAGTAATGATCGGTTTACAAAGTGGTAACAGTCCGAGATACAAGTCTTGATCACAACAGACTTGATCCTTCGGGACTCGATGCGAGACGCCTTGATCACTCGGTGAAAGCTTCTCGTAAATGCGACTCGGCTTCTTCACGCAGGCGTTTGCCGCTACTTGCTGACTCACTTGCTCAAGCACTTTGGATTTGATCACGAAGCCCTCCAAACGCTTAAGACTTGGTTCACCTTGAACCTTTCTACAATCCTTCTTGGAATGTAGACCCGTTTTGATGTTTCCTCTTCAACTGATTGAAGTTCTCTTTCCTTCACGGGTAAGTGTTGGATTGATGTTCTTGAGATGTAGGCTTGAGGATTGAGAATATTTCAATTTTGATAAGCTTGTATATCTCACGTGTGTGTCATCCACGCATCTTCTTTTCTCAATCAAACTCCTCGGCAGCTTTTTATAGTGAACTTTCAAAAATTTGCCCGTTGAAGAGATAGGCTCATTTTTGAAAATCACTTTGCGATCGTTGGTTTGCACTTCTTGGAATTGCCATTTCCTCGTATGAAATGTTTTATCACCTTTTCGTGGAGTTCGACACGGTGTAGTGCTTCCCATTGGTTCATTTCTTTGCACGCTTAGGGTGAGCACTCCAAGAAAGGTAGTATGGAGATATTACTTGTTTAAGTAAATCTCTTGATTTACGTAACGGTTCCTTTTCGATTATCTCGACTTGACTGCATTTCCTCGCTTTCCCGGGTGACTTAGAGTCGACTTCCAATCATTGGATGACTCTTTCCGCACTTCATCTTGAGACTTGGCTTCTCTTGAGTTGACTTGGTGATGTTTCACTCACCGCATCTCACCGCTTCTTGATCGAGTTCTGTCATCTGCTCTTCTTTGTTGTACTCAAATTTGTCTCCGCAGTGAGTTTTCCTTCAAGCCTTGATTGTCTTCTTGCAAGTTGGAGCGTAGGCGACTTAACTCGGCTTGGCCACTCTAATTGTTACAATACATTTCAAAGCAAGAATTGGGAGCCAACTTTCTATTCTAAGTTTTACATGGCATTCATCAAAATCTAAACAATAAAATTCCTAACAATTTCCCCCTTTTGATGATGCCAAAACTTAAATCATACAAAGATGCAAATAACAAAGATACATACTGAGATAGTGTATTGACATAGAATGTATGCGCATAATCAATCTTTTTATTGATCATATCATTCTTGTACTTAACACAATCAACAAGGTGTATCGAGTATGTAATTGTCTCAAAAAATTTATAGCATTATTACGACTTACATTGTATGTATTTACATATAAAATACACGAAGGGTTGACAAACAACACTTCATCTCCTTCGCCATCTCCTTCTTTCATCTTGATCAAAGCATCTTCTTCTCTTCTTCTCTTCTTCTCGTCATCAATTGCCTTTTTTTCTTCTCATACGCCTTCCTGGGCGACTTCATCTCTCCTTATTCTTTCTGTCTCTCCGCCATAGCCGAGTTTGTCTCTTGTTTTCTTCTTCTATCCTTCTTGCATACTCGGCGTTGGTTTTGGCCACTTGCAAGTTCGCCACATGGTCAAGCCCGACCAGTGATCCCTCCTTTCTTTCCGGATCTCGTATTCAATATTCTTGGGCGGAGGCCTGGTGCAAAGCTTCTTCCTCCATCGCTGCTTCTTCCTCTACCTCGGGCGTATCTTGCCTTTTCCTTCTTCTTTCGGTGAGTGCCCGGCTGGAGTGACCCAGAGGATCGCAGTGAGGTTGCGGTTGTCTGGTCAATGTCGACTTCTTCACATAGTGTGAGACCCTTTTCCCAAGATAGATCCCAAGCTTGAGCCAAGGACAAATTTGCAAAATAACCTTGATTCGGCGTTTTGAATTCGTCAACCGATCTTGGCTCTGTCCCGACATCGAAATGGCATACGTGTCTCTGTCCAACCGGAATGCCTCCGTGTTCTTTCAAAATGTTCATCACCCTGGCATCCATTCTTCCTTCCACCTCCTTCATCCCTCGCTTCAATTTCTTTTCTCTTCTCGGCCATGATATAAAGAGTGTTGGAGTGGCGAGTCACGGGAGTTTGCTTTGCTTATAATGTCACCGTGAGGACCCTTGTTGGGGGTTTTGTGCAATCATCAAGGTCATATTCTTTGATCCTTCCCCCTCGTGATTTTCCTTTCTTGATTTCAAAATTTCCTCACCGATTTTCCTTCTCTCAATTGTTCCTTGTCACCGCTCCTTTTCTTTTCGACTTGATTTTCTTTGCTTTAAGGTATTCCTCTTCCCCCTTTTTGGCATCATCAAAGGGCGAGAGGAACCCCGGGAACATCTTGGCAAGCATGAAGTCGAATCTCTGATGGTTGAATTTTGCTTCAAGTCTCTGCGTTGTATCTTTGCGCACGAATTGAGACCGAGTAGCGTTGGATTCTCACTGAAATCGGCTTCATCTCGGCCATGAGAAGGCTGAATTTTCTTGTCATGTGTTCTTCCAAACGCTGTATATCATTTGCATTCGCTCACGCAGCGACTTGATCTCGGCGGTGTGAGCTTCGTGCATATGTTCAATGTGTTCCCGTAGCTTTGTTTTTCGCATCAACATTTTGACTCTCCACACCAGTGACTTTTTGAATAATTGTCTCAAATATCTCACTGTTCCACACGCATTGATTCTTTCTTTGTTGCCACCATTCCCTTACCCTCCCATTGTGATGCCTCTCAAGTCACCATAAGGTTGGCATCTCTGTTGTCCAGCGCATATCCAAGGAGGCTGATGCCTCTCCATCTTTTCAACTTCAGCAAAGAGTGCCTTGAACACTTCTCGTGCTTGGTGATTCTTCATTGCGGTGATGGCCATCTGATCCATACAAATCGAAATCGGCTGGAACAATGGTGCCGAGTGAAAAGCAGGAGGCTGTGCGTGATAGCGTGCTTGCTCATTTTCGACTCTTCGTGGAGTTACGTATCTCCAGGTGAGAAAGGGAAAGATTCCACAAAGGATTCATCACCGCCATCCGGGATTTGTTCGATGATAAGCGGTGGGCGTGAAGTTCTTTTGGGAATCGATCCAGTAGTAGCTTGGGAGCCGGAGCGTGATCGCTGGTTCGATTGGGTTTTGTGGTGCGATGAGACTCGGCTTGCCGAGCCTCAATTGTCTTAACGACCGTTGGTCTCGGTGATTTCTCCTTTGAGTAAGCGGTCCTCGGCCTTATCGAAGCGTCATCGGACGATGATGAGATTTCCATTGGTGGCTCATCATCAAAATTAAAGGTCGACGAGTAGTCTTGGGATCGGACTTGCTCGTGCCGGAACATCCGCATGAATCTTTTGGATTTGTCATGGGGTTGACTCGGCTTCTTCTTCGCCTTCCGATCCCGAGAAGGTGACATCGGGGTTGTCCCGGGAATCATGAAGTGCGCTGATCTCCTTCTCGGATGGATCGATGGTTGTAGGAGGGATGTTCTCTACTTGGTGTGTTACCCTGGAAGTCTCAACCTCCCGTGGGCCTTCATTTCCTCCAGCGGTCTCTCTCTGCGAGGCCTTGGCCTTCCCTTTCGACGTGTCAATTTGTCTTAGGTCTTCTACATGGCATCCATTGGAGTCTCAACCCCATGGATTGCGCTTTCATCGCCAGTGTTAACTCCCAGGGCATTCCTTCCTGTGCCTCATTTGCATCGGCGGCGTCATTAGCCTTCAGAGTCTTTGGCACCTCGGTGAGACAGTCTCAAATCGCTGGAGCTTCGTTGGTGGCAACTTGCTGTTCTTCTTGTGTTTGAGTGTCTTTTGCTTCGCCTCCTACATTCTTTGTGGAGTCATCTGCAGCATCCTCCGACCTTGCTGCGGTGGAGGGGAGTTCCCCCTCGGTGGCGCACCAGGTGAGTGACTTGGAGTGGGGTTACTCGTCTCCAAACTCCCTAAAGCTTGTTGCAATTGATGGTTCAAGTTGGGGCGGTGGTGGCACACCTTCAATAGGGGTTGGCTCGATTGGGGTCCCCACTAGCCCAGTTTCATCGCCATCTCCTTATTGCCTTCTTCCGAGGATTAGGCTGGGAAGTGGTAGCGAAAGAACATCGGTGGCTATTTCTTTGAACCACTCCCATTGGGTCGATTTCAGTGTGTTCGGAGGACTCTCCTGGTCCCTCCATCGTCTTTGCTCGTGAAGGATTCTTGATTCATGCAATGCTTGCTGCATCTGCAATTCTTCGTGGGCGGCACATTCTCGGGTTCCTCATCACTTTCGGAGAAGACATCAAGGAGAGGATGGAAGTGTTACGTGGCTGGGAGATAGGGCGGTACTTGCCTTTTCGCGTGCTTCGAACTTCTTCAACTTGCTTTTTCTCTCTCTCCCTGTCCTTGTAGATCTGCGAGAATATCCATGCGTTGTCTTCATCTAGAGCTGGGGGCGGTGCTTGTGTTTGTTTCGAGAGCTGGCCGTCTAGGCTTGTCGATTCTCCTCCTTTTGACGATCGAGAGAAGGAATTTGTGAGTCCTTCTCGACCGGCTGCTGCGAGGGCGGGTGACACGAGCTGCTTGGGCGGGTGACTCTGCTGCGGGGGCGGTGACTCTGCTGCGGGGCAGTGCATGTTTGATTTTCTTTCTGCTGGGGGCGCAGACTTTTTGGTAGGCTGCGGGCGAACTTTCTTCTTGTTGGAGAGGAAGCAGTTGTGTCTTCGGTCGGTGATTCCCCTCACCGTGTCGGCTCTCTTGGCGTCACGCACGCTCGAGCACCGAGAGAGATTAGCTCGAACATCCTCTTGTTAACATGGAAGGCCTTCCCATGTCTAAGAGGTACTCCTTTCACCTCCAATAGCGACGATCACCAGGCCATATCCCGAGAGATCCTCCAAATGACCCATCTTCTTTGAAGGACTTGTTCCCCACGTTACGCGAAATCTGCTTTGTAGATAAACTCAGGCCCGTTTATCTTCTTTTCTTCGATTATTGCAGCCATCACGATCAATTTTGCCTTTGTGATTGGTCAAAGTTGCCAAATTTGATGTCGATACACTTGGCAACGATATCCAACAATTTGTGATAGTCCTCCTTCAACGATCTCTTGTTTTCTTTGTGTATATTATTTTGTCGACAACGTCGGACTTGGCTATTTCTTTCCATGCTTCAGCCAAGTTTACATCGGCCTCTTTGATCTCGGATGCTCCCTCTGTTTGGTAGTGAGCAATATTGACCAAATCCTTGGCCGTTGTGATAGTCATTGCTTCCGTGAACAGATGACTTGATTCCTTCGTCGTGAATCTCGGCATTCACGTAGAATTGTGCGACCTCCTCCACATAGGTCATAGGATACTCGGTGTTAGAAACGGTTTTGATCCTGGCGTTTCTAACTTTTCCGCGATTTTCTTCACCAGGGTGTCGTCGGACCCCTGCTTCACCATTCCGTCGAAATCCACGGTCGAACCGGTGTGGATTTGTTTTCCCAACTTGGTAAAGTTATACGTTGGTGCCATTTCTCAGAATAATTTCAAGAAAAGTTCAAAAATAGATTTGAAGTTTGATAGGGTTTTGAGAGTGTTTGCCTTTGCTTTTTGAGAGAGAGAGATTGAGCAGTTTTAGAAGTGTGAGAGAAAAGCGGACGAAAAATGGTTTAAATATGGTTTATGAAAGGGCGTGCGGACGGTTTTGAATCGTGATCGAAATCAACGGCTTGGATTTACATACGCATATTGAGCGATTCATGTCTCGTATTTAATGCGGCTGCATTTATATCAATCATAAGCTTGGTGTGCGGCTTTATGTCCGTACACATCATCATTATCTTTGACGTGTTCCTTAAAACATTCCCGCTTAGTCAAAAACATTGCGTTTTTGTCATTTTGCTCATAAGTTATTCAGACTTATCTCTTAGGCGATTTAACTCTGCTTCTCACATTTCTCTTAGTGACTCGGCTATCAGTGACTTGGTATAGTGACTTTTCCCGATCTGATTGATTTATTGAGCTAATTTTTTGTTTTGACTCCTTTTCACCTTCTTTTTTTTTGTTCCATTTCGTTTCTTTGACTCTTACGTGTCTCGGCTTAGCTCAATTAGCCCCAACTCATGTTTGAGTTCTTCAAACCTTGACTCACATAATGGTTTTGTGAAGATGTCGGCTAGTTGTTTGTCCGTTGAGATATATTCCAAGATAATGTCCTTCTTTTCAACATGATCTCTTATGAAATGATATCGACATCTATATGTTTTGTTCTTGAGTGCAACACGGGATTTTGAGTGATTGCAATTGCACTTGTGTTATCACACATGATTGGAATTTCTTTTTCTTCAACTTCATAATCTCTCACTTCTTTGTCTCATCCATAGGATTTGGGCTGTAACCCCTATGTATTCCTCGGTTTGTAGAAGTGGCTATTGAGTTTTGTTTCTTGCTAAACCAGGAAATTAGTCATTTCCAAGCATTTGACATGTGCCTCAAGTACTTTTCTGTCCACTCTTGCATCCGGATAGTCGAGTCGAATAGCCAATTAGCTTGAATCCACCTTCCTTTGGATACCATAGCCCTACTTCTTGATTTCCTTTTAAGTATCTCAATATTCTCTTAGCTGCATCATATGGCTCTCTTTTGGAGCAGATTGAAATCTTGCACATACACCTCTCAACAAAGGTGATGTCGGCTGCTAGCCGTGAGATAGAGCGATGATCAATAAGTGCTCAGTATCTTGTTTGATCTGGGCTTGCCATCTCGCATCCATGTCCATTTTGGTGATGTGTTCATTGGTATTTTTACGAGAAGACTTCTCCTCCATACCAAATCTCTTCATTAAATCTCACTGGTGTATTTTGTTTGGCTTATGAAGGTTCCATCCTTCAAATTTGTTTCACTTGAAGTCAAGGAAGAATGTCGGCTCTCCCATCATGCTCATTTCAAATTTACTTTGCATGAGGTTTGAGAATTTTCACACGACTCTTTGTTAGTGGATCCAAAAATGATGTCATCCACATATATTTGAACAAGCGGTATACTCTTCTTGTCTTGAATTAAAGAAGAGTGTTCTATCTACTTTTCCTTTAGTGAATCCATTTTCGATTAGGAATTGTGACAGGTATCATACCATGCTCTGGGTGCTGTTTCAATCCATACAGGGCTTTCTTGAGTTTGTACACTTTGTCTCCAAGAGTCTTCTGCTCAAATCCTGGAGGTTGTTCAACATACACTTCTTCTTCCAATAATCCATTTAGAAATGCACTTTTTACATCCATTTGATATACAATGAAGTTTTTGTGAGCTGCATAGGCAAGAAACATCCTTATAGCTTCCAATCTTGCTACAGGAGCAAATGTTTCATCAAAATCTATTCCTTCTTCTTGGCAATATCCTTTGGCTACGATCTTGCTTTGTTTCTTACCCGCACGAGAACCTTCCTCGTTCATCTTATTTACGAATACCCATTTGGTTCCAATAACATTTTGATGTATGGGTCTTTGTACTAATTCCCATACTTTATTTCTCTCGAATGATTCACTCTTCTTGCATAGCTTGAATCGATGTGTGTCATCCAATGCTTGTGACACATCTTTGGGCTCTATCTGCGAGATGAAGCATGTGAACATTGCTTCTTGTTGAGTTGGATCTTGTCTTGACACCTTCTCTCATGTCTCCAATGACAAGTTACGGTGGATGGTCTTTCGGCCATCTTACGTCGGGTTGAAGTAAGTTAGTGGATTGATCGACTTGCGGTGTGTTCTTTGTGGTCGGCTCACTCGTGATCACTCAAATGCAGATTTTCCAAATTTTGAGATTCGGCTATCTCATCTTCTTCAATTGATAATTCTGCCGCTTGACTTGACATAGGGACTCTTACTCAGTAAGGTTGGATGTTTGACTTATCAAACATGACTCTTCAATGTCTTCTCCATTTATGTTTGGCTCATCGAATACTACATGAATGGATTCTTCAGTAACCATAGTTCTTTTGTTGAGTATTACTCAGGCTTTGCTTTCGGTGAGTATCCTGAAGATACCCTCATCGACTTTAGCATCAAAAGCCTTTAGGTTGTCTTTGCCATTATTGTGGATGAAGCATTTACATCCAAATATCCCGAAATATGCAACATTTGGTTTTCTTCCATCCGGATCTCATAGGGAGTCTTTGTCACCGCCTATTTATCATACATCTGTTTTGGGTGTAGCAAAGTGTGTTGATTGCTTGACCCAAAATCTTTTTGGTAACCCCCCGACTAACATGGTCCTTCTTTGCTTCCTTGAGGGTTCTGTTTCCTTCTTTCTCGCAACTCCATTCTGTTTGTGGAGTCCTTGCGGTGATAGTTCATGACCAATACCATTCTCAATACGATCTTGAGTTATTATTCCATTGACAAACTCGGTTCCTCTATCGATCTTATTTTGATAATGGTTTGACTCTTCTCATTTTGTATTCTCTTCATCACCGTGTGGTAGCTTTTGTAGAGTTTCTTTCTTCTTGCACATGAATATTGTCCATGTATATCTTGAGTAGTCATCTACTACCACCAAGGTGTATTTCTTTCCACTTATGCTTCTTTGGTTCCACTTGGGCCAAATAGATCCATATGAAGCGGATCTGCAATATTCTTGTTGAGGATGGGCATGTCTTTTCTTTGAATGACGACTTGATTTGTTTTCCCTTCGACATGCATCACATATACTTTCCTTCTTGTATATCGAGTCGGAAGTCCTTCTACAAGATGACTTCTTGCTAGCTTATTAATTGTTTTGAAGTTCGGGTGACTCGGCTTTTTTATGCCACAGCCAACTTGATTCAATGTGCTCTTTGCTAGTAGACAGTCTTTGGGTGTTGCGGTTGACCAATCCACTACATACATATTTTTCTGTCTACATCCTTGCAAAGACAACTTCATTAGATTCAACATTTTTGATTTGGCATATTCCCATGTTGAATCCAACATTGTAGCCCTTGTCGCAGAGTTGGTGATGCTTAGTAAATTGAAGTTTAGTCCTTCAACATATGCAACATCGTGATTTCTAAACCATTTCTTTTGATGGATCCGATGCCTCTTATTTCACCAGGAGCTTCATTTCCTCCAAATATGACTTTTGCTCCTTTGACTTCCTTGAATTTTGACAGATTTCTCTTATTTCTGTCATGTGTGCGGAACATGACCACTATCCATGTACCAGTTCCTTGGCACTCATTTGTTCCTTGAACCCGCAATCAAGGAAATTAAGTTTTAGGTACCCATTCTTGTCAGGTCTGAGGGGTTAGAATTATAAGATGATCCAACCAACCTATAGCCAAATGATTTGACTCTAAGAGGTTGCCATCTATCGGTGCCATAATTATAATCAATCCTGGCAAATTGCTTGGGAGTCTAGGTTCATCTGTTGTCTCTTTTGTCTGTATGCTGCATATGTGTTTTAGCAATTGCCTTTCTTGGGTAATTGTGGTGTCTTTGAGTGTAGTGCTAGGTGCATATGTGTCTTTGATGAAAGCTCTTATGCTTTTGGAATGGCCTTTGTTGAGTTCTAGGCCTTTGCCATTTGGGCTTGTATTCCATAAGTCTAGGGCGATAGTTCACATTGTTCGATCGGCTTGGCTTGGATATTTTCTACCATTCCCATCATGTGTATTTCTTTTATGAGTTTTAAGGATTTTTGGTAGCTCTGCTTCTTCTTTTGAGTATTTTGTTTGGAGTCTGTTGAGGACTCATGAATCTCTTCTCACTATCCTTTCAAGACTCTCAACTCGGTTGTTTTCCTTTTCCTTGTAACCAAGGCCAGTTTGCTTAGCATTGTGCTTTGGATTGAAAGTGTGTGCATCATTTAGAGTTTTGGATTTTTCGGACTCTTCATGACTTGAAGATCCTTTTTCCAAAATTACTCTTGAGGTTTGACATGGCACAAAGGAATTAAATCCTAAGCTGTCTTGTCTCCACATTCTCTTTGACTCATAATAAGATCATCCAAAGATTTAGATGCCTTAGTGAATGAGGCAATAACATTTTTGAGGTCATTCTCCCTCTTTTCTATAAGCGGCAATTTACTCGCTATTAATTCAAAGATTTTTCGGCCTTTAAACTTTTATTCTCATCGGCTATTTGACTTAGAGTACTCGGCTCCTTAGTCGGCTTTGAGTTTTGATTTTTGAGTAGGTTTTTTTTCCTCATTCAACAATGTGTGTGTGAGGTTTTAATGTGCTCAAAATCTTTCATCATTTTGCCTAATGAATCATAAAGATCGGTGGGTGATGAAGTGTGTGTGTCACGATCACTATCACTAGTGTCCGAGCTTGTTGAGTTAGATTGTACCTCATCTTCTCGATCTTGTTCTTTGGCCATTAAGCGGATCAAGGCTTCTTCTTGAGTCACTTGAGTAGTCACCACTTCAACTTGCTCTGAGAGTCACTGTCTCTCTTGACTTGGGTTTCTCGGCCGATCTCTGCGGCCATCATTGCCTTTTTCTTTTCTTGTCTTCTTTCTCTGAAGACTTTTCTTTCTTCTTCGTTTAAGCGTACTTGTTGACTACGAGGATATGAGCGATCAATGGCATAGTGACCTGGTTGTCTACAATTCCAACATAGATATTCAGCCTTTTGCTCAACTCTTTCTATTCTTGAGTTGTCGGCCCTTTGATACTCAACTTGTTGATGATCATCCTCTTGGTTGGCCTATCATCCCTTGATTTGGAGGGGAGCCGAGTGTCTTCCTCGGAGGATTCACCCTTTCTCTCTTGTAGTTCTTGTTAAAGAACTTGTTAAATCTTTTAACCATTAGGGCTATTTCTTACGGGTCAATTGCCTCTTTGACTTGACTCTCCTTCCATCTTTGACAACTAGAACTTTGTTTTGGGTGCAATTGTCTCTTCCTGGTCTTTCCTTCTCGGCTCAAACTCATAGGCTTTGAGGTCCGAGAATAACTCATGGTTGGATGTCTTTGATAGGTCCATGGAATGTCTCGGTGCCATGACCTTCATCTCCCATTTTGGAAGACTTTTCGGGATCTTCATACACATTTCATACGTGTATATTCCTTTCCAAGTGTAAACTGACTCATTTGTGATTTACAGAATCGAGCATCCATTGATCCAAGTTTTCTCCTGAGATCATTTTAAAGTTTTCAAACTTCTCAGACAAACCTTTGATAATTTGTTTTCTTTGATTTGCTCAAACCTTCACAAATCAAAGTCAACTTGTCCCATTTCCTTAGCCGTTTTGCAAGATTTGACTTTGTTGAACATGGCTTTATCGAGTTTTGTAAAGAATGTCCTTGGCTACATTGTCCAGGTTGTATCTTTTTCTGTCATCATTTGTCCACTCGATTCTTGGTTTTCAACCATGACCGGCTGCCGGTCTTCATCTTCTTCCCCTTTGCAACTCTTCGTGCAAATTTGTGTTCACCTTTAATATTTGCGAGAGGCCCATCTTCTATCACTATCCACATTTCATCGTGTAATCTTGACGGATGAGCACTCGCATCTGAATTTTCCAATCATCAAATTCTTCAATAGTGAACATAGGAATGCGTGTTAGATTTGCTTCCATGATAATAACTTTTAATGATAGAAAAGAGTTTTGAAAGATAAGTACTAAAGCGGACTTTTGAAAAGATTGGAGATCTAGTTCAAGAACTGGTGCGGAGGGTTCAATGAACCAACCGCTCTGATATACCACTTGTAGGTCCCAAGGGGGTGTAAGTGTAAGGTTTAGAAGGGGGTTGAATAAACCTTACCAAATTTTTGATTTAGGCCTTTTAAATCTCTGAGTTCTACACAATTTTGTGTCCTGATGGACAATCGAATTAGTCACTCAAGAGAGAGTCAATCTCTTAACGACGGTGAAATTTATTAGTAGAGTAACTCAATTTGTTGGCTATAATTTGACTTTCAAATTGTGGTTTTGTTTTTTAATGGAAGACTTAACACCCTTAAGTTTGATTAAGCAAGTTTTTTGACTTGATTTAGTACTTATAGATTATCAAATGGATAGCAAATTTATCGTGAGATATAAGCAATTAAAAGTGCGAGAAATTTAAACTTTGAAATGTAAATGACACAATAAAGTTTTTATAGAGGTTCGAAGATGGGGTAATTCTTCTCTCCTCTCTTCTCCAACTCCTGGAGGAATCCACTAAGTAATGATCGGTTTACAAAGTGGTAAGTAGCCGGTCCGGATACAAGTCTTGATCACAACAAATTGACTTGATCCTTCGGGACTCGATGCCTGGAGACGCCTTGATCACTCACCAAGCTTCTCGTGCGACTCGGCTTCTTCACAGGCGGCTGCGCTTTGCTACTCTGACTCACTTGCTCAAGCACTTTGGATTTGATCACGAAGCCCTCCAAACGCTTAAGACTTGGTTCACGCCTTGAACCTTTCTACAATCCTTCTTGGAATGTAGACCCCTTGTTTCGATAGTTTCCTCTTCAACGATTGAAGTTCTCTTTCCTTCACGAGGTAAGTGTTGGATTGATGTTCTTGAGATGTAGGCTTGAGGATTGAGAATATTTCAATTTTGATAAGCTTGTATATCTCACGTGTGTGTCATCCACGCATCTTCTTTTCTCAATCAAACTCCTCGGCCTTTTATAGTGAACTTTCAAAAATTTGCCCGTTGAAGAGATAGGCTCATTTTGAAAATCACTTTGCGATCGTTGGTTTGCACTTCTTGGAATTGCCATTTCCTCGTATGAAATGTTTTATCACCTTTTCGGAGTTACGACACGGTGTAGTGCTTCCCATTGGTTCATTTCTTTGCACGCTTAAAGGACCGAGCACTCCAAGAAAGGTAGTATGGAGATATTACTTGTTTAAGTAAATCTCTTGATTTACGTCAACGGTTCCTTTTCGATTATCTCGACTTGACCGCATTTCCTCGCTTTCCCGGTGACTTAGAGTCGACTTCAATCATGGATGACTCTTCATCACTTCATCTTGAGACTTGCTTCTCTTGAGTTGACTTGATGATGTTTCACTCAATTTGCATCTCATTGCTTCTTGATCGAGTTCTGTCTGCTCTTCTTTGTTGTACTCACTTTGTCTCACGTGAGTTTTCCTTCAAGCCTTGATTGTCTTCTTGCAAGTTGGAGCGTAGGCGACTTAACTCGGCTTGGCAGCACTCTAATTGTTACAATACATTTCAAAGCAAGAATTGGGAGCCAACTTTCTATTCTAAGTTTTACATGGCATTCATCAAAATCTAAACAATAAAATTCCTAACAAGTAATAGTGAATGGGCGGACCAGGATTTTAACTTACCTGGGAATAGTCGGAGTCGGGAATTGAAGAGTAACACTTGATCACCAGGTTGAAATTCTCTTGTTTGCTTAATGCGTTTGTCATGCCATTGCTTTGTTCGTTCTTTGTAAATTCTCGAGTTCTCGTATGCCAAATTTCGCCATTCTTCGAGTTCGTTAATCTGCAATAAACGGTTATCTCCTGCACTTGACAAATCATAATTAAGCATTTTAATAGCCCAAAAGGCCTTGTGTTCAAGCTCAACCGGTAAATGACACGCCTTACCATAAACGAGTCGGTATGGAGTAGTCCCTATTGGCGTTTTGAAAGCCGTTCTATAAGCCCAAAGGGCATCGTCGAGTTTGAGGGACCAATCTTTGCGAGAGTGTCCAACCGTTTTTTCCAAAATTCTTTTAATTCGCGGTTGGACACTTCAACTTGACCACTAGTTTGAGGTGATAGGCGGTGGCGACTCGGTGTGTGACACCATATCGTTTTAACACTTTGTCAAATTGACTATTACAAAAGTGAGTGCCTCTATCACTAATGATGGCTCGTGGAGTACCAAATCGGGTAAAAAGTTTTTTGAGAAAATGTACCACCACTCGAGCATCATTTTTAGGCAAGGCTTGAGCCTCTACCCATTTAGACATGTAGTCAACGGCTACCAAAATGTATTTATTGCCAAAAGACGCAGGAAATGGTCCCATAAAATCAATACCCCAAACATCAAAAATTTCACAAACAAGAATACCGTTTTGGGGCATTTCATTTTTCGAAAATATTTCTGCTCGTTGACAATTATCACAAGTTTCAACATACCGTTTTGCGTCTTGGAAAAGTGTAGGCCAATAAAAGCCCGACTCAAGGACCTTTCGTGCCGTGGTATTCGCTTGATAGTGCCCACCGGTGGGTCCTTTGTGACAATGATTCAAAATGGAGATCGTTTCGGGAAGTGCGACACATCTTCGTATGATTTGATCCGCACAAATTCGGAAGAGGTGGGGATCGTCCCAAATATAGTGTTTGAGGTCGAAAGAATTTCTTCTTTTGTTGATGGGTCGCCCTTTCGGTAGAACTTTTCTGCAAGATAATTAGCAAAGTCTGCAAAACCAAGGATTATCAATTGAAATTGAGTTCAAGGAAAAGAGTTGCTCATCCGGAAAGAATCTTTGATATGTTCTTTGTGTTGCTTGTCGGTGTCGGAGTGCTCAAGCCTTGACAGTGATCGGCGGCAAGATTTTGGCACCCGTTTATCTTTGATTTCCACATCAAATTCTTGGAGTAAGAGTACCCATCGAATTAGTCGTGGTTTTGCATCATTTTTGTCAAGCAAATAACGTAAAGCGAGTGGTCCGTATAGACAATGACTTTGGATAGGATCAAATATGAGCGAAATTTGTCAAATCACGAAAACTACGCAAGTAACTCTTTTTCGTAGTCGTATAATTGGGTGAGTTGGATTGAGTTTTGCTTGCGTAGTAAATTGGTCGGAAATGCTTATCTTTTCGTTGCCCAAGCACCGCACCTACCGTCATAATCGGGCGGCATCACACATGAGTTCGAATGGTTGAGACCAATCCGGAGCTACCATGATGGGAGAAGTGGTGAGTTTTTCTTTCAAAGTATTGAATGCTTGAAGGCATTCATCATTGATATGAAAGATCGCATCCTTCTCCAAGAGGCGAGTGAGTGGCGGGCAATTTTTGAAAAATCTTTGATGAATCGCCTATAGAACCCGGCATGCCCCAAAAGCTTTGATTGCCTTCACCGAAGTGGGTGGAGGCAATTTGGAAATTTTATGTCCCAAAACAATACCTTCTTGTACCATGAAATGACATTTTTCCCGATTAAGAACCAGGTTAGTTTCTTCACAACGAATGAGGACTTTTTTAAGATTTGCAAGACAAAGATCAAATGAGTCCCCAAAAACCGAGAAGTCATCCATGAAGACTTCCATGATATCTTCTACAAGTTAAGTCGAAGATAGCAAGCATGCACCTTTGAAAAGTTGCTTCTTAGGTGCATTGCACAATCCGAAAGGCATGCGGCGATAGGCAAAAGTACCATAGGGGCAAGTGAAAGTGGTCTTTTCTTGGTCCTCCTGCTATCGGGATCTGAAAATAACCTAACATGCCATCAAGGAAGCAATAATACAAGTGACCGGATAATCTTTCAAGCATTTGATCAATAAAAGGTAAAGGAAAATGGTCCTTGCGAGTAACATCATTGAGTCGTCGTGTCGATGCAAACTCGCCAACTTTATTCTTGTCCGCATTGGAATAAGTTCATTCTTTTCATTTGGTACCACCGTCATCCCACCTTTCTTTGGAACCACTTGAACTGGACTCACCCACCTTGTCGAGAAATTGGATAGATGAGCCCAACATCAAGTAATTTGATTACCTCCGCCCTTGACTACCTCTTTCATGTTTGGATTTAAACGACGCCTGTTGTGGTAGAACAACCGGCTTGAAATTTTCCTCCATCGAGAATTTTGTGAGTGCAAAAGGAAGGATTTATCCCTTGAATATCGGAGATTTTCCAAGCGATGGCTTTTTTATGTTCCCGTAATATTGCCAACAATCTATCCTTTTGATGAGAAGATAAATTGGAGGAAATAATTACGGGAAGTTTGGCGTTCTCGGCTAGAAATGCATATTCAAGTGTTCGGGTAACTCTTTCGGCTCAACGGTGGTGGATCCTCAATGGATGGTTTGATATGCCCCACCTTTGTGAGTTTTCAATTTTTTCGAACTCTTTCTCGTGCTGTTGGTTCATTTTCCTCCAATGCTAGTCTGATTCCCTAAGAAAGGGGTTTTCATCGATATACCCGCACTTTGAACAATACAAGTCTCCAAGAATTCGTTAGAAATCATGCTTGGTAGAGAATTTGTTATCTCCATATCGATAAGATCAATAGCAAAACAGAGTCATCTTTATCTATCGTATTTTTCATTGATGTAGCGATTTTAAAAATGACTTGTTCATCTTCGACTCTTAAAATTAGTTTGCCATCATGCACGTCAATGATTGCCTTAGCGATGCTAAAAATGGACGCCCTAGGATCAAGGGAACTTCGACATCTCGTATGCATATCAAGAATTACAAAATCGACAGAAATATAAACTTATCGACTTTGACCAAAACATCTTCAACAATGCCTCTAGGATACTTAATAGATCTGTCGAATCAATTGCGGGCTCATCCTAGTTGGTTTTGGCTCCCTAGACCCATTTGTTTGAATAAATCATAAGGCATCAAATTAATGCTAGCCCCTAGATCGGCCAATGCCCGATCAACGTCAAATTACCAACATGACAAGGAATAGTGAAACTCCCTGGATCTTTGATTTTAAGGTAACTTGTTTTGCAAAATTGCCGAGCATTCCTCATTTAATTGCACCATGGAAATTTCTTCAAGCTTCTTCTTATTTGAAAGAAGATCTTTTAGGAACTTGGCATATTTTGGCATCTGTGAAAGGGCTTCAACAAAAGGAATATTGATGTGCAATTGTTTAAATAAATCCAAGAACTTACCAAATTGGTCGTCATGTTTGTCCTTACGCAATCGACTTGGATACGGAATAGGTGGTTGGAATTCGGTACCATTTTCTTTGTTTCCTTGGATACACTGTTCGTCTTTTTGTTGTATGGGCGTGGGCTCGTCCTCCGGCATCCGTACTTCGTCTAGCTTTGTTCCACTCCTTAGAGTAATTGCTTTTACCTGTTCTCTTGGATTTGGCTCGGTGTTGCTAGGTAAGCTCCCTTGTGGCCTTTCGGAGATCATTTTGGCAATTTGACCAATTTGATTTTCCAAGTTGCGAATAGATGCTTCTTGGTTCCTTAAGGATGTTTCGGTGGCCGTGAAACGGGTTTCCGTTGTTTGGACGAATTTGGACAGTAAGTCCTCCAAACTTGGTTTTCGCGGTTGGAAACCGGGAGGTGCAGACGAATTAGGGAGTGCGTTTGGATTAGGCTTCTGTTGACCTTGATTTCCCCAACTAAAGTTCGGGTGTTGACGCCAACCTGGATTATAAGTGTTACTGAAAGGATTATTTTGAAAGGGTCGAGATTGATTACCTAGATAATCCACTTGTTCATGCGGCGGTATCGCGTGAGGGCAATCTTGGTGGTTGTGTGATCCTCCACAAGTCTCGCATGAGAAGGCTTGTTGTGGTGGTGGTTTTGGAGCTGCCAACCCGTCGATTTTAAAGTCGAGCTTCGACACTGTGCGCTAGTGTAACCACCGCGTCCGCATTATATACTCCCACCGACTGTTGGTTTTTCCTCGTCGGATTGCCATTGATAGCCATTCATGGCCATTCCTTCTATGAGATCTTGGCGGCCGGGTGTTTTATTGTTCAATGTCCCCCCCGCGCCGCATCAATCATCTGCCTTGTCGATGAGAGTAACCCATTGTAAAATGTTTGGACTTGCATCCAAATGGGAAGACCATGATGTGGGCATTTTTCGTAGCAATTCTTTGAATCTCTCCCAAGTGTCGTACAAGGTTTCATCGTCCTCTTAAGTGAATGAAGAGATCTCATTCCTCAATCGTGCGGTTTTAGCGGGTGGGAAATACTTTAGA
The DNA here is from genome assembly GCA_016081115.2 of Rehmannia glutinosa. Lineage (NCBI taxonomy): Eukaryota > Viridiplantae > Streptophyta > Magnoliopsida > Lamiales > Orobanchaceae > Rehmannia > Rehmannia glutinosa. The sequence continues at coordinate 68,693,783 of CM071925.1, read as the reverse complement.
AGGAATTTTTCCGCCATAATGCTCCATGTTGTGATTGTTCCCTTCGGTAAAGTGTTTAGCCATTGTTTAGCCCGTCCCGAAGAGTAAATGGGAACAAGCGTAACGGATGGCATCGTCGGAGACTCCATTTATTTTGAAAGTATCGCAAATTTCGAAAAATTCGCGATATGATTATTTGGATCTTCGGTCCGAGGCCGTCGAATTGAACAAATTGTTGCACCATTTGAATGACATTCGGTTTGATTTGAAATTATTGGCTACAACAAATGGCCGGGCTTACGATCTAGGCGATGTACCATCCATAGATGGCTTGGCGTGGTCGTACATGGTTCTTTGTTGTTCATCCGCCATATCGGGATCCTTGCTTTCGTTAGTATCCTCCTCGTGATCGTACTAATACTTTCCTCTGTGTTGCTACCGGCGGTCTCGCTTCCAAATTCGGCGGCGAGTAGGCATGCACTCGTGGTAAACAAGGAGGATAAGTATAATCCAAGACTTACAAAGATAGATACCTAGAAAGACAATTAATGAAAATAAAAAAAAATGATTAAATTAACAAAAATAAGGTGTTCTTAATATTACAATCCCGAAGAACGGCGCCAAAAAACTTGATGGCTCAAAAGCTACTCTAGAAAACCATAGGCAAGTGCACCTATCGTTTTGTAGTATAGATTATTAGTCACCGAGTGTCATTCCCACGAGGATTATAAGTACTAATAATTACCGTCTTTTTGTTATCTAATCTAGTAATTTTTTCAGAGTTTTGTTTGTTAAAATGGAAAATGAAAAATAGAGAATTTAAGATAATTGCAACTTACAAAAAAAAAATCAAATAAAAAGAGATTGTAGAATGAGAAATCAAGAGATAGAAATGTGTTGAATGTAAATCCTTATAGAATGTTTTTGTGATTCAATCAAGATAAAAACACAACCATAAGCCCTTAAGCAAAAACCAACCTCTTTTAATAAAATCTCATGTTATGTGGACCGTAGAAATTCCCGATTTAAGTTAAACCCTTTCTCAAGGCGAAAAACTCCTAATCTCAAGTTGATTAACTGAAATCTCTTTCTAGTTAAAACCCCAAAATTGCATTATAACGATTTATGAATTCCCATATTAGGTTTGACCCTAATTCGGAAGATTTATGTCGTCTATCTAGGATTACATGCAACTCTTTTCACTTATATAGGTTCTTTCCCACCATAAATCTCTCGATTATCCGATGAGGAATAAATATCAAATTAATATACCTAAATATCAACTTGAATGAAATAAACATGATATAAGTGAATCACACAAGACATGAGAATTTTATTAAAAACATACAAACCTAAATCACAAATCCATTCTAGAGTTCATTACATTCAAACACTAGTAGTTTAGCTACTCATGATTTTGACAAAAGAATAAATTACACAAGAAGATTTAAGTGTTGTAAACATGGTGTACTTATCTTTCTCAAAATCTCAATGACTTCTTCCTTTGATAGATGATGTTGATCCAAGCCTTCTTCTCCAATGTTACTACAAGCTTACTCATCCAAGACCTCTTGATCCCAATTCCACTCAAAATGTTAAACACAATGAATCTCTATATGAATGAATATTACATGAATGATTTTCCAACTCAAACTCTTGGCTTTTATAAGCACCATCTTGTGAAATACCATATTAACAAATGCCCCATTTCCATGCTTGTTAGTTGAATCATTGTGTGCACATTCATGGTTGAGTTGGTTGAATCATTGTATCCACATGACAATTGAGGGGGTAATTGAGTTTTGGTGCGGCAAGATGAGGTGTGAAAGTTGCTCAAAGGTTGTCAAAAAGCAAAAGTCTCCATTATTTCCGCCAAAGAAGAAAATTTGTTGGTGGAGAGAAAACACGGCCGTGTTCGTCAAATTTGACGAACACGGCCAGAGTTTATAAACACGGCCAGGCCGTGTTTTCTTCGCAAAAAATGGGATTTTACTCGGGGTGTGCTTTTAAACACGGTTTGGGTGTGTTTCTTGATTTGCGTGTGAAACACGGGCCGTGCTTTGTAAGCACGACCCGGGCGTGTTTTTTGTTTTTCTTGTTTTTCTTCCTTTTGAAGCATGGCCATGTTTTCCAACACACTAGGGGTGTGTCGCACGAGATTGAGTCTTCTTGCCTTCTTTTAGACTTTGTTTACGTTCGTATTTTCATACGAAATCATACGAATTTGCTTCAAGTCTTTACCTTCATCATTCAAAACAAGCGATGTGATTTTTCTTGATTTTATTGATTAATGAACTAAAAAGTTAGAAAAATTATCTAAAAAGGTTTAAGAAAATGTGAACAAAAATGCACTTATCATTGCCTTGGTAGTCACATTGTTTATGAGGGCACGACTTCTCACCATCTGCTATCACTTATTCGGATGGACCGGTTGGGGTATCAGAGCTTTCGATTCGATAGATCATTGGTTTCCATTGTATTTTAGATATCTCATTATGATAGTCTTTCTGGATGTCGTAGTGATAGGTCATTTGTATGTTGATTTCCTCCCGCCGTGACGGGACAGGACATTGTATGATACTTTGATTATTTGATCTACAGGTAGGGGATCACGCCTCAATCCCCCACCCCCCGGGGTGTTATTTTGCTTAAAAAAAAAAACTTCAACATTTCAGTTGTCAAAAAAAAAAATCAATATTTCAATCTCCAAGTTCACAAACTTCCCAGCAAAAATCTCATTAATTATATAATTTACATCCATAACAAAAGATAATTAAGGCCTAAAAATACAACTGGACTAATAACAAGAATGAGGGAAGACAACTTACTAACTCTAGGGGTTTTCTTTACCTTTGATGTATTAAACTATTGAGTAAATTGACTAATATACTCATAGTAAATAAGTGAAAATAATTATATATAGCATTACATAATTATACATGAATATACTAGAGTTTGAGATAAATATACTAATATATATACAAATAAATATATAGTATTCTAGTCTGTGCAAGCGGTGCGGTTTGAGCCTTCAAATTGTAATTGCACCGTCCTATGCGGTGCGGTCTAGTTAAAAAATATTAATTACAGTTATTCCAATAAATAAGCAATTGCGTTGTGGTGCGGTTTGATTCGGTCGATTTTAGTATTTTTCGGTTTTATTTGATCAGGCCTAACTGATAGTAAGACAACTATATATTTCTTAACTCTACAATTTAGAAAACCTACTTTAATTTTCAAAGCCTATTCAATAATTTAGGTATTAAGTAACAAAATAAATCCATTGCAATATACTGTTAGCTGTAATATTGAATAATTTATATTTTTGCAATCATTAAATCTATCTTTGACTTTTGCAATTGTTATAACAATGTATTTATTCGCAATAGATTTAATTCTATTTTATATTGAGCAAAAATGGGAAAGTTTAGGAAATGAAGTCATTCTCACAAATACAAAGCGTTGGTTACAGCTGTATTCAATTTTTCCCTATCCCCATTCCCCACCCCAACCCCCAATCCCCAAGGGCCCCACTGCGTATTCATATACTACATACATTATATTATTGTATCTATATGTATGTATATATTAATAACACAACCCTTACGTTTACTCACAATTTCTTCAATTAAAAATATTAATATTCTTAACCAGGTGGCTTAGCCCCACCAAACACAACCAACAACATTGTGGGGTGGAAGTCGAGGGTTGAAAATCCCCGCCCATCAAATTGTTTGTGGGGTGTAGGTCGTTTCATATCCTCTTCCATCAAATTGCTCCCAGGCGTATACGGTAGTGAAGATTTGGTGAGAACTCATCTTGAATAGCATCCGTGTGGGTTCGATTCGGGAGAGATCGTTATTAGTAGATTGGGGGTCGAACATAATTGTTCTCTTTACAGGAGGATCTGGTTGTGCGTCAAAAGAAACCCCGAAACACTCGGGCCAACATATTGCGTAGTCGTGGCGTAATGCGCAGGCTTATAAAAAAAAAAAAATATTAATATTCTAACTTTACCAACTTCCATCAAGCAAACTATTTTTTCACTTTATTTTTAATAACCAAAATATTAGTGTAAAGACAAAAGAACTTGCTAGAATTCGTAAAAAAATAAGATAGGTGCGAAAGCGGGTGGAATAAAAAACAATATTCGTTTGTTCTCATTTTTATCGGACTATAAATCTTTTTTTTTTGGAAGGATCTGTCGGACTATATTTGAGTTTCATATTTAAGTACCTTTTTAAAAAGAGATGAACACATGGGATCACACTTAATATAATGATGATAACTTCATATTATACATCTAAAAAAACTTCATTTTATACATTAAATTTTTTTTATTTATATTTTAATTAGTTTTTACTAAATTAATATAATATTTAATGAGAAATGTTATTTATACTTTATAGAATAAATTTAATATATTGATGTGATAAATGAAATGTGAGAAATAACTAATTAATATAATTACTTAAAATTTTAATATACTTTCAATATTTTTAAATATAAATTATAATATAATGATGTTTAATTATTTTTTTAATCTTTTGAGTAGGTAATGAATAATGTAACCAAAAAGAAAAAAAAAAGAAAAAAACTATGAAGAAGTTGTTGAGTTGTTGCATTAAATAAATATATCATTATTATATTATACTTCATTTATTTCTTTTTTGAAATGTTTATTTCATTTTTTTTAACATTTTAGTTATTTGGTTCTTTTATCACTCTAAACATTCGAAAACCTTTCAGAAGCAATAACATCAAAATATTGAGCAAACCCGTTTCTCTTCTAGCTTTGTTCTAAAAAGGGGATCAATCTTGTATTTCAATGACGGAAGCTTATGCTGCTAAGACAATTAACTAGGATTTGCTCATATAGTCAATGTGTGTGTTCCTCCTGTACTATTCACACTTTACTAAAAAAAACTCTTCTCGAAATTAGGATCAAGAACCGAAAACTTTACAATTTACATGTCACAGTTTGACACTATAGCTCAGAACCGAAAAACTTTACAAATTACATGTCATAGTTTGACACTATAGCTAACTAATTAATTCATGGTCATTATAATTTTCCCAAACTCAATAAACTAACTCGAGTTTGATTCTCGGGATTCAGTTCAGTAATTGAAAGTCCAAATATTGGATAAGTCCCAGTGGTGACAGTCTGATAGAGGCACAATTGTGGATTATATATGTCACATTTAAATATAACCCCCAACAAATAAATACTCACCTCCGATTTAAATTAAGGTATGTCATTTTGACTTACCACTTTATAGTTATTAGATGTTCCAAGTGGGGATGGTTATAAAATTACACAAATGTAAATAATATCTTTATTATGAGACATTTTAGAAAAGTTTAAAGGCAAAATAATGAGGGTTTAATGCTACTAAATATTACTCCATCAGTTCCAATTATATAGTCCAATTGGACCACACATATTAAGAAAAATATTGAAAATTACAAATATGCAAAATATTTACTTGATTTTCTCTTATTTAATGAATAATGTAAATTGCAAAATGCATATTAAATAGGGTTATAACAATGAAAGAATGAAAAAATACTATTAAATATAGAAAGTATACTATATGTATTTGAGACATCCCAGAAATGAATAATGGACTATGAATTTGGGACGGAGGGACTAGAGAGTATAACATTAGAGAGAGATGTGTTGTTAAATAATAATAAGTGGTATAAGGCCGTGTCACAGACTTGACAATGCGGAGAAAAATCATCAATATCGAACAACTATGGTTAGCCATCGCTTGCTTAGGGCGTAATTGCAAAACAAATTTATAATTTAAATACAGTCCGTAGTTATAGGGGGTAGCAATTTTAGTCATGTAAATATTTTAGGTTCTCATAAGATTTTGACTCTATGTAATTTTGACCCCATAAGTTTTAATTTATACAATTTTGGTCTTACAATACCCTTGTCCTTTAGCCAAAATACCCAAAATACATAGACTGTTAAAAGTTACACAATTGATGTTGCTATGTTAACTAAGGGAAAGGTTGAAACCGCCAAAGGAATAAGATTGTCAATCACCAATAGTTACATCACTAAAACTAAAGTTGCAACCTTAATGCTACTATTCAATTACTATAATAATATGATATCATTAAAGATAAACTATTATTTTAATTTAACAATGTATTCGTCAAAAAAAATAGTTTAACAATGTAAAAAATACATTTTTTCTGTATATTAAATATAAACTTTAGCATAAAATGAAATGAGAATATCTCTTTTGACACGAGGAAAGTACTAATTCGTAAGTTTTTAACACAATTGAAAGGTATTTTCTACACTTAATTTCGGAATTGAAATATGGGAAATGTGGAGATATGGCCTGTCATCCACTTCTGCCAGTTTAAGTAGTAATTTAGTATGGCGATAATCCTTCACTTTCTTCTCCCCTAATTTGTTCATTCATAAAACCGTACACACACACACGCAGTATGTAGAGACACAATATATACATATACTCTACTTCTTCAACCCAAGAACACATTCATGTATACTATGCATTTATCGTGATCTGTGCACAGTCTATGTGATTATTCTTGGAGGCTGTGTTTGTTGGTATGGTCCAATCATTACTGCTTTTCTATTGATAAAAATCCTCTCTTTTTGATCACTCTGCATTATCTTTCTTGGATCTGCAAAAGAAAAGAGAAACCCGTTTGAGTGCGTGTTTTATTTATTCTGAAAACAAAGCATTAAGTCTCAATTTTGAACATTTGCTTTATTGGGAAAATTGTATGGAAAAGGCCATGGGAATTTTGGCAGCTTTCTGGAGAAGAAGACTTTCTTTATAGCAGAGGTGGGTTCTTTTTTTAATCTTTCTTCTCTTAGTGTTGCATGATTTTTTTTCTGGGAAGTCTTGAATGTGTTTACATGCTTGTAATTTTCTGGGTTTTGAGTGAACTTTCTTTGTGTGCGTTCCAATTGCTTAATCAAATTATGGTTGGGGATGGATTTTATGGTTTGCATTTAAGGTTTTGTTTTCTCTTCCCTTTATTTTCCTCGTGTTTGGTTTATTAGCAAAATCACTCCAAGTTTTGATTTAATTTTGTTTACTGGTAGTAGTGACATGTTTGGTAAACAATTGAAATAGTTAGCAGGCTTCTGTGTGTATATATGGTGTCCAAGATGAGTGAGAATTGAGTAAGAATTTAGAATCTGTAATTCACAAAAGATAATAAGAACAGTGAAATTAGTGCAGTTGAGGATTTGCTAAGGAAAAAAGCTGGGGGACTTCAGAATTGTTAATTCAGTTCAAATGAAGCTACTGATAATTTTAGGCAAAAGCAGAGGCCTTTTTGGAATTATATTGGCAAGTGATAAAAGCCCAGTGCGTGGTGAATGCACAGAGGCTGCTGTAAATTAGCTTTTTCTTGCTCTAATTGCACAACAAATTTTCACACATATGGGTAAGAATCCATCACATACTGCAAAAAGCTTTGGCATTATGTGTGTTAAGGGGTTAAATTTATCAAGAACTCGGTGTTGATTGAGGCCAAATTGCTCCACATATTCTGCTTTACAATGGTGCATTCAATAACCAAAGTAAGTTCCGAAGAAGAAGCAAGGGGAAAATAATTATTTATTTATATCCCCAAAAGGTAGTTTGTTGCAATCTTTTAAGTGTGACGGAAGGTATAAAAAGATTTCCATGTTACTTTTCCTAATCTTTACTTAAATCATATATTTTGGCATATGATTCTTGCTATATACATATTTGATTAAACTTTTCTCCTAAGGAGGTAAATAAATGAGTTCTTGATTGCTAGATTATTTGCCCATTTTTTCTTTTCTTTCAGCTTATTCTGTCAGTGTGCATGAGATTTGAATTAATTTGGCAAATTGTCATAAATGTCGCCCCATGTTATATGAGAGAGCTGATGAAAAGACTCATTTAATATAAGAGTGAAGCACATTTGTTCTTTATTAATATTCCTTGGGTGTTAATTCAGCTATTACATACCATTCAAGATATTGCAATCCTAATTGTCATTTTTCCTTTTTTCCGACAGACCTTTAAGCTTATGCTAGAAAAAGTCTTTCAGCAGATGGATAACTACTTCTGACACAAAATGGATCCTCAGGCTTTTATTCGGTTGTCTGTTGGGTGTTTGGGAATTAGAGTTACTGGTACGTCTCTTACCGCATCAAAACCTGGTATTTCCGCATTCTCTTCTCCGTGCGTATGTGAGATTCGTCTCCGAGGCTTTCCTGTTCAGACAACATCAGTTCCCTTTATATCATCTCCTGAGACAACTCCTAATTCTCACAGCGTTGCGTCGAGCTTTTATCTTGAAGAATCCGACCTAAAAACATTATTGGCACCTGGATGTTTCTATGCCTCTCATGCTTGTCTGGAGATTGCGGTTTTTACGGGCAGAAAGGGCAGCCACTGCGGTGTCAGTATAAAAAGGCAGCAGATTGGAGCGTTTAAGTTGAATGTGGGCCCTGAATGGTGCGAAGGAAAGCCAGTGATTCTCTTCAATGGCTGGGTTGGCATCGGGAAAAATAGACATGAGAGTGGAAAACCAGGAGCAGAGCTTCATTTGAGGGTGAAACTGGACCCTGATCCAAGATACGTGTTTCAATTTGAAGATGATACTAAATTAAGTCCCCAAGTCGTTCAGCTGCAAGGCACTGTCAAGCAGCCTATTTTCAGCTGCAAGTTCAGTCGAGACAGGTGATGCGCAAATGCTTGCTCATTTTTTTGACCTTCTTAAAATTTGTCGCACCATGTCTCGGATTTTTTTTTTATTCAGTTGGACCTAAGAGGTACACGATTGGACTGCGTGTTTTTGTTTCGATCATTACTTGTTCACATGTATTTCTTAATTGTTTCGAGGGGATAATTACAAACCCCCCCTTGAGGTTTGGGGTATTAACCAAATAACATAGAAATTTGAAATTACAGAAACCTCATTGATGTTTGATTCCATTTTATAAATGTCAGGGGTTGAAGTGTTTTTTATTTATGAATTTTGTAAGACATAATCAAACCTCAAGAGGGTTCTGTAAATTTGAAACTGCTCTTGTTTTTTTTATAAATACCCCAAACCTCAGTATTTTTTTTTCTTCATGTATTTTCCATTGTTTCGAGTAAATTCACAGCTTTTATACCAGGCTACTTATTTGCTAAATTGATAGACTATGTTGAATAACACAGTTATCACTCAATTGGTTTTAGGTTTGATATTTGTTTCTTATTGTCAATATAAATTTACAGGGTATCCCAGTTAGATCCACTTAGCAACTTCTGGTCAAACTCTGCTGAAACTTCCTATCAGGATACCGAGAGACGAGAGAGAAAGGGGTGGAAGGTTAAAATACACGATCTCTCCGGATCGGCCGTTGCAGCAGCTTTCATAACGACTCCATTCGTCCCATCATCAGGTTGTGATTGGGTGGCTAAATCCAACCCAGGAGCCTGGTTAATCGTCCGGCCCGGCGCAGGCGGCTTGAGAGCTGGCTGCCGTGGGGAAAGCTCGAAGCATGGCGCGAACGAGAATCCGAGACTCGATTTGCTTCCGTTTCCACGTCTTCTCCGGCGGACAGGAAGGCGGGAATTTCTCATTTCCGAGATATCGTTCAGTGCCGAAAAGGGCGGGGAGTTTTTCATAGACACTGATAGACAGATTCGAACGGTGGCTACAACTCCGGTGCCGAGTCCGCAGAGCAGTGGGGACTTTGGGGGGTTGAGCCCTGTTGCTGGTGGGTTTGTTATGAGCTGTAGAGTGCAAGGGGAAGGGAAATCGAGTAAGCCGTTGGTGCAATTAGCCATGAGGCATGTGACGTGTGTGGAGGATGCAGCGATCTTTATGGCTCTTGCGGCTGCCGTTGATCTTAGCATCGAAGCGTGTAGACCGTTCCGGAGGAAGATCCGAATAGGGAGTCGTCATTCTTGGTGATGTATTATGTATGAGGGAAGTTGTTTTCTTGAGCAAGAAAAAGCTAGCTTTTAAATTTTCTCTCTTTGTTGTAAGACAATTTGTACAGAATGAACTTGTTTTGGATATGTATATTGGCCATTGGGCAAACCCAGTTGGCCATGTGCTGCTACTCATTATGTCTCTTGTACCAGAATTTCTCTCTTGATTTGGTCAATTTATGTTTCACAATCTTCTTGTATGTTTGAACAATCAGAACAAAAGAAAAGACAAAAAGCCCTGCCTACTCAGCAAGCTTCTACATGATTTCATTTCTAAATATTGCTACTGGTTGAACACTTGATAAATATGGGCAAGTTCTTGCTGATGCTTTTGTATATCCTCTAGAGCCCGCGCTCTCTCTTGGCTATCACTTGCATCTAAAATCTTGACTTTCTTGGATAACTTTCTCTTAATACTTTTTATCTGCAGTTTTATGATTGAACAAAACATGTTAGAAAGAGAAATCTCATTATATGTATATTTACATATATACAAAGGTAAATTACAAGAATTACCCCCGAGGTTAAGCTTGATTACAAAAAACCCAAGTTATCTGTGAAAATTACAAATACCCCCTCCTTAAGAGTGTTACAAGCACCCCCTTGGTTTGCATTTACCTACCAAATACTCCCTCTTGAGGGTGCAATTTGTGAAATAGAATCAATCATCAACGGTTTTGAAAGATAACCGAGTTTTGTGTAAATAGGCTAAACCTTAGGGGTAGTTTTTGTAATATATCCCTATATACAAAGAGAGAGACAAAGCAGAGAAGAGTAAACCTTTCTGTAAGGCCACCTTAAGACTCCATTTCTGCGGCATATCTTTTTCATAACTGTTGGGCATATATTCATTTTCCGGGCAGCATCCTCTATTGGAAGATCAAAGTAATCCACAAAGTCCTTCAGCTTCAAATTTCTAGTTCTTTCCCTCTGTGCCACCTCGTTATAGCATACAAGTAGTTAAAGCTAATGTTCATTTTCAGGAAAACAGTTAGCTTGCATAAAGACATAAATAGTGCAAAATACTAGAAATAAGCCTTAGGGAGTGTTTGAAAATGCTTCTGCTTTTGGAAAAAGTGATTAATTGCCACGAAAATGCGGCAAGTAGTTGAGAAACAAAAGTTGGTAGTGTTTGCAAATAGAAGCTGAAAAATGATTAAGTTACGAGAGAGTGTCTGATAGAAAAGTTATTTATTTGTGTGTAAAACTCAAACCAATCAGAAATCTAAGCACTGCTCCCCGTGCTTTTCAATTCTTATTAAATGAAGACATTTGCAAACACTAAAATATGATTTTTCCAGATGATGAAATGCTGTAGCGGGATAATTAAACACTAATTAACCTGCATTGAAAGGGGAATTTTCATGAATCCCACTTGGTTGCTCCCACCTTCCGGTTGCTTCAACGACTCTTGTAATTGGCTATTTGGGAAATCACCTGTAATACAGCAGAGCAACTGTGTGGTTTATGTTTGCTTATGCCAGAAATATCATCTAAAGTAAAACAATCAAAGACAGGTGCTAATGCAATTATATAAAGAACCACAATTGTAATTAGTCTTTATCATAATACTGACCTGTATTTTCTGGTGATGATTGAAGAAAATCATTAGGATTATCAGGTTCATTCAGTCCAACACACAGGGCTTCATAGAAGGTTGACAGAGGATCTTGCATTATATTATAGCCCTCTTGTTTACAAGCCTCAAAATATTGGACCAAAAATTTCTTCACCATCTCCGTGCTCTCCTTGTGAAAACTATCAGGCAATGTCAAATGAAACTAAACCTTCAAATTATGTCAACTCGGGTTTAACTTTCAAGATTCTATGTAGATAAAAGTACAATAAAAACAATGCCTAGAAGAAACTTAGGCAAAATTGCAATTTTAGTCACATAGCTATAGGGAGTGGAGGTAATGGTACTGCAAAAATCACGATTTGAAAAAATAAACTCTCGATTATAGTAATTTGATCGTGAGAAATTGGAAAGTTTGCACGAAAAATCATGTGTCTATTTCTGACCAGAGACACTGATGCGGAAACGAATATCGCTTATGTGTACACCCTCCAAATGATTTATCTTTCCAGAATTTTTGCTCCAATTAACATATAACTCACTTGAACGATATACATATAAGCAAAATTAGTTTTTACATAAGCAAATTTTAACAACAATATGGACACGTGGATTTCAATTCCCAACCACAAAGGACTAAAATCAGGATTTTTCTAAAAATTGCAGCTACAACATTTTTGCAAATCGTGATCTCTACGGTACCATTATTGCCAGCCCTACAGCTACATGACTAAAATTGCGATTCAACCAAAAACTCACTCAAACATTTGGAAGTCCTGGCTCTGGAAAGATGAACCAAAATCATAAATCCCAAGAACTGCATGAGTGATTACTCCAAATCTTCCATGAATCTCAAGCCTCTTCACATTGATGCCTACGAAAGCAGATTACAGCTTAATATATACACGAACAAGCAGAAGAAATTAAATTGAAAAGGAGATTAAGACAAATTAAAAGTTGTTCATAAATATAAACTTAAAATTTCAAATTTACGTGCCATTAGTATGAGTAATCTCTCTAAGTATTTGACAGCAAGTGCAATTATACTGAGATCGTGGAACCGAGAAAACTGAAAGCGGCATTGCATGATCCTCAAAAACTGGATTCTCAGAAAAATTAAAATCGTTATTTATGCCACGGCTGCTTGAGCCTTCTCCGGGTAACCGGAATGGCCGACCGAGAGTTTCGGTTACATCATCTGTAGTACCATTGCAAAAAGCCCAAATAGCAGGATCCAAAACGGATCATCCGGATCTAATTCGTGACCCGGTTGCTGACTGGGGCAATTCAAATAATTATGGTCGGGGTTCAATGTGTGTTCATCGGAGAGGCCAAGTGTAGGATTTTCAGCGAAGAAAAACAACGACGACGGGTCAATGCTCGAATCTCTTCGTGAATTGTAAACACGCCGGCGGCGTTGAGTCCGTTGCCATTTAGTATTTTTAATTTCCTTGCGGGGAAAGTGGTGGTGCTGGTGGCGGCGACGCCTGGTGAGGACCAAGCGCCGCGGCGGGGGACTGTTTGGCTTGGTGTCAAGTGCCAGATTGATGCGTATAAAAATTGGGAGAGATTTTCAGGGGGGAAAAAACTTATTAGTAATATGCTCTGCTATGTGTGAGTTTTAAATTGAGAAGGGTATAGAAGAAAGGAAACAGCGTGAGATAGAGAAGCAGTTTAGGACCGTTGGAAAGCGGTTAATTTTTTAGATGTGAAAATTTGCCTAATTTTGGTATTATTATCGAATTAGTACACAAATCTTTTGAAAAATTCTACATTGGTACTCCGTTTTGCTGTACATATCAGATTCCGCCCCCTCCAAATTTCTAGCAATATAACAAATATATCGATTTTTTTAACAAACAAATATAACATTTAATTCCAATTCCCTGTGTAATTCTTGTATTATTTCTTATTTGATTAAGTTAAATAATGCATTCTCCCAACTAAATGGCCGGATATAATACCAAACATTTCGTTAGGGACCTTATAAGCATACTATTTTGCGTTGTATCCTTCTCGACATAAGTTCTAATTAAGCACCCAAAAAGTCTATACGTATAAATATATATGCACAAATATATAAGTCCCTCAAAAGTTCTAGTTTTTTTTCCGACTTAGAGGTATCCCTACACCAGCTGGAGGAGCAGACCTCACACTTTTTTACGGCCAATGAGACATCCGCCCACCTCAGAGATGATCCTAATCCTCTCGGGAAGGAGGGGCAACTACAAGTTTTAGTTAAGACCAACAAAAAATGAATTACACATGCATGCCAGTAAATGACACAAAGTATTACTCCACACATTATCTGGATTCCTTCCCCCCGCCCCGAAAAAAAAAAGGAGAACAAATAAACAGAACTAAACATCAACTTTAGTAGTAGCACATCATTAAAACCCACAAACCAATTTATCTAAAACATAAAACATGCGAAAATTGATCACCAAACTGATTTCAAGTTGGAAAAAAAAATTAAACTACATAAACTGGAGCATATAATTCTCTAGCAATATTCGATCTATTTTTTGTCATCATTACCACGAACATTATCCTCTCCCTCATCCTCCACGTCGTTGTCGTTGTCGTCGTCATCATCATCATCATCATCATCATCATCATCATCATCATCATAATTAATGTTGATTGCTTTAGAGTTATGTTCCGCCTCCCTCCTCCTTATCTCTTCTTCTAGTTCAGGTGGAATTATATTTCTCAGCACTTGGAGATTTATCTCAAGTTTATAATCGTTGTTTTCAATTATTTCAAACACGAGAAAATCGCCCTCCAACAAATTATGTTCAACCACCACCGCTCCATCCGGAGCCGAATGACTTAAACTTCCTTTTCCCATAGAAGTTTATATCATATTTTTTTCCAAAAAACCTCACATTTGCCACAACATTGGTTGAGGGCAATATTGGATCCGTTTGAGCAGGAAAATTAAAACCATAAAAAGGTAAACATAAAATTAATATGTATATTCTTACTAGGAGTTGAAATGTGTCATAGACCACATCTATGATTGATATTCTAAACGTCAAGGTATGACTCATGCAATTAATATTATTATAGATTAGATGGAAAAAAAGATTAATTACCAGAATAAAAGGAGATTTCACTGCGGATTTCGTCAGACATATGTCGAAAAATGGTTTATCCCCAGAAAGAGGCATCACTCCATCATCCTCTTCTATATTAGATTTATTCGAGATCTTCGCAGATTTTGTAGATAATTTATCATCTGCTTCATGTGGGGATTCAATATTTGTCTGAAACATTTAAATCCCAAAAAAAAGAGAAGAAAACAACTTAATTCACCAACAACTACATAAAAAGACATACTAGAATAAAAATACATCTTCAAATGTTAAACAACTGTTACTTCATTTTTCCTTTCATTTTTTTTTCATTTTTTAAAGTATTAGAAGCTATATATATATATTAAATTGTATAACAAAAATAGAATTCAGAATTGTAGAAAATAATTAAAACATACTTATTGTGAAGGTATTTTAGGAGTCTGTTACCAAATCAACAAACAACCATAAAAGAGGCATGTTTCCCCGTGTGAACAGGAGTTTCCTTTAAACTGGGCAGAATTGTTAGAATTGTGTGTAATGTTGGATTGTGAAAAATAGAGAATAAAGATAAATAAAAAAACACTTTAAATTGTTATAGAACTATGTGTTTCCTTTCCTTATTCAAGCATTTCAAGATTATTCTAAATCCATCTATTGTCGTGATTAAATTTGGACATAATTCCAAATTTTTTTTTGTCAAGGTGTTTTAAAAGAATTCGTCAAACTTGATATTTTGTCACATATCACTATGATTTAAGGGAAAAAAAAAGAGAATTATACATGTATATGACAAAATTGTTTAATAGAATTCTACCTGATTCTGATTTGTTAATAAAGATAGTTCTACTCCTTCAATTAATGGGATTGTGCATTCATATAATTAGTAAATGGACTATTATTAAAATTTCATGTACCTCAAAAGAACACGATACATACCTTATTGTTAGCCTGAAACATCATGTGAAGATTGTCCCAAGCTTCCTTGGCTGTCTTAGCATCAATAATCTCCACGAAAATGGCTGGTGAGAGAGATTGGCGAATGAGAGATAGAGCCGTTGCATCATTCAACATGTCTTGTTGCAGCCCATGCATTTCTCTATCATTGAGCCTTTCTGCTGCTTGGGGCTTCTTGTAGCCTCTTTCAACTAAATGCCACAATCCTTCTAACATTAACTGCTTTTCCATCTTTTTGGACCAAAATGTGTACTCTTTTTCAGAAAATGTTTGGAGAGTGAAATTGGAGCTTGAACCGGCCATTTCTTTTTTCTTATCGCTGCAAAGAATTACGAACTTAAGAATAAGATGGTTTTTCTTAAGATGTCTGAAACTCTGCTTGTATGGTCATGTTAATTTGTTTTTATTTATGTTCCATTACATTAAATATAAGTTTCTAAATTTATAAACTTTATAGTATTGTAATGTAAAAACTTATTTACATCATATAAATATATTATGCATGGTAAGCTAGACTAATATGTATTTGAAAAGGTAGATTTATCATGCAAATATTTAATTATAGAAGAAAAATTGGATGAAATCCGTATTATACCTTCAAATGATATTTAAAAAAAAGAACTTGAATATTAATTTGTGCATTTATAAAACCGCCAGTATCATTTGATATTAGTGTCAACTAAGAGTACCAACTAGATTATTAATATAAATTCGAGGATATATATTAATTTGATATTTATGATGAAACTCGTGTACCAAATAAACTTTACTTTTATTTCTAATATGTGACCAAGTAAAATTTGTTTGGTAGATGATTGTCATCATTAATGTCAAATTAATATATATCCACAATTTATATTAAATATTTATTGGTACACGAAGTTGCCAAAGACTATTATCAAATGATACAAACACATGATATTGCCTCCTACCAAAAACATAACAAATAATCCCAAAATGGAGGTCTCGAATTCACCTCCGATCCCCATACAAACAAATACACATGTATACGTGCTCCCACTTAAAATAAACTGAAAGTACAAATTAATAGATGAAAATGTTTACTTGTTCTGCACAATGTCATTAAGTACGGTTCACGATTTAACAAAAATCCTACAATTTGTAAAACTCAATGAGTGCACACATATTTCAAATAGTCTTTCAAGTAAAAAAGGATGAATTTGAACTTATAATACGATATTATGCGTATGTATATGGACTTATTTAGCTAAAATCAATAGTTCTATATATTTAGGAGTATACTGAAAAGATGTTCGAAGTAGTGGTGGCATGTCGTTAGTACAAATTGTGGTAGTGAGTCAAAAATAACAGTTAAGTCACTAATTCTATAAGCAACAATATATGTAAAATTACATGTCGCCGTTAATACTAGCTATTAGCGGCAGCGTAAACTTACTGGTCGTCTCTACTATTTTGGCAATTGCGGCGACATGTGATCATGAAATAATCTTATGTATCTTACATTAAAATAGCAATGACAAGTTCCGCAAAAAGTTTTGTCACGGATTTGGTTTTGATGGGTCAAAAATAGCCACGACAAAGACATCGCTATTAAGATTGCCAAACACATAGCGTTTTGCTGGCAACCACATGATTCAAATATTTGCGATGCATAGCATCACAAATATTGATTGCGAATAATTGCAATGACATTTCTTATGTCATCTATGTCAATCTGGCAACGACACTATTAGTAACGTAATGACGGCGTGTAAATCGCTAATAGTACTTTAATTAATCCCAACTCCATGACCCTTTTGTCACAATAACATGAGTAACAATAAAGAATGTATAGCTAACTTTCAATTAAGAATTAAATGCCAATATTGAGCAAATTAAAACCAACATATCCCATTCCTTTGTGTGAAGAAAGTGCCATATTTAATTTGTTTTAATTGTTCTTATGGTGTTCAATTAGTGCAAGCTAAGGGTCCTTGTATATGATAGTTTTTCAAATCTATTTCTCAAAAATTGGATTGAGAGCACATGTTAAGAACAAGATGGAGTAATTATAGATAAGTGTAAAAAGCTCTTGAGCCTTCTATGTACTCAACATGGTGAACTCTCTCAATTTTACCATTCTTACACATTAACCCCATTATATATAAGACTATGTAAAATGTTGCCATTGTTTTTAGTGAAGATGGTATTATCCATCGTATAGAAGTATTCATGATGAATTTACTAAGCACTTGAGCCCACCACAAATATCATTAACTCTGAAAGCAAAGCCACAATATATAAGGAAAGTATATATGTTTGGTTTTGACAATGCTATAGTATATCTATATTTAGTGAAAATCCTAAATTTTAACGAGAAAGTTTAAAACAAGTTGTAAATAACAAGTTGTTCACCTTCTATAAGGGAAGCACATTTTAACATTTAGACTCACAAACAAAAAAAAAATTTAACATTTGTTTGTTTCGATGAAGTTATACCGATGTTGTAGTGTATGCTAGGTTTGATGGTATAAGACTTGTGTAACTTATTTTAGAGTGTGTGATATCTCTCAATGAGATAAATAACTTGTTTGGTTGTACAAAGTTATAAAATTGAATAATATTTTATATATTTGAAAATGATTGACATCCCCAGAAAAGTGTCATTCCAAAATGTTTGGCGTCACATTATAACTTTGCTAAGATATATGAGGAAGGAGGAGCACAAACCAAATCGTGTCTTTCATTGTTTTTTGGATCCCAATGATAAAACCAAAAATTAGATAATTATAAAAAATCCAAATCCATTAAACGAATGTAAGCAAAAAGTAAATAAAACATAAATAAGTTAAAAATCATGTATATAATTCAAATAAACTTAATCAATCCAAAAAATATAACATATGTTAACGTGAGAAAATTGAAATTTCTCCTTATTTAACTCACAAGGAATGGACCAAATTTGTGCATATGGAAAGAAAAACGCACCTTCAAATTGCTAACAACAAGAATAAAACCTAGAAGCCAAAGTTGTGGAACTCACCTGAATTTGGCTTTGAGGAAGATAAATCAGGGAAGGGTAGGTGGGGAGGTTTTTGGGAGAAAGGAAGAAATGGAGTATGAAACTGGCTATGGTAAAAATAGGGTTTTGAAGTGCTTTTATATGAAAGTGGCATATGAGAGTCACTTTTAATTTGAATTACATATCATACCTGGAAATGTGATTCGCAATAAATATTTAGCCTTAAATGCACTATGAGACTTGCTGGCCTTCGATAATTGAAGCAAATTAAAATTAATTTACTTTACAAATTTATCAATACCTATAGTGCTGTAATGATGATAGACACACACAATATGATGTACCTGATATGTTTCCTATTAAGTAATTTTAATCATTTTCCCATATGTGACAACTTGCCAATTAATTTGTGCTTTTAATACAACAAAATCTCTCCCTATTCAAAAAATTAATTACATTTTAATTTGGATGGCATATATATCATTACTAACATATCCTTTTGAAATATTTGTTGAATTCCTATACATTGTACTAATCCATAAAACGCCTTTACCATAGATGACACAAAATTAAATTTCACAAAAATAGGAACGTCTGGAATCATAAAATGAGACTTCAAATATAAAGGGCATTTTGAAATGGTACTCTTGAAAGAAAAAACACACACACACACACATACATATGACTATATATATGTGCATATGTACAAATAATCACATTTCGTCCCTCACAAGTTTTAACTAAGACCAACAAATTAAAGATGTACACACTAGTTATGTTTCTACAAATTAAACTAGAATAACACAAGTTTAATAAAGTACCACTTGACCATAGGACATTCTCTCTTAAAACATAAAACGAACTAAACCGGTTTATCTTAAACGGAAAACATGGGAATTTGGGTTAGGAAATTGATTTCAAGTTGGAGGAAAACTATTCCTAAGGTTCACCTAATTATAAAAAACTTGATTATCGTTCGAAATTACAAATACCTCTTAAAATTTTATAAATGCCTCCTTAGAATTAAGATTTGTATTTACCTAACTAATATCTCTCTCTTGAAGGTGCAACTCAAAAAAAGAGAAACAAATATCAACGGGCTGGTGTTTGTAATTTTGAAAAATACCGAGTTCTTTGTAATTAGAATAAACAATAAGAGTAATTTTTATAATTAACCAAAACTATATAAAATATCCATCATTCTACTCTTTGTTGCCGTCATCAATGTAGATAGCTTTAGCTTTAGATTTAGTTGCCCTCTTCCTTATCTCTTCTTCTAGTTCGGTGGAATGATATTTCTCGACCACGGAGATTTACCTCAAGTTTAGAATCATCCATTTCCATTATTTCAAACACGAAAAATCGCCCTCCAACAGTTATGTTCACACACCAAATTGCCTCCATCCGTGAGCCAAATGCCTTTTGCTTTCTTTCCCGTAGAAATATATCTCATAAAGTTTTCCAAAAATCTCACTTTTGCTCGGACATTGGTTGATGGCAATATTGAATTCACTCGAGTTGGAAAATTACGAAATAATAAAAAGGTAAAATATAAAATTAATACATATATTCTTACTAGGAAATATGTCGTAGATAAAATTGAATGAGGTAAGACTCACACAAATTAAGATTGTTAACAGCTTTACAACATTTTAGTGCTTTTTTGGAGGAAATTTTAGTGCATATTATGCACTATTTTAGTGCAAAGTCTACATTCAATTTCCGGTTTGCAGTAAATTCTACACAAAGAAATAATATTCCATAATATTCAATTTTATGCATATTTTCATACACTAAAATTATTAATTTTTAAATAAAAGAAGAAAAACTTAGTGCGCACAACTACGTATAATGTTGCACTATCTCTAGCGCAAAACTTTCATATGTACAAAATTGCACACACTGTGATGCAGTGATAGAGCAACCGTTTCCTCCAAATTGAAGACTAATCAAATGTAAGATATATAACTAATTACCATATGACAAAGAGGTCTAACTGCAGATTTCGTTAGACACATGTCGAAGAATGGTTTATCCCCGAAAAGAGAGGCATCACCCCATCATCCTCTCTTATATCAGTTTATCGAGAGATCTTTGCGACTTTTCGTTGTAGATAATTTATCCCCTGATTCATACATCTAAAACATTTTAAAAGAAAAAAATAAATAAGTCACCAAACAACTATTTCACAAAAAATTACTTCTATAAGTATCAAAAGATGACCTTTAAAAGTTTAACAACTCTTACTTCAATAATCTTCTTTTCTTTTTTTTTTTTGAAGCTATTTTAAGACGTACAATTCCGAGTTCCTCACGGTGTTAGCTATTGCTCCATCCTTAGGTACAACCTCCTTCATCGCAAGGCACACACATAAAAATATTGAAAAACCAAATTAAAGTTGTAATAAATAAAAAAAATCATGAACATTGAGTTCACAAAAGGACATATAAAAAGCAACAATGACAACTATTCCAAGTGAATTTCAATGTGTTAGTGATTCTCACAAGAGTAGATGATCCATCTTTTAACACATGCAAGGTGTATTTTTTTGAAGTACAAAAGAGAATGCGGTTCAATAGGATTTACAGAAAATACTTCTCAAATCTTGAAAATGGGAGAAAAAAGAAAAAAAAGTAAATTCTAGAGTTTTTTGCGTTCACATGCAACTCATTACTCACATAAGGTTTTCCGAACATTTTGGGAAATTTCTTCGAATTGATTACTAAACCATAGAGTTTTTCAAGATACATAGCGATTTTTCGGAATGAAATTTGAAAAAGAGTAATTTTGTCATACCCTTATAATTAAAGACTATAATTGCAGTTTAAACCGATTTTGTAAACCATACCTATTACGGAAAATTAAGGTATTCTTCATCCAACTTGATATTTTGTGATATATAGTTATGAGGAGAATAAAATTATAAATGAATTTAATAGATAATGCAATAGAAAATGCTATCCGATTTTGATTCTATTGTTACATATGGTTTGTCATCAATTAAAGGAGTTATGCATATTTTCACATACATAAAAACATAAAGTTAAATTTTCATATATCTCGACAATCATAAAAGTGCGAAACGCAAAAAAATACCTTTTTGCTATCCCGAAAAATGGTGTGAAGATTATCCCAAGCTTCCTTGGCAGTTGTAGCATCAATAATCATCATGAAAATGTTGGGTGAAAGAGATTTGTGAATAAGAGATAGAGCTGTTGTATCATTCATCTTGTTTTGTTTTAGCAAATGCATATCACTATCATTGAGCATTTCTCCTTGTTTAGGCTTTTTGTAGCCTTTTTCAACCAAATGCCACAACCCTTCTGAAATTAATTGTCTTTTTATCTTTCTAGACCAAATTGGGTAAGCCTGTCCAGATAATGTTTCGAGAGTGAATTTGGAGCTTGAACCAGCCATTTTTTCTTGTTCCTGCAAAACAAGTGTAAGACAAATAAGATGGTATTTATTTTTTTAAGCTATCTAAAGGTTTACTTATATGGTGTTAATTTTCTAATGTATGAACCATTATTGAAATTGGTAAGGGTATGTTTGGTTGGCTTCCTCAAGAAATCAACCTTTCCATTTACTTCCTAATCACTACTCAATCATTATTTTATATTTTCCGATGTATTTTTATTAGTACACATATTTCCATTCACTTCCAAAAACTTGTCCCAATCAATACTAAACAAAAATGCCCTAAGTTTCTTTTCTTTTGATAAAATAATACACACAATTCAACTAAACAATACTAAAACATAAAATTACAAAATGGTAAAAATTAAATAAAATTACATATGTAATATATTTATCATTTATAAAGTAATATTAAATAAATAAAATAAGAAATCTTATAGAATATTTATTTTTAGTGTAGAAAGTGGTGCAAACTATTGAACATAGAAGTGCGATTCTACACAAAACTAGTGCGAATCTCGTACTAATGTGGTGCAAATTACGGAGATGTTCTAAATATTTAAACAAAATGTATACATATGTGCATGTATTATGGATGATGTGGTAGTAGTTCAACTAATTAGTAATTTAAAGGACATGACAAATAAGTAAAATGATGAAAAACAAAATCGTACAAAAGAACTTCGCAAGAACTAACACACACACACACACACACACATACACACACACACACACACACATATATATATATATATATTGAGGAGATCTCGTGTGGCGACCTCTTACCATGTGACAAAGTATGGATTGATCCCATCCATCCACACCTTTTATTCAATGGTCAGTTGTTATTAAAAATAAATGAATTATCAATTAATTAATAGGTGGAAATGACATAATAGTAACTAGCAAAATGTCATAAATCACGCCCTACAATCAAGGGATTAATTAATATCACATTTCCATAATCAAATTGTGCACCATTTTAATAAATTTAACTATACACCATTGAATAAATGAATGTACCCCATTTTATATCTAATAGTGCATCATTGTATAACTAATTGTACATCATCTAAAGGAAATATAAAGACAAAATAGTGTAATCATCTTCCCATTTAATAACTTAACTCTGCACCATTTTATATTTAATAGTGCATTCTTGTATAACTAATTGTACATCATCCAAAAATCCTATAAAGACAAAATAGTGTAACCATCTTCCCATTATGACGCCCTACAATCATGGATATATGTGATAAAGATCACGTTTCCATATCTCGAATTATGCACCATTTTAATAGCCAACCGTACACCATTTAATAACTAAATGTGCACCATTTTATATCTAACAAAGTGCATCATTGTATAACTAATTGTACATCATCTAAAATTAATTAAGGAACTATAAAGACAAAATGGTGTAACCATCTTCCCATTTAATAACTTAATCGCGTGCACCATTTTATATCTAACAATGCATCATTGTATAACTAATTGTACATCATCTAAAATCCTATAAACACAAAAATGGTGTAAGCATCTTCCCATAATGACGTTCTAAAATCATGGATGTGATAAAGATCACGTTTCCATAATCAATTATGCACCAGTTTAATAGGAATCGTGCACCATTCAATAAATCGATTGCGCACCATTTTATATCTTAAAGTGCATCATTGTATTACTAATTGTACATCATTATGAGTAAACCACAATTGAATAAAAAGCGGGAGCAATTGTAAAATCAAATCCCATAAAAATCACTGGATTGAATATTGGTGTACATTTAATTATACAATGATGCACTTTGTTAGATATAAAATGGGGTTGGGGGAAATTGCAAAATTGGTTCTATAACTATAGGCGGTTTGCAATTTGGTCCTATAATTATTGAGTTTGCAAAATTGGTCCAAAGAAGTTTGATTGTTTTTGCAAAATTGGTCCTATATGTTTCATACCTAAGCAATTTAGGTCTTGTAAGTATCAAGTTGTTGCAAAATTGGGCCTCTGGTTTATTTAATATTTTCAAAATACTAAGGATACCCTTATACACATCAATGGCTATATGACTAAGTGTTTTGCTCACAATGGTATTAGAGCCTAGGTTTATTAAGAACTTTTAGTTATATTTATTATATATATTTATTTAATTAACAATTGGTGAGAGAATTTTCTCCGGAAGATGGATCTAGATAATTGTCCAAGATGTCTACCTTATAGGACACAACGGGACACTACGTACAAAATTGGGAGTACAACTGTACCCCAAAAAAATTCAACTATTTTTTTAGTAAAGAAAAAATTAATAATAAATTTGTACCCTATTTTTACAAAAAGTAAAAATAGAATTAGAAAATTCAAATAAAACAAGACAAGTCCCTACAATAAAATTTCAAGAATTAAAAAGCATTTTGTACTACGACTTTAAATAATTAACAATATCTATATGCACATTTTTTTAAATCTATCGTACCCCAACTTCAAAAATCTTGGATCCGCCACTGATATGATATATCGTCAAATTTTGACGACATACACCAGGACAAGATAGAATATTGGAACAAGCATATTAAAACCTCTGAATAGAGACTGGATCTAACAATGCCACGAACAAAATGTGTGCCAGAAAATGTGATTCTTATATTCTATAAAATCTGGGTTTATCTAGAAAAATTAGCTATGATGTTTTAAGGACTAAAACTGTTAATGCTCGAAAGTTATAGGACTAAAATTACTACTATTAGAAAGATAAATGACCAAAAATGTTATTTAGCCATAAGAGCAAAATTGTCTTGGACAAAAAATTCAACTTTAAAAGATAAAGGACTAAAATTACAACTACCCCAAAGTTACAGGACTAAAACTGCAATTTACCCTAAAATGGGGTACATTCCGTTATTCAATGGTGTGTAGTTCAACTATTAAAATGATGCACACTTTCAGTTATGGAAATGTGATATTAATCAATTCCTTGATTGTAGGGGCGTGATTTATGGCATTTTGCCAGTTACTATTATGCTCTTTCCACCTATTAATTAATTGATAAATTAATTATTTTTAATAGTAATCTGGACCATTGAATAAAAAAGTGTGGATGGATTGGATTAATCCACATTGGCATACTGATACGCCGCCACATTTGATCCTAACTCTCTCTCCCTCTCTCTCTCTCTCTCTCTATATATATATATATATATATATATATATATATATTATTACTTCCGATTTTTTCAATTTTAAGGGTGATACATTAGTGACAATCAAGTCATAGCATGACCTGGAGCTAGTTGATAGATCTTGAAACGTTTGGTATAGGCTTTTAACAACTATATAAGGTTTGATATTGCTACATTGCATATTTTGCGGTTCAAGTTCAAGGGAAAAAAATATAATTCTCCTAAATATGATGAATATGTCATATGCATTTAATAGTCCGTTCGGACATTATACTTTATTAATAAGGCTATGAACGTTTCTGGTGATCGATTATTATTAAAACATGTTCATGTGCTAATTTTTCAGATTTATCGCATCTTGATGTGAAATAACATATCAAAATATAACTTATTAAGAATGAGGTAACATGAAAACAAGATCACACATATATAACGTTTTTTTTCCTGTAATATATGTAACAATAAAATTTATAATCCAAAGACAACGTCTAAAACTATAAAAAAGCTCAATATATATGTATCAGCTTTCTCGGGGCTCGAAGATGGATCAAACTCGAACGTAGATCAAATTGTTTGATTTCCCACAACAGTGTTAATCATAAAACAAAAGAAAATAAAAGCTTTCAAATCTTAAAGCAAAGAACAAGAAATGATACGATCGATTGGAAATAAACCAAAAATTAAAAATTATTTCCTTAAAGCATAATTTCAATGATTAATGTAAAAAGAAATTATTGGGAAATTGTTTTCACTTACACAAAGTGTTGCCAAAATAATTTCCTCGGTTGATTACCCTGTGGCCTGAACCTGAAAACCTGTGTTGTAAACGCCGTATTCTCTGTATGTGTACTCTTCTTGAGATATATATATAGCGACACTATATATTAGGGTTTCAATTATTCGTCAAAGACTTACGTCGCATATATAATTATACGTCGATCTTTGCGTTAATATATATTAACCATTATTCGCTTCAAGACATCGCGTCATCAACCTATTTAATGTTTCTTCTCAATTTTTTGGACAAAATCCTTTTATTAATTAGTTAATTTTGTATTAAATTATATATTCCCTATGAAAAGCTCAATTCGCCCCATAGCCATGTCAACATCCACTTCCTTTTTAATTTTAGTTCTTTTTTTTTCTTTGTTTATAATGTTGGCTAATTTATATATTTATTATTATTTTTTTAATCAATTTTAGGGCGGGCCAGAAAAGTAAATGAGTATTTGAATTAATAACTTGATGTTTATTATTTTGCCGAGATGAAATGTCCGATTCTAGAATAGAGTGACGACAAATTCTCTTCCAAATGTATGCGTGATAATTTACATTTTGCACATACCACAACTTAATGTGCAATATTATGAATAATTATATATATATATATATATATATATACTACTTTCATCCCAATTTAGTGCTCTTGTGTGGTTATTATATATACGGAGAAGTTAACAATTTTTCTGTGTACGTAAGAGCATCTCCAGCAGTCAACTGTATTTTTGTATGTGTTTACATTATTTTAGAGGAAAATTTAGAGGAATTCAAGATTCAACTCCAACAGTAAACTCTATATTTCACTCTAACTTGGAATATTCCATTTTTATTCTTTGTTATATTGAATTAATATATTTATTAATTAATAATTTAGCATATATATTTATATATTTATACATTAATGTTTAATATTTAGGTTTTCTAATATAATTAAATATAATTATAATTTGCATTATTGGTTAATTTGAAAAATTATATATAAATCCTTAAATTAAAAGTAATAAAATTAATTTGAGCATAAAATGAACATTCCATAATAGATTAACAAAAGCTTAAAAACTGGAAAATAGTCCTTGTACCTCACAACACTTAAACATTTTACAACCAAGCTAGGTTTCATAAAAATTTCATTTTGGTCCCTAATCTTTGGGAATTTTACAATTTCACCTCAAATTCCAATAAAACTCCTATTAAGTCCCAACAATACACCAATCCATCAACAATTTATCAACTCCAAGAACTTTTAATTGGAACAATATTAGAAATGTGTACTTGTAAATATAGTACTCTGACAATGAGCGCATAATCCCTGTTCTAAGCCGCAATCTCAATCGTCGGCCACTCAATGCAAAATCATAGCAGCAAACAAAAAATCACAAACCAAAACTACATTCAATTTGTTTCTTAGCCGAAGGAAGAATTAACCGGACAAAGGCTTTGTCAATGCATCCGCAACTTGGTAAAGGGCAGGAACATGTTGGACAGAAATAAGCTTAGCAGTAACCTTTTCTCTAACAAAGTGAAGATCTAGCTCAAAATGTTTAGTCCTGGAGTGAAAAACTGGGTTAACTGATAAGGAAACAACTCCTAAATTATCAGTCCATAAGGTTGTAGGCTTATGAATGATAAAACCAATTTCAGACAACAAGGAGTGTAACCAAATAATATCACAAGTAGTATTAGCAATACTCCTGTACTCTGCCTCAGTAGAAGACCTGGAAACAATAGCCTGCTTTTTGGCACTCCAAGAAATCAAATTTGGACCAAAATAAATACAAGAGCGGAGGTAGATCTCCTATCATCAACATCGGATCCCAATCCGCATCTGAATAAGCGGTGATACTTTTAAGAAGACTAGCGGCAAGAAGAAATGCACCATGATCACTAGTGCCAAACAAGTACCTTAAAATCCTCTTGACAAATTCGGCAAGCCCATTTTGTTGGGGAGTGTATGGGCAAGAAATTTTATGGATAATGCTGAATCGAGAAAAATTTTCTTTGAGTGGTTTAAATTCAATTCCACCATCAGATTGAACAGCCTTAATCTTCCTGTTACATTGGTTTTCAACTAAGTTTTTGAAGTTAATGAAGGCTTGAATGGTTTTAGATTTATATTTAAGGAGGTATATCCAAGTGTATCTGGTATAGTGGTCTACAAAACTGACATACTATGTAAAACCATTGTTGGATTTAATAGGAGAAGGCCCCCATAAATCGGTATGAATCAAAGCAAGTGGTTCATTATATTCGATGTGAGAGATGATGATATGGTTGTTGATGACTCTTTCCCTTTAAACAAGATGAACAAGTAGAAACACTTTTATTATCATCAAAGGGAAGATTACATCCTTGTAACACTTTCTTTACAACATCATAAGCAGGATGTCCTAGCCTAAAATGCCAAAGATCTAAGTCCTCTCCTTTGAGATGTAGAGTGTGTCTTTGTCTTGGAAAAAGAAAGCTGGTGAAATTTGAATGAAGAAGTTGTCTTTGAACTGTGAGAAGATGGACGATTTGGAGAACAAGAGAGATTGAATTTGTAAAGACCATTATCAAGACTCCCCTTGAGTAAAACCTCCCCGTGGCTTGATCCTTCACCAAACAAAAGAAGAATGAAACTCAAAATAGACATTATTATCTCGAGCAAACTGAGACACACTGATCAATTCTTAGTAATAGCGGGGAACATGAAGAATATTTTTTAAAATAAAAACATGATAAGAAGAAGGTGGTTTAACTATAGATGAACCAATATGGCAGATTTTCAAACTTTTACCATTGCCCATATGAATTCTGTCACTTCCTTGATAGTCACTAGAAATGTTGAGGTTGCCAAGATCATACGTGAGATGATTAGTGGCCCCAGAGTCTGGAAACTAGCTAACATCAGAAACATTATCTGGAGTGTTGCTTGCTATGTTGACAGAACTGGCTGAATTTCCTCCAAACCGACCGGATGGATTGTCTTTGGGAGGAAGCGAGTGGAATGGCTATTGTTGGAAGTAGGAGTGTAGCTGAGATTGCTCTCGTGGTAACACTTGTCTGCAGTATGCCCAGGAATAAAGCATATTTGACACCGAGGCTTCCAATTGGAGTTCCAATTTTTGCCACCTCTTCCTCTAGGATTGCCTCCCCTAAAGGAATTTATGCCTCCTCGGTTGAAATTAGCTCCTCTGCCTCTGAAATTCTGAGAGGAAGAACCTCTTCTGTTAGTAAACTCATGAGTGGTGATGTTGGCACTTGGTATAGACCCCTCAGAGTTGATATGTATGCCATCTAAACCTTCCAAGTATGGCCTCATAGCTAAGCGGCGGGGCATGAACCTCCATCAAAGTGTATGGATCAATCCAGAAGTGACGAGACCATCACGGGGTTATATTGAGCCTGACACGAGACAATATAGGCGTCTGACTTTGTTCACTTATGTGCTCTCCTACGATAGACAACATGTCACGGCATGCTTTAATTTTGTTAAGGTATTCCCTCACGGGCCATAGATCATTTCTTCAATGTTTGCGATTGGAGCTTGTCTTGCATTATTTTGGCCTAGAATGGCTAGCAAAGCCGCTCCAAACAATCCTAGATTTCTTTAGAAGTTATGAGACCAATAGTGGTGACAAGTAAATTTTTCGAGAGAGAGAAAGGATCGAAGATGCTATGATTTGATCCTGTCTTTTCCAAAGGACAAACCCTGGATTCAAAATGGTTGTTTTGCCTTGACATCAACAATAATCCGGTTTGGGGATGGTCTTCTCGATCGAGAATTTTTCAAGCCATAACCATTAATGGCGGCAAAAAATCTGTTGTTTCCATATAAGGTAATTAGTCTTAGTCGACAATACCAATAAGGCGACTTTGAGGATAAATCACCGAGTTGGTTCACTCACACGTAGGATGTTGTAACCATTTTTGTTAAAAAGATAAAAGGAACAAAAGGAAAGATGAGGTGAGCCAGGATTTTATTCCTGGGCTCACGATACCATGAAAACATTCAGATAAAGACATAAAGAATAAAAGGAAATCATATTCATTAAGTGAAATTAATATTCAATGATAATGTGGTACAAAGGATGGTGCTGTGGTGATATATATAACCGGTAAAAGTGTAGGTCCCAAGGGGTGTAAGTGTAAGGTTTAGAAGGGGGAGGGTTGAATAAACCTTACCAAATTTTCGATTTAGTCCTTTTATATCTACGAGTTGATACTACACAGCTTGTGTCCTTGATGGACCGATCAACTTAGTCACTCAAGAGTTAATCACTCAACAAACTCAATTGAGTTTGTTGATGGAGTAACTCGGCTATTAGCTCTAAATTAACTCATTGTGGTTTTGTTTTCATGGAAGACTTAACACCCTTAAGTTTGATTAAGTAAGAGTTTAGTGCTTGGTTTAGTACTTATAATTTATCAAGTGGATAGCAAATTTATCGGCAGATATAAGCGATTAAAATTGCAAGAATTAAAGTCTTTGAAATGTAAATGACACAATGAAATTTTTATAGAGGTTCGAAGATGGGGTAATTCTTCTACTCCTCTCTTCTCCAACTCTGGAGGAATCCACTAAGTAATGATCGGTTTACAAAGTGGTAACAGTCCGGATACAAGTCTTGATCACCACGGTGACTTGATCCTTTGGGACTCGATCACGGAGACGCCTTGATCACTCGGCCGCTTCTCGTGCGACTCGAAACTTCTTCACGAGCAGGCAATTTGCCTTGCTACTACAACTCACTTGCTCAAGCTCTTTGGATTTGATCACGAAGCCCTCCAAAAGGTTAAGACTTGGCTCAACCTTGAACCTTCCTACAATCCTTCCCGGAATGTAGACCCCTTTTTTTCGATATTTTCCTCTTCAACCGATTGAAGTTATCTTTCCTCCACGAGGTAAGTGTTGGATTGATGTTCTTCGTAATGTAGGCTTGAGGATTGAGAATATTTCGATTATGCTTGTATATCTCACATATGTGTCATCTATGTGTCTCTTATTTCTCAAACAAACTCCTCGGCCTTTTATAGTGAACTTTCAAAAATTTGCCCGTTGAAGAGATAGGCTTATTTTTGAAAGTCACTTGCGATCGTTGGCTTGTCTTGTTGCAGTTCTTGGAATTGCCATTTCCTCGTATGAATTGTTCTTTCACCTTTTTCGGAGTTCGACACGGTGTAGTGCTTCCCATTGGTTCATTCCTTTTGCACGCTTCGGGGACCGAGCACTCAGAGAAAGGAGGTATGGAGATATTACTTGTTTAAGTAATTCTCTTGATTTACGTGCAACGGATCTTTTTCTGATTATCTCGACTTATTTGCATTTCCTTGCTTTCCTCGGTGACTTAGAGTCGACTTCAATCATGGATGACTCTTCTTGTCACTTCAACTTGAGACTTGGCTTTTCTTGAGTTGACTTGATTGATGCTCCACTCACCGCATCTCACCGCTTCTTCTTGATAGAGTTCCCATCTACTCTTCTTTGCCATACTCAATTTGTTTCGCAATGGAGTCTTCCTTCAAGTCTTGATTGTCTTCTTGCATGTTAGGGCGTAGTGACTTAACTTAGCTTGGCCTCTATTCATTACAATGCATTTTACAACAAGAATTGGGGTGCCAACTTTCTATTCTAAGTTTTACATGGCATTCATCAAAATCTAAACAATAAAATTCCTAACAAAAAGGAATCTAAAGATAACACTTTTACATAATAATTGGCTCAATGATCGCAACAATCGTCGAGGAATAATAGAAAAGATCTTTGAGTAAAAATGATCTTTGTGGGATCGAGTGCAAGGTGATCACATGATGATCAACGATTGTTCTTGATATCATCGGGATGGTTTTTTTTTTTTGAAGATGCTTGATTTAAAGTTTTGTAGAAGTCAATTTGATCATTGTCTTTACTTTAAACTTGATGCTAAAACTCCCGTGTTCTTCTTTTATATGTTGATGATATGTTACTTGCTAGACCTTGCATCAAAACTATTGATCATGTTAGAAATTGTCTAAGTGCTAAATTTGACATGAAATATTTGGGTGATGCTAAGAAGATTTTAGGAATGAACATTGACATGGACAGATCTAAATGCATCATTTATTTGCATCGATCCTCCTATATAGAAAAGATTTTACAAAAATTTTCTATGTCTAATGCTAAATCATGAATGTACCTCTTGCCTCTCATTTTTATTAAGGAACAATCACCCAAGACGAACTCAAATGCGTGCTAAGCAAAATATTCCTTATGCTAATGCTATTGGATCATTATGTACTTAATGGTGAGCACTAGGCCCGATATAGCTTATGCTATTTGTTGTTTGAGTAGATATATGTCCAACCCTGGTATGGTGCGTTGGAATGCCGTTAAATGATTGTTGAGATATTTGAGACATTCCACTAATTATAGCTTCGTTTTTTTAAAATGTGAATCGGTATAATTTTATAGGGATATGTTGATTCAAGTTATGCTAATGATAAATACAACAGAAAATCAATAACTTCCTATGTTTTTACACTTTGTGGTTCATGTATAAGTTGGAAATCCCAACGCAACATATCGTGGCTGGCTGCACATCTGTAATCGAATATGTTGTTGTTAATGAAGCTTTAAAAGAAACTCGTGGGCTTAACGGCCTTTTTTCTTGAATTGGTTTTCTAAAACAAAAAGTTATTGTATTTTCTAACTCTCAATCTGGTATACAACTTTGGAAAAACCCGGTTTTTCACGATAGAACCAAACATATTGATGCACGTTTCGTTTCATTAGAGATATTGTGTCAAAATGTTTTGGTTAACATTGAAAAAGTGGCCTCACGAGTATAATCCAAAATGATATGGGTACTAAGTGTCTACCCTTATCAAAGTTCAAAACCTTTGTTTAAAAATTCTAAATTTTGACAACTTTGGTGATTAATACCCTTAGTTACCTTTTTATGTTGGGTTTAATAGTTCTTTGTGTGTATCTGTTGAATCCAAAATCATTGAATTAATGTTTGTGTTAATTCAATGGGGAACTTGACTTCTTTGTGTGCTTGTTGAGGTCTTACTCGATTCTGAGTAGCTTAAGTGCTTCAGAAACAACAAGTCCTCAGCTATGTCTTTGGAAAGGCAAAAGGCGATGATGATGACCAATTATTTTTCCTTAAGATTGTCTAATGATGCATAATGAATCCTAGGCCCAAACAACAACCCAATATGAAACAAGCCCGGTGTTTTGAACCCGTCGTGAACCGGGTCTTGTACTCGGACTGCGGGATCGAATTTCTTGTCCGCGGATCCGGACTTCTTATCCTGGCCATCCGTTTACAAGTTACGATCTGGTTCGTTCGTTTACCCTTTAAAGGCCCCAACACCAAAACCCTAGTTCATAATCTCAGATTTTCTCTCTTTTCTCTCGATTCTTCTCGATATCTTGATCTCTCTCTCGGAAATCTCACCACCTTGTTGGATTTACGTGTGATTAAGGGGTATTTATGTTAGATCCGAGTGATTTCTAGCTAGTTCACCTTCTTTGTGGACTCATTTCCTACTTTCAGTGAGATTAGGGTTTTGGTGGTTCGGAGGTCTTTTAGGGTTTTACGGGTTTCGAGGGTTCATACACTTGGGATCTTGAGGGCTATTGTTGGCTTAGTGGTGTGGGTGCCATTTCTTGGTTCTCTGGTGACATCTTGTTGGTTTTGGGAAAAGCGGTCTGAGCCGAATTTATCTAATATCGGTTTTAGGTTTTATCCCTCATATTGTTGTGTTAAGTTTTCTTTCTTGTAATTTCGATTCGATTGTATTTTATTTTTCTTGCAATCGAGTCTAGAGTACAATTTGTATAATAGGCTTTGAGCACCGTAATATTTTTTTCGGTACTACGTGTATCGATCTATTATAATGAGATAGATACCCAACACATTCTCCTAACTAAATGGCGGATATAATACCAAACATTTCGTTAGGGACCTTATAAGCATACTATTTTGCGTTGTATCCTTCTATTACATAAGATCTAATTAAGCACCCAAAAAGTTTTGTACGTATAAATATATACGCACAAATATATAAGTCCCTCAAAAGTTCTAGTTTTTTCCGACTTAGAGGTATCCCCATACACCGTGGGCGCAGACCCCCACACTTTTTTACAGCCAATGAGACATCCGTCCATCCGAGATATGATCCTAATCCTCTGGGGGGTAGGGAGGGTAACCACAAGTTTTAGTTAAGACCAACAAAAGATGAATTATACATGCATGCCGATAAATGACACAAAGTATTACTCCACACATTCTCTCGATTACCAAAAAAAAAAAAAAAAACAAATAAACAAAACTAAACATCAACTTTAGTAGCGACACACCATTAAAACCCACAAACCAATTTATCTAAAACATAAAAACATGCGAAACTTGATCACCAAACTGATTTCAAGTTGGAAAAGTTAAACTACATAAAATAGAAACATATAATTATCTAGCAATATTCAATCTACTTTTTGTCATCATTGCCCACGAACATTATCCTCTTCTCCTCCTCCCCTCGTCATCATCATCATCATAACTAATATTGATTGCTTTAGAGTTATGTTCCGCCTCCCTCCTCCTTATCTCTTCTTCTTTTTCGTGGAATTACATTTCTCGAGACTTGGAGATTTATCTCAAGTTTATAATCGTTGTTTTCAATTATTTCAAACACGAGAAAATCACCCTCAAAAAATTATGTTCAACCACCAGCTATCCATCCGTCAGAGCCGAATGACTTTCGCTTCCTTTTCCCATAGAAGTTTATATCATAATTTTTTCCAAAAATCTCACATTTTCCACAACATTGGTTGAGGTAATATTGGATCCGTTTGAGCGGAAAATTAAGGAAACCATAAAAAAGTAAACATAAAAATTAATATGTATATTCTTGCTAGGAGTTGAAATATGATATAGACCACATCTATGATCGATGATCTAGTCGTCAAGGTATGACTCATGCAATTAATATTATTATAGATTAAATGAAAAAAAGATTAATTACCAGAACAAAGGAGATTTCACGGCGACGTTTGGTTAGGCATATATGTCAAAGAATGGTTTATCCCCAGAAAGAGGCATCACTCCATCATCCTCTTACTCAGTATTAGATTTATCCGCGATCTTCGCAGGTTTTGTAGATAATTTATCATCTGCTTCATGTGGGGATTTATTTTTCTGAAATATTTAAATCCCCCAAAAAAGAAGAAAAAAAACAACTTAATTCACCAACAACTACATAGAAAGACATCTACTAGAATAAAAACACATCTTCAAATGTTAAATAGCTGTTACTTCATTTTTCTTTTCATTTTTTTTATTTTTTGAAGTATTAGAAGCTATATTGAACTGTATAACAAAAATAGAATTCACAATTGTAGAAAATAATTTAAACATACTTATTGTGAAGGTATTTTAGAGTCTATTACCAAATCAACAAACAACCATAAAAGAGGCATGTTTCCCGTGTGAACAAGAGTTTTCTTTAAACAAAAGGCGTGTCTGAATACAATTGAGGAGCTTTGACTTTGTCCGTTTTCTAGATACAACGGTGGAACGGACGCCAACTAGAGAAGCTACTCTCAACAAACTGGCATAATTGTTAGAATTGTGTGTAAGGTTGGATTGTGAAAAATTTGATCAGTGAATTTTCTATTAACAAGTCCAATTTTCCAATTTTTCCAATGTCGACAATTCATTTATCTTTGCTCCATCCATTACCAATTCTTATTTTTGAGATTCAATTTCTCGTTCATAATATATATCACCTTTTGAAGTTCTTGTGGTTAAGAACAAAAATCCGTATTTATCGTTGTCCTTATTAATGAATCGGTCAAAGAGAATCAATGCCAAAATATGAC
>CM071925.1:68570692-68657926 GCA_016081115.2 Rehmannia glutinosa | reverse complement strand
GAAGAAGATGTAGCACTCCAGACCAGTCATGGTTGAAAACCAAGAACTGAGTGGACAAATGATGACAGAAAAAGATACAACCTGGACAATGTAGCCAAGGACATTCTTACAAAACTCATAAAGCCATGTTCAACAAAGTCAAATCTTGCAAAACGGCCATGAAATCTGGGGGATTAAGTTGACTTTGATTTGTGAAGGTTCAGAGCAAATCAAAGAAAACAAATTATCAGTGGCTGTACAGAAGTTTGAGAACTTTAAAATGATCTCAGGAGAAAACTTGGATCAACTGGATGCTCGATTTACAGAAATCACAAATGAGCTGTCTACACTTGGAAAGGAATATACACAGAAGGAAATGTGTATGAAGATCCTAAAAAGTCTTCCAGCTGAATGGGAGATGAAGGTCATGGCACTGAGACATTCCATGGACCTATCAAAGACATCCAATCATGAGTTATTCTCAGACCTCAAAGCCTATGAGTTTGAGCTGAGAAGGAAAGACCAGGAAGAGACAGCTGTACCCAAAACAGCTGCTCTAGTTGTCAAAGATGGAAGGAGAGCTGAGGTCAAAGAGGCAATTGACCCAGAAGAAATAGCCCTAATGGTTAAAAGATTTAACAAGTTCTTTAACAAGAACTACAAGAGAGGAAAGGGTGAATCCTCCAGAAGACACTCAGCTCCCTCAAATCAAGGGATGATAGGCCAACCAAGAGAGAATGAGATCATCAACAAGTTGAGTATCAAAGGGTGACAACTCAAGAATAGAAAGAGTTGAGCAAAAGGAAATGAATATCTATGTTGGAATTAGAGAACCAGGTCACTATGCCATTGGACTCATATCCTCGTAGTCAACAAGTCTGAAACGAAGAAAAGAAAAGTCTTGAGAGAAAGAAGACAAGAAAAGAAAAAGGCAATGATGGCTGCAGAGATCGCCGAGACTGCCCGAGTCAAGAGAGACATGACTCGGGAGAGCGATGAAGTCGACTACTCAGTGACTACGAGAGAAGAAGCCTTGAAGAACCGCTTAATGGCCAAAGAACAAGATCGAGAAGATGAGGTACAATCTAACTCAACAAGCCTCGTATTAATTAGTGATAGCGATCGGTGACACACACACTTCATCACCCACTGATCTTTATGATTCATTAGGCAAAATGATGAAAGATTTTGAGCACATTAAAACCTCACACCTTTGTTGAATGAGGAAAACAACATTTACTCAAAAATCAAAACTCAAAGCCGACTAAGGAGCCGAGTACTCTAAGTCAAATAGTCGATGAGAATAAAAGTTTAAAGGTGAAAATGCTGAATTAATAGCGAAATAAGCTATAGAAAAGAGGAGAATGACCTCAAAAATGTTAGTTGCCTCATTCACTAAAGGCATCTAAATCTTTGGATGATCTTATTATGAGTCAAAGAGAATGTGGAGACAAGACAGCTTAGGATTTAATTCCTTTGTGCCATGTCAAACCTCAAGAGTAATTTTGGAAAAAGGATCTTGGTGAAAGTAGAAAAATCCAAAACTCTAAATGATGCACACACTTTCAATCCAAAGCACAATCTAAGCAAACTCGGCCTTGGTTACAAAGGAAAAGGAAAACGAGTTAAGGAGAGTGCCGAAAAGGACAGTGAGAAGAGATTATTAGTCCTCGTGGACTCAAACAAAAAATACTCAGAAAGAAAAGCAGAATACCAAAATCCTGCAAACTCATAAAAGAAATACACATGATGGGAATGGTAGAAAATATCAAGCCAAGTATTTGGAACAATGTGAACTATCGGCAGACTTATGGAATACAAGCCCAAAATGGCAAAGGCCTAGAACTCAACAAAGGCCATTCCAAAAGCATAAGAGCTTTCATCAAAGACACACATATGCACTAGCACTACACTCAAAGACACCACAATTACCCAAGAAAGGCAATTGCTAAACACATATGCAGGCATACGACAAAAGAGGCAATTTGTATGAACCAAACTCCCCAAGCAATTTGCAGATTGATTATAATTATGGCACCGATAGATGGCAACCTCTTAGAGTCAAATCATTTGGCTATAGGTTGGTTGGATCATCTTATAATTCTAACCCCTCGGGACCCGGACAAGAATGGGTACCTAAAACTTAATTTCCTTGATTAGGGTTCGAGGCAACAAGTGCAAGGAACCTGGTACATGGATAGTGGTCATTCAGGACACGTGACAGAAATAAGAAATCTGTCAAAATTCAAGGAAGTCAAAGGAGCAAAAAGTCATATTTTGGAGAAATGAAGCTCCTGGTGAAATAAGAGGTAATTGGATCCATCAAAAGAAATGGTTTAGAAATCACAGATGTTGCATATGTTGAAGGACTAAACTTCAATTTACTAAGCATCAGTCAACTCTGCGGCAAGGCTACAATGTTGGATTCAACATGGGAATATGCCAAATCAAAAATGTTCAATCTAATGAAGTTGTCTTTGCAAGGATGTAAACGAGAAAAATATGTATGTAGTGGATTGGTCAATCGCAACACCAAAGACCTCAATCTACTAGCAAAAGCATGGTTGAATCAAGTTGTGGGCATAAAAAATTTGAGTCACTGAACTTCAAAACAATTAATAAGCTAGCAAGAAGTCATCTTGTAGAAGGACTTTGGACTCGATATCAAGAAGGAAAGTATATGTGATGCATGTCGGAAGGGAAAACAAATCAAGTCGTCATTCAAAGAAAAGACATGCCCATCCTCAACAAAGAATATGCAGACCGCTTCATATGGATCTATTTGGCCCAAAGTGGAACCAGCAAAGCATAAGTGGAAAGAAATACACCTTAGTGGTAGTAGATGACTACTCAAGATATACATGGACAATATTCATGTGCGAGAAGAAAAAACTCTACAAAAGCTACCCACGGTGATGAAGAGAATACAAAATGAGAAGAGTCAAACCATTATCAAAATAAGATCGGATAGAGGAAGCGAGTTTGTCAATGGAATAATAACTTCGATCTTGTGAGAATGGTATTAGTCATGAACTATCACCGCAAGGACTCCAAATGAGAATGGAGTTGCGAAAGAAGGCTTAAATGTTAACCCTCAAGGAAGCGGCAAGACCATGTTAGCCGAACGGGGTTACAAAAAGATTTTGGTCAAGCAATCAACACGACTTGCTACACCCAAAACAGATGTATGATAAATAGGCGTGACAAAAAGACTCCTATGAGATCTGGGTTGAAGAAAACCAAATGTTGCATATTTCGGGATATTTGGATGTAAATGCTTCATCCACAATAATGGCAAAGACAACCTAAAGGCTTTTGATGCTAAAGGCGGTATGAGGGTATCTTCTTAGGATACTCTGAAAGCAAAGCCTACAGAATACTCAACAAAAGAACTATGGTTGAAGAATCCATTCATGTAGTATTCGATGAGCCAAACATAAATGGAGAAGACATTGAAGAGTCACCGATAAATTTGAAACATCCCCTCTGAGAAGAGTCTATCTTTGGTGAAGCAGAATTATCAATTGAGGAAGAAGATGAGATAGTCGAATCTCAAAAGCATTTGGAAAATCTAAATTGAGTGATCACGCGGAGTGACCAAAGAACACGGTGCAAGTCGATCAATCCGGCTAACTTACTTCAACCTGGCGTAAGATGGTGAAAGACCATCCACGTAACTTGTCATTGGAGCATGAGAGAAGGTGTCAAGACAAGATCCAGGAACTCAACAAGAAGCAATGTTCACATGCTTCATCTCGCAATAGAGCCCAAAGATGTGTCACAAGCATTGGATGACACACATTGGATTCAAGCTATGCAAGAAGAAGTCAATCGATTCGAGAGAAATAAAGTATGGGAATTAGTACAAAGACCCATACATCAAAATGTTATTGGAACCAAATGGGTATTCGTAAATAAGATGAACGAGAAGGTTACGTGGTAAGAAACAAAGCAAGAATGGTCAGCCAAAGGATATTGCCAAGAAGAAGGGGAATAGATTTTGATGAAACATTTGCTCTCGTAGCAAGATTGGAAGCTATAAGGATGTTTCTTGCCTATGCACTCACAAAAACTTCATTGTATATCAAATGGATGTAAAAGTGCATTTCTAAATGGATTATTGGAAGAAGAAGTGTATGTTGAACAACCTCCAGGATTTGAGCAGAAGACTCTTGGAGACAAAGTGTACAAACTCAAGAAAGCCCCGTATGGATTGAAACAGGCACCCGAAAGTATGGTATGATACCTGTCACAATTCCTAACCGAAAAATGGATTCACTAAAGGAAAAGTAGATAGAACACTCTTAATTCAAGACAAGAAGAGTATCTTGCTTGTTCAAATATATGTGGATGACATCATTTTTGGATCCACTAACAAAAGAGTTTGTGTGAAAAATTCTCAAACCTCATGCAAAGTAAATTTGAAATGAGCATGATGGGAGAGGCGACATTCTTCCTTGGACTTCAAGTGAAAATTGAAGGATGGAACCTTCATAAGCCAAACAAAATACACGAGAGATTTAATGAAGAGATTTGGTATGGAGGAGAAGTCTTCTAAAAAAATACCAATGAACACATCCAAAAATGGACATGGATGGATGGCAAGCCAGTAGATCAAACAAGATCTGAGCACTTATGGATCAACGCTCTATCTCATGCCTAGCAGCGGACATCACCTTTCTTTGTAGGTGTATGTGCAAGATTTCAATCGCTCCAAAAGAGAGCCATATGATCTGCGGCCTAAGAGAATATTGAGATACTTAAAAATGAAAGTAAAGTAGGCTATGGTATCCAAAGGAAGGTGGATTCAAGCTAATTGGCTATTCGACTCGACTATCTTTGGATGCACGAGTGGGACAGTGAGAGAAAAGTACTTGAGGCACATGTCAAATGCTTGGAAGCAGACTAATTTCTGGTTTAGCAAGAAACAAAACTCAATAGCCACTTCTACAGTGAAAGAATACATATCTGCGGGCGTTGTTGTTGTGCCCTAAATCCTATGGATGAGACAAATAATGAGAGATTATGAAGTTGAAGAAAAAGAAATTCCAATCATGTGTGATAACACAAGTGCAATTGCAATCACTCAAAATCCTCGTGTTGCACTCAAGAACAAAACATATAGATGTCGATATCATTTCATAAGAGATCATGTTGAAAAGAAGGACATTATCTTGGAATATATCTCAACGGACAAACAACTACCGACATCTTCACAAAACCATTATGTCGTCAAGGTTTGAAGAACTCAAACATGAGTTGGGGCTAATTGAGCTAAGCCGAGACGGAAAGAAGAGTCAAAGAAACGAAATGGAACAAAAAAGAAGGTGAAAAGGAGTCAAAACAAAAAATTAGCTCAATAAATCAATCAGATCGGAAAAGTCATTTCTATACTTAAGTCGGTGATAGCCGAGTCACTAAGAGAAATGTGAGAAGCGAGTTAAATCGGCTAAGAGATAATTTGAATAACTTATGAGCAAAATGACAAAAACGCGATCGTTTTGACTAAGCGGGAATGTTTTAAGGAACACATCGACATAATGATGATGTGCATGGACATAAAAGCGCGCACACCAAGCTTATGATTGGATATAAATGCACCGCATTAAATACGAGACATGAAGCGCTCAATATCGTCGTGCGAAATCAAGCCGTTGATTTCGATCACGATTCAAAAACCGTCCGCACGCCCTTTCATAAACCATATTTAAACCATTTTTCGTCGTTTCTCTCTCACACTTCTAAAACGTTCAATCTCTCTCAAAAAGCAAAGGCAAACACTCTTTGAAACCCTATCAAACTTCAAATCTATTTCGAACTTTTCTTGAAATTATTCGAGAAATGGCACCAACGTATAACTTTACCAAGTTGGAAAACAAATCCCACACCGGTTCGACCGTGGATTTCGGAATGGTGGCGGAGGTCCGCGACACCCTGGTGAAGAAAATCGAGGAAAAGTTAGGGAAACGCCAGGATGAAACCGTTTCTTTGGAGTATCCTATGACCTATGTGGAGGAAGTCGCGATTCTACGTGAATGCCGAGATTCACGACGGGAAGGAATCAAGTCATCTGTTCACGGAAGCGGTGACTATCACAAAAAGATTTGGTCAATATTGCTCACTACAGCCAGAGGGAGCATCTCGAGATCAAAGAGGCCGATGTAAACTTGGCTCAAGCATGGAAAGAAATAGCCAAGTCCGACGTTGTCGACAAAATAATATACACAAGAAACAAGAGAGTTGAAGGAGGACTATCACAAATTGTTGGATATCGTTGCCAAGTGTATCGACATCAAATTTGGCGACTTTGACCAACTGTCAAAGGCAAAATTGATCGTGATGGCTGCAATAATCGAAGAAAAGAAGATAAAGGGCTGAGTTTATCTGAGACTCTGCCCGAGCGTGGGGAACAAGTCCTTCAAAGAAGATGGGTCATTTGGAGGATCTCCGGGATATGGCACAGTGATTGGCGGCTATTGGAGGTGAAAGAGTACCTCTTAGACATGGGAAGGCCTTCCATGTTAACAAGAGGATGTTCGAGCTAATCTCTCCGGTGCTCGAAGCGTCGTACGCCAAGAGAGCCGACACGGTGAGGGGGAATGGTGACCCCGAAAGACACAAATGCTTCCTCTCCAAGAAGAAGAAAGCTGCCCCTGCGGCTACCAAAAATCTCTTTGCCCCCCGCAAAGAAAGAAAATCAAACATGCACCTGCCCCTGCAGCAGATCACCGCCCTGCAGCAGAGTCACCGCCCGGCCGTGTCACTCGCCCTGCGGCGTGGTCGAGAAGGACTCACAAATTCCTTCTACGATCGTCAGGAGGAGAATCGACAAGCCCTGAGCGGCGGCTCCTCGTAAACAAACACAAGACCGCCCCTGACTCACAGATGAAGACAAGCGCATGGATATTCGCAGATCTACAAGGACGAGGAGAGAAAAAAGTGAAGAAGCGAAGCACGCGAAAAGGCAAGCACGCCTATCTCGTGAACCGACAGAACACTTCCATCCTCTCCTTGATGTCTTCTCGAAAGTGATGAGGAACCCGAGAATCTGCCACAGAAGAATTGCAGATGCAGCAAGCATTGCATGAATCAAGAATCCTTCACGAGCAAAGCGATGGAGGGACCAGGAGAGTCCTCCGAACACAGTGAAATCGACCCAATGGGAGTGGTTCAAATAAATAGCCACGATGTTGCTGCTACCACTTCCCAGACTAACTCGGAAGAAGGCAATAAGGAGATGGCGATGAACTGGGCTAGTGGGGACCGATCAGCCAACCCCTATTGAAGGTGTGCCACCACCGCCCCAACGGCTGAACCATCAATTGCAACAGCCGGGAGTTTGGAGACGAGTAACCCCACTCCAAGTCACTCAGCTGGTGCGCCAGAGGGGAAACTCCCTCCACCTGCGGCAAGGTCGGAGGATCTGTGAGATGACTCCACAAAAAGAATGTAGGAGGCGAAGCAAAAGACACTCAAACACAAGAAGAACAGCAAGTTGCCACCAACGAAGCTCAGGACGATTGAGATCTGTTTCAGCTGAGGTGCCAACAGACTCGAAGGCTAATACGCTGCTGATGCGGTCGAGGCACGGAAGGAATGTACTGGGAGTTAACACTGGCGATGAAAGCGCAATCCATGGGGTTGAGACTCCAATGGATGCCACTGTAGAAGACCCTAAGACAGTGACATCGAAAGGAAGGCCAAACCTCGCAGTGAGAGAGACTGCTGGAGGAAATGAAGGCCACGGGAGGTTGAGACTTCCCGGGGTAACACAGCTGAAGTAGAGAACATCCCTCCTACAACCATCGATCCATCTCGAGAAGGAGATCGGCGCACTTCATGATTCCCGGACAACCCTGATGTCACCTTTCGGGGATCGGAAAGGCGAAGAAGAAACTGAGTCAACCCCATGACAAATCCAAAAGATTGGTGCGGATGTTCCAGGCACGAGCAAGTCGATCCCAAGACTACTCGTCGGACCTTTAATTTTGATGATGAGCCACCAATGGAAATCTCATCATCGTCCGATGACGCTTCGATAAGGCCGAGGACCAGTCTACTCAAAAGGAGAAATCAGCTGAGACCAACGGCTGTTAAGACAGCAGTGAGGCTCAGCAAGCCGAGTCTCTTGCACCACAAAACCCAATGAACAGCGATCACTGCTCCGGCTCCCAAGCTACAGCTGGATCGATTCCCAAAAGAA
Organism: Rehmannia glutinosa; assembly: GCA_016081115.2. Lineage (NCBI taxonomy): Eukaryota > Viridiplantae > Streptophyta > Magnoliopsida > Lamiales > Orobanchaceae > Rehmannia > Rehmannia glutinosa. Next base: position 68,649,744 of record CM071925.1, on the reverse strand, counting down.
CTTCACGCCCACCGCTTATCATCGAACAAATCCCAGATGGCGGTGATGAATCCTTTGTGGAATCTTTCCCTTTCTCACTGGAGATACCAGAACTCCACGAAGAGTCAGAAAATGAGCAAGCACGCTATCACAGACCAGCTCCTGTTTTTCACTCAGGCACCATTGTTCGGCCGACTTCGATTTTTGCTGTATGGCCATCACCGCAACATGAAGAATCATTTGAAGTACGAGAAGTGTTCAAGGCACTCTTTCTGAAGTTGAAAAGATGGAGAGGCATCAGGCCTCCTTGGATATGCGCCTGGACAATGAGAGATGCCAACCTTACAGGTGACTTGAGAGGCATCACAGTCAGGGTAAGGGAATGGTGGCAACAGCAGCAATCAATGCGTGTGGAACAGGTGAGATACTTCAGACAATTATTCAAAAAGCTGCTGGTGTGGAGAGCTGAAAATGTTGATGCGAAAACAAAGCTGCGGGAACACATTGAACATATGCACGAAGCTCACACTGCCGAGATCAAGCTGCTGCGTGAGCAGAATGCAAATGATATACAGCGTTTGGAAGAACACATGACAAGAAAATTCAGCCTTCTCATGGCTGAGATGAAGCTGATTTCAGCAGAATCCAACGCTACTCGGTCTGAATTCCGTGCAGCATACAACGCAGCAGACTTGAAGCAAAATTCAACCATCAGGAGACTCGACTTCATGCTTGCCAGCATGTTCCCTGGGGTTCCTCTATCCTTTGATGATGCCAAAAAGGGGGAAGAGGAATACCTTAAAGCAGCAAAATCTGAAGCTGAGAAGAAAGGAAGCGGTGACAAGGAACAATTGAGAAGGGAAAATCGGTGAGGAAATTTTGAAATGAAGAAAGGAAAATCATTGAGGGGGAAGGATCAAAGAATATGACCTTGATGATTGCACAAACCCCCAACAGGTCTGTCTGGTGACATTATAAGCGACAAAACTCAGTGACTCGCCACTCCAACACTCTCTTTTGTATCTATGGCCGAGAAGAGAAAAGAAATTGAAGCAGGGGATGAAGGAGGTGGAAGGAAGAATGGATGCCAGGGTGATGAACATTTTGAAAGAACACGGAGGCATTCCGGTTGACAGAGACACGTATGCCATTTCGGATGTCGGACATGAGCCAAGATCGATTGGCGAATTCAAAACGCTCGAATCGAAGGTTATTTTGCAAATTTGTCCTTGGCTCAAGCTTGGGATCACATCTTGGGAAAAGGGTCTCACACTATGTGAAGAAGGCTGACAGCACAGCAGACAACCGTGATCACTCTGTTTGGTCACTCCTGGCACTCACCGGAAAGAAGAAGGCCCAAGATGCAATGATACGCCTGAGGTAGAGGAAGAAGCAAAGTGATGGAGGAAGAAGCTTCGGACCTAGGCCTCCGCCCAAGAATATTGAATACGTAGATCCGGGGAAAGAAAGGAGGGATCTCATCGGGTGGCTTGACCATGTGGCGAACTTGCAAGTGGCCAAAACCAACGCCGAGTATGCAAGAAGGATAGAAGAAGAAAACAAGAGACAAACTCGGCTATGGCGGGAGAGAGAGAAAGAATAAGGAGAGATGAAGTGCCGAGGAAGGCGTATGAGAAGAAAAAGAAGGCGGTGATGACGAGAAGAAGAGAAGAAGAGAAGAAGATCTTGTCAAGATGAAAGAAGGAGAAATGAAGGAGATGAAGTGTTCTTGTCCAACCCTTCGTGTATTTTATATGTAAATACATACAATGTAAGTCTTCCGTAATAATGCTATAAATTTTTTGAGACAATTACATACTACGATACACCTTGTGATTTGTGTTAAGTACAAGAATGATATGATCAATAAAAAGATTGATTATGCGCATACATTCTATGTCAATACACTATCTCAGTATGTATCTTTGTTATTTGCATCTTTGTATGATTTAAGTTTTGGCATCATCAAAAAGGGGGAAATTGTTAGGAATTTTATTGTTTAGATTTTGATGAATGCCATGTAAAACTTAGAATAGAAAGTTGGCTCCCAATTCTTGCTTTGAAATGTATTGTAACAATTAGAGCTGGCCAAAGTGAGTTAAGTCGCCTACGCTCCAACTTGCAAGAAGACAATGAAGGCTTGAAGGAAAACTCTTTGTGAGACAATTTGAGTACAACAAAGAAAAATGACAGAACTCGATTGAAGAAGCGGTGAGATGCGGTGAAAGTGAAACATCAGTCAAGTCAACTCAAGAGAAGCAAGTCTCAAGATGAAGTGACAGAAGAGTCATCCATGATTGGAAGGCGACTCTAAGTCACCTGGGAAAGCGAGGAAATGCAGTCAAGTCGAGATAATCGAAAAGGAACCGTTATTTAAATCAAGAGATTTACTTAAACAAGTAATATCTCCATACTACCTTTCTTGGAGTGCTCGGTCGAGCGTGCAAAGAAATGAACCAATGGGAAGCACTACACCGTGTCGAACTACGAAAAGGTGATAAAACATTTCATACGAGGAAATGGCAATTCCAAGAAGTGCAAACCAACGATCGCAAAGTGATTTTCAAAAATGAGCCTATCTCTTCAACGGGCAAATTTTTGAAAGTTCACTATAAAAGGCGAGGAGTTTGATTGAGAAAAGAAGATGCGTGGATGACACACACGTGAGATATACAAGCTTATCAAAATTGAAATATTCTCAATCCTCAAGCCTACATCTCAAGAACATCAATCCAACACTTACCTTGTGAAGGAAAGAGAACTTCAATCAGTTGAAGAGGAAACTATCGAAAACAAGGGGTCTACATTCCAAGAAGGATTGTAGAAAGGTTCAAGGTGAACAAGTCTTAAGCGTTTGGAGGGCTTCGTGATCAAATCCAAAGTGCTTGAGCAAGTGAGTGTAGTAGCAAGCGGTGCGCCTGTGAAGAAGCCGAGTCGCACGAGAAGCCGGTGAGTGATCAAGGCGTCTCAGGCATCGAGTCCCGAAGGATCAAGTCATTGTTGTGATCAAGACTTGTATCCTGACATTACCACTTTGTAAACTGATCATTACTTAGTGGATTCCTCGGGGAGTTGGAGAAGAGAGGAGTAGAAGAATTACCCCATCTTGAACCTCTATAAAAACTTTCTTTTTCATTTACAAAGATTTAAATTTACGCACTTTTAATTGCTTATATCTGTGATAAATTTGCTATCCATTTGATAATCTATAAGTACTAAATCAAGTCAGTAAAAACTTGCTTAATCAAACTTAAGGGTGTTAAGTCTTCCAATGAAAACAAAACCACAAATTTGAGTCAAATTATAGCCAACAGGTGAGTTACTCTACCAATAACTCAATTGAGTCTGTTAAGAGATTGACTCTCTTGAGTGACTAATTCGATTTGTCCATCAAGGACACAATTTGTGTAGAACTCTAAGATTTAAAAGGCCTAAATCAAAAATTTGGTAAGGTTTATTCAACCCCCTTCTAAACCTTACACTTACACCCTTGGGACCTACATTACTCAAGTGTTCCCTTACGGGACTATTGAAATCACGCACAAGGAAATGGGAACATTCAAGGTAAACGGACATCGTCTAAAGCTTTATTTTGGGGGCACCATCGATGATAGTTATTGAGATTCCATCCGTCTTGCGACCCCCAAAATACACCACACGAGTAGAGGTAAAACAGTCGGCTATATGGCGTTAACGAAGCGCTATCAGGAGGCAACCCGGTATTTTGTGTGAATAAAAAAAAATTAATAAAAACACGGCCTGGCGTGTTTATCCCCACGGCCGTGTTCGTCAATCAATTGACGAACACACCTTGGCGTGTTCTTCAACTTTCGAGGCCATGTTGGCGAGATCACGCGAGAAAACACGGCATGGGCGTGTTCTTAAACACGCCCGTGTTTAATTTCGAAAAAAAAAAAAATTGGGATGAAAAACGCGCGTACAAAACACGGCCAGGGCGTGTTAAATAACACGCCCGTGGTTTAAATCGAAATAAAAAAATTGGGATGAAAAACGCGTACAAAACACGGCCAGGGCGTGTTAAATAACACGCCCGTGTTTTAAATCAAAAAAAATAAAAAAAAAAGAAAAAAGGGGCTGAACACGTCAGAACACGGCCTGGCCGTGCTTTGAAAGACGGCCGTGTTGGTACATACAAAACAGGGGGTCCGATTTTATCCCTATTTTCTTCCCCAAACCCCTTCTTCTTCTTCCTTTCTCCCTTTTCTCAAACCCTACCCCAAAATCACCAATTTCTTTCTCTTTTCTTCCAAAATCTTCACCCACACCACACACTTTCACATCACAAGGCTCTCATCTCTTCCTCCTCACAATGTCTTCAAGGTATGTGTTGTTCTTCTCTTCTCTTCTTTTCCTTTCAATTTCGAATTTTGATTTGTTTGAATTGGTATATTTGTGTGTTGTTGTGAAGATTATCCTATGTTGTAGTTAGCAAATTCATGAATTTGTATTGCCAATTTTTCATGCCCTAAAAATTGAATGGTAGGGTAATTAAAATTTGGATAGTTGATATTAATGGTAAAATCATGAATTTCTTTTTATGACATATTTCTTGTGAATTTTTGTGAGTTTAATTGAGTTTGTTTGTGGTAATTTTTTAGTTCTTGTGGTAATTATGAGAAATTATTCTTGTGATGTTTTTATCTTGCTAAATTGAGGAATTGGTCATTTGTTCTTGGTTTGAAGAGTTAGACTTGGAGTCATATGATTAATGTTCCTAAATTGTTGTTGAGATATCTTTGTTTTTGATTGAATTGCTATTATTGAAATGTTGTTGAAAAATGGATGTTGTTAAATCATTGTTGCAAATGGGGTGTATAGCTTGTGAAGATAGATTCTTGTTGAATAAGGATGTTGATATGGTGGAATTTTGAGTAAATTGATGCCTTTTCATGTTTGGGATACTATCTATGTCTCTTAAAATGGTTTTTCACGTTGTTGTAAGTTTATATTGACATAGGAATCCCAGGACGAAACGCCGGACGCATTCGTGGTGATGCTTCATCCTCCGCGGCCCCCACACACGGCGGTCGCCGAACCACTCGTACTGACCCACCGGTCCCTACCAACCCATTTGGTATATCTTTCCGAGATGATGATCATGAAGCTCAATACCATCGTCTGGCCCAACGTCACATCATTAACACACGATTCTCGGATAATCCTACCTTGGATGGGCTCGTTTCGCGTCTGGATGTGGATTGGATGTTCAATCAACTTGGGTGGGGCTATTTCATGAATCTAGCCACACCCACCTACATCCGTCTCACATTAGAATTTAAAGGTTTCTATGACGCGGAGATTACTTCGGGCCGACACGCTGAAGAAGGACGAATCACATTTCGGCTCTTCAACAATGATCACCAACTCACATTGGCAGAATTTAATTCTATCTATGATTTACCCACAAATGGGTTGCGTATAAAGCCATTGGGGTTCCGTGATCGACAATTTTGGCAAGCAATTACGCATGAGCTGGAATATAATCCTTCTTCATCAAAATCCTCATGCATTGTCAATCCTTGCTTCCGTTATATCCATCGGGTGCTCGAGTACACTATTTGGCCGGGGCGAAAGCGAAGGAGTCGTCCGACTTGATGAGCTGTATTTTCTATGGTCAATGGTGAATTCTTCTTTGGCTGACACGGGTTCTTATCTCGCCAAGCATTTTCTCAAAGTGAGCAAGAAAAACCGAGGTAAAATCGTCATTGGTGGCCTTATTACTCCTATTTCCATCCATTATAGTTATAACCTCGCAGACTTGAGCAAGCCCGGAGACCAACCCGGATCGACTTTGAATCTTGTATTGCTATGGGAATGATTCAACGGAGCGGGATGGGTTATGTTTTAAGGTTCAAAAATACAGACTACACACATCCATTCCGGATCCTTCGCACGCCGGTTCGGGACCGGACAATTGGAAGATGATGTACCCACAAGGTGATAACCCGGATGCATTCCGACTACCCGCACCGCCGGCCTCCGACACGATGCATATCAAAGTGAGGAACGGATATTGATGCTCCCTCGGCGTCACAACCACCAAGGCAACCACCAAGGCAACCATCAACCCCTATGGATGATACTAGATCTCTTCTCCACGCCATTCGCTTGGAGCAAATGGAGCGAGCTTTATTGGATCGCCGAGGGAAATGATGACGCAACATTACGCTCGAATTGAAGAACGACAACAACAATTCTTCATGAATCTTCAACAACAAAGAACAACAACAATATGACCAAACGGCAGTCTATTTTGCCATGATGGATCGTATCCAACAATGGCATATTTCGCAAGGACATTTCCCACCACCACAATGAAGGTCGTATTTTTCTTGTTTCATTTTTTTACGCTTTCTAATCTAGATCAGTATCACATCTCCTTCTTCACATTGGGGACAATGTGACCCTTGAAGTTGGAGGTGGTGAGATTTATCGACATATTTGGATAATTTTTCTCATTTTTTTTTAGTTTGTGTGGGATTGCGTTTTTTAATTAATTTGTGTGGATGTTTTATTTTTATTTATTTTTATGCACTTTTAAATCTCTTGCAAATAAACATGAGATATTTCTTTTTACAATTCGATAAGTTGTTTGTGAATTTGTTTTAACCAATTTTCCCAGAAAAAGTCATCTTTTGAACTCAAATCGCCAAAATGTTCTAAAACTGTGTGACTCTAGTATAAGGATGAATTCGGCCAAAAGAGTTTAATGTCATGAAAATAGTTTGGACTTTGCTTAAATTTAAATACTTTGTGTCATGATCGTTGGAGAAATCATTATTCGGGATAAAAAAAAAACAAATATATATATATATATATATATATAAAAGGACAAATCAAGGTTATACTCTGTTTGTTGTTGCTTAGTAACTAGGAGCATTCATGAGCCCCATGTTTGTCTTTTTACGTAAACGGCGGCAAAGACAAATATGAGTATGGGAAACCACCCTAGGAGTTTTGGAAAGCATTCAAAATTTAAACCTAGTGGAAGTTTACCTCAAAAAATGTCCTAATTTATAATTATATGCACTAAAAAAAAACGAGTTTTTGAACATCTCCTTTTATCATTACATTCTTGTATTTGGTCTAAGCGAATGATTAACAATTCTCGTGATATGACAACCGTGATGACTAAACGATTCCATTTTGAATTCACCCTCTTTTTAACAAATTGGTTGACTTGGAAGAACGAATCGATTAGCTCAATCGGGAATAAAAAGGTTAGCGATTTACTTCAAACATGTCAAAATTGTGAAAATAGATACCTCATTTTTGTTTTCAACTCCACTCTTTGTTTTAAAAATTGCTTGAGGACAAGCAAAATTTCCAAGTTGGAGGCGGTTTGATAAGTGCATTTTTGTTCACATTTTCTTAAACCTTTTTAGATAATTTTTCTAACTTTTTAGTTCATTAATCAATAAAATCAAGAAAAATCACATTGGCTTGTTTTGAATGATGAAGGTAAAGACTTGAAGCAAATTCGTATGATTTCGTATGAAAATCTGAACAAACAAAGTCTAAAAAGAAGGCAAGAAGACTCTCGTGCGCAAGAACACACCCCTAGTGTGTTGGAAAACATGGCCATGCTTCAAAAGGAAGAAAAACAGAGAAAAACACGCCCGGGCCGTGCTTACAAAGCACGGCCGTGTTTCACACGCAATCAAGAAACACGCCCAAACCGTGTTTAAAAGCACACCCCCGAAAATCCCATTTTTGCGAAGAAAACACGGCCGTGTTCGTCAAATTTGACGAACACGGCCTGGCCGTCTTTTAAAGCACGGCCGTGTTTTCTCTCCACTCAACAAATTTTCTTCTTTTCACTTTTAGGCGGAAATAATGGAGACTTTTGCTTTTTGACAACCTTTGAGCAACTTTCACACCTCATCTTGCTGCACCAAAACTCAATTACCCCCTCAATTGTCATGTGGACACAATGATTCAACCAACTCAACCAATGGAAGTGAAGTATGATCATGTGTATACAATGATTCAACCAACTCAACCATGAATGTGCACACAATGATTCAACTAACAAGCATGGAAATGGGGCATTTGTTAATATGGTATTTCACAAGATGGTGCTTATAAAAGCCAAGAGTTTGAGTTGGAAAATCATTCATGTAATATTCATTCATATAGAGATTCATTGTGTTTAACATTTTGAGTGGAATTGGGATCAAGAGGTCTTGGAGGAGTAAGCTTGTAGCAACATTGGAGAAGAAGGCTTGGATCAACATCATCTATCAAAGGAAGAAGTCATTGAGATTTTGAGAAAGATAAGTACACCATGTTTACAACACTTAAATCTTCTTGTGTAATTTATTCTTTTGTCAAAATCATGAGTAGCTAAACTACTAGTGTTTGAATGTAATGAACTCTAGAATGGATTTGTGATTAAGGTTTGTATGTTTTTAATAAAATTCTCATGTCTTGTGTGATTCACTTATATCATGTTTATTTCATTCAAGTTGATATTTTAGGTATATTAATTTGATATTTATTCCTCATCGGATAATCGAGAGATTTATGGTGGGAAAGAACCTATATAAGTGAAAAGAGTTGCATGCAATCCTAGATATAGGACGACATAAATCTTCTGAATTAGGGTCAAACCTAATATGGGAATTCATAAATCGTTATAATGCAATTTTGGGGGTTTTAACTAGAAAGAGATTTCAGTTAATCAACTTGAGATTAGGAGTTTTTCGCCTTGAGAAAGGGTTTAACTTAAATCGAATTTCTACGGTCCACATAACATGAGATTTTATTAAAAGAGGTTGGTTTTTGCTTAAGGGCTTATGGTTGTATTTTTATCCGATTGAATCACAAAAACATTCTAGAGGGATTTATATTCAACACATTTCTATCTCTTGATTTCTCATTCTACAATCTCTTTTTATTTGATTTTTTTGTAAGTTGCAATTATCTTAAATTCTCTATTTTTTATTTTCCATTTTAACAAACAAAACTCGAAAATTACTAGATTAGATAACAAAAAGACGGTAATTATTAGTACTTATAATCCTCGTGGGAATGACACTCGGTACTCAATAATCTATACTACAAAACGATAGGTACACTTGCCTATGGTTTTCTAGAGTAGCTTTTGAGCCATCAGCAATGACTCCTAACTCCGCTAGATGATCCGGTCGATTCCCCTCCCCTGTGTATGTGGGAAATCGAATCATCAAGGTCCTCAAAGATGTTCCGAATGCGAATCGGGGTGTCTTGAACTGCCAAGAGCAAGGCAACCGGATATGATCGTGGTGACCACGGCGCTGCGTCCAACTCGATCCGGATATGTAGTGGAAATCGACGGGCATGCCGCGATCCCATCTCCAGCGCTAGAAGCTCGGCGTGAAAGCTAGACACCGCTGAGAGAACAATGAAAAGCCAACATAAGTCTCGCCGAATGATCTCAAATCAATCCCTCCGCCAAAGAATCAAAGTGTCCCGATCAAACGAACCATCCGTGTTCGGCTTGATCCGAGGAGACCGAGGGGCTCGCCAAATCACAATCCTCGGCTGCGTGGAACCCGTGGTAGAGCACTCCCCGCAAAAAAAGCCAACAAGTAGGGAAGCATCCGGACCAATCCGAAGGGCTCGACGCCGACCAAACAAGAATCCAGGAGATACCGCTCCACCCGCCAAATAATGTGAGATGCCAAGAAAGGAAAGTGTCGATGCTTGACACTATTCCTTTCCTTCCGCACAAACCATAAAATCAACCAGGAAACCAAGAAACTCAAGTGCCTCGTGTGTGATCCCGTGTGCGATTCCTCCAAAATGAAAGGAACAATATCATATCGGTGGTGTGTGGAAATGTAGTGTCAAACCAAGGAAGAAAGTGATTCCACACGGATCGAACAAAGATCATTCATCAAAAAGAGGTGAGGGATAGATTCGACTGAGGAGATGAATGTGGATTATTCAAGCAACAACAAAGAACGTGAGGCAAGGGAAGTGCCACGTGCGAAGCTTGATATCCACAGAAGACGACACGAAGGAGGCGCCAAAGGAATATAGAGATAGTAGGAATAAGAGCATCGTTCCAAATGGCACCATACGTATGAAGGTCCGAGAATTTCTCCCGGAGAGAATCCAAGCGAGAAGACATAGAGAACCCACCATGAGAGGTAAACATCCACCGCATGATATCTTGGACCCATGAGATCGGAACCCCGGATATATCCTCAATGAGACTCTCAGAAGCCCACATCTAGAGACCAAGACTGATACAATCTATCTCTATCCCACATACCATCGCGAATGAACCAATCAACCGTCATATGATCCAACGGCCGATCCAAACAATGATCCGCAAGTGGCGATGCCCAAACCAAGTATCATCCTAAAACCCGACATGGTTACCCGCCAATAGACGAAAATCCGCTCATGGGCTCGAATACCGATCCACCTCAAGCGCTCCACCGATGACTATGATTATGTGTTATAGAGGCTCTACAAGGAGACCGAAGCCCATTGTAAAGATTTGCCGATCAAGAATTGAGCCCACAACGAGTGGCCTCGCGTAACCTCCACCACAACTTGTAATCAAGGCGTCGGCAATATTTGAAAGTCGGCGCAACCCCACCCACCCGAAATAGGATGGCGATAATATCCCAACTAATCCAATGAGTCTTCTTCATCCCGCATAGGATCCTCGGAAGAATCTAGCCATGATCTGCTGCTACAATCTGCTGCAGAATCGCTGTCTTTGGTGGCTGCATGACCGAAGAATATGCAACGGGGTGGCCATTAGCGTGCTCGAATAAGAGCGAGCCTACCACCAAAGGAGAGATGCCGATGCGACCACCCAAGCAACTCTATCCAACACCCTCTGAATCACTGGGAGGAAGAGCTCTTTCGTCATTCGCCCCTTGAACAAAGGGACACCCAAATAAGTCATCGGCAAGTCATCGCGAACGAAGCCTGTCACTCATGAACCATGTGCTCCCAGCCGTCAATGTAACGTGGGGCGAGAAAGAATCTACTCTTTCGGACACCGACCACCGGTGGTCGAGCGAGAATAGTGCTCCGAGAAAGTGCCTCAACGTGACGAGGCCATCGTCAGACGCCCTAGTGAAGATAACAACATCATCAGCATAGGCCAAATGAGTCACTGGAAAACCCCATCGCGTCCGATAAATCATATCCCGGTGACGTCTAATAATGGAATCCAACCCCTGGGATAAATACTCCGCCGAATAAACAAAGCGGAGATAAAGGATCCCCGCCTCGATCCCGAGTTTAAGGAAAATATCCGAGGGGTACCATTAACTGATTGAGAAGCCGCAATGCTCAATACAACTACCAACCATATCAATCCACCGAAAGGGAATCCCATCTTAATCATGGCAAGATACAAGAAGTCCCACTGCACCCTATCATAAGCTTTTGCCATATCCAGCTTCATCACCACATTAGGAACATCCGTAGCGAAGCTGATATCATGGATAAGCTCCTGCGCAAGCAATATGTTATCCGAGATAACACGTCTCGGGGTGAAACCACTCACGATTCGGGCGAGGTAACCAATGGCGTAATCGAGACCAATCGCGCATTCATAATCTTCGAGATAATCTTATTCGTCACATTACACAAGCTAATCGTCCGAAACTCAGTCCATTTCCGAGGGTGAGGAACCTTTGGAATGAGGACTATGGAGGTAGTCTGTGAACGTGGACGGCATGAGATTTCGGAGAAGAAATCAATCACAAAGATCCTCAACATCAGTGTCCGACCAAATCCCAATGATCTTTGAAAGAACATCGATGAGAAGCCATCCGACCCCGAGATACTAGACGGATCAATCCCAAACACCGCATCACGGACCTCCTTAACCGTCGGGATAGCACAAAGACCCTCAAAATTAACAGAATCGGGACGTTGGGGAAGAACTCATCACAGGGGAGTCGGATACTCCAAATCTAAGTCACAGAGATTGGAAAATGGACCGGCCGACTTACGGATCTCGTAATCTGTGTGATTGTCACACCCTCATCGTCACTATTATATATTCTTGAAGTTGTTATAACATTCAATTGAGACAACAACATATCCTTAATTTTTTAGTTATCGAATTGATAAGTTTATTTTTGCTCATTTTGATTGTTCGTATAATATTCACGTATTGAACGTTAAAACCGTCAAACTATTGAAACACATATATTTGTTTCATTCTAATAAACCGCGACTTAAAATTAAATTTGTGGCGAACCGCACTTAGCAATTCAGTTTGAAAATATTGAAAAAACACTCACACCGTACCGTGATCAACCCTATTATCAGTTAGTCCGTGTTTATTTTACATTCCCCTAAACTTAAAATGTATATGCATTTCATGTAAGTTTAAGTAAATTAATTATGATTTATATGTGATGCTCTCAAGTTATGGTATTGATGTATAAAATTGGGATCCTCTATTTCATTCAATGTTTCATCATATATCTCGTGAACTGTGTAAATGACACCACAAATATGATACCATCGTATATATGTGGCATATCGTTAACCCTTGTATCCGCATGTTGATAATACCATGTTGTATGATAAAATATGTTGTCCTATTAATCAATATATTAATACATAAATCTTGGATATTCGGATTCGAATAGTGTTGTAAGTTAATGTTGTAACACTGAAGCATACGACACACTCACACAGCGGAAACAGAAATAACACCAAGATTTTTAACGTGCTTAGATTTCTCAATCTTAATGCACGAGGCCACGCCTAGAGAAGAAACAATCCAATATTAGAAAAGCAAAGCTTATTACAAATACAACTGGATTTACGAATAGCATAAAGAATTCCTCTTTATCAATTCACCAACACATGTATTCAACTAATCTCTTGATTGTATCCTTCAAAATCTCAACCTTATTGGAATCCCTCCAACTTCAAACCCTTGAATGGTTGAGTCGTTCCACACCATAAATCTTCACCTTCTTCTCCCGAAGAATAGAAAAATAGAACAAATGGTTTCTTGAAGAAGAACTTATATAGCTCGAAAATATTTTTCTCGATATCTTCTTCAAGGAGTTGAGCTCTCCTTTTATAGTGATCAAAATCGAACCTTTGTGGCTGAAATCAATAGATTTATTGATTCCCAGATGGAGGTTACAACCTAAAAAGCAAGACATCAAGAAATAATCATTTCCTTACGGGTAAAAACAAATACATAAGGAAAGTGATTAAATGGCAATAAATGGTGAATCAATCTAGATAAGACATCCAATATTATCAAAGAACTCCGCCAACCTTCTCATAATAGAAAAAAATACCATAAATAAGAAGCATAAAATCGGCATAAGATCCGCCCGGATCATGTGCTACCGGTGTTGCATCGCGCAGTTACAACACCAAACCTCGTGACGTGCACACAAAAACCAAATTTGCCAAATATGCAAACATAAACATAGTATTTATGCAATTTTATTACTTTTAACTTTAAAGTATGCAATTTATCTGATATGAATAATTAATGATAAATCCTAAAGAAAAATAGGATTGGCTTAAAAGTTTTTGTGTTCCTATTTACTGACAATTATTTTTTTTATCCTATTTACTGACAATTATAAAAGTACCTTTTAAGGTCTCATATTTGTAACTAAAATAAATTATCTTCTAGTATCGATGATACTCGGCAGTAGTGGACGGATATATGCATACGTGTCCTCACCAGCATCCACGTATGAACCGATCAGTGCAAGGAAGATCAGTCCATCGCGGTATAAACCAAGATGGGGACTTCAGGGAGAGCCCATTGAAGCCTTAACCAGAAAGTTAACGAATACCGAGATGAAGTCCAGTGACCGACAAAGCCGCCACCTGGCAGACCCGCATAAAGACAACACAAAAATTTTTATTAAATATTCGTCACCCATGCAAGTGATGCAGAATTTGGGAGGGACAAGTGTCCCACTTGGATTGTAGATATAATAGTTGTAAACCGGCCCACTTAATATGAGAGTATAGATAGAACTTATTTATGTGGAAAAAGAAAACAGAAAAATACTATATAAATAGCCTTGTAATACGTACTCTTCCTGCATACACCCAACCAAGTGTGTTGCTCGGTTTTTCTAATAAGGGAATCTTGTTGTTGGGCAAATCATACCATCAACATATACAATTTTAGGAAACAGACCAAATATGAGGAAAGTTATAGTTTTGTTAATTAAGTTTGTGATATTACTCCTTGTAATGCTTTAGTTATAGGTAAAATCCAAATTAAAATGACTAGTGCTTTGTTAAATATTTTAGTTGGAGCAGACATTTTGTCTTCAGATATGATGACAAAATGAGCTATAAATATAAATATATATGATCCAGAAAGGAAGTAGTTAAATCTTACCAATATAAGGAAGTCAAAATATGTGGATTTTTTATATAGGTATGATTGACTAAAATAGTTCAATATGTCCGTTATTTAGAAAAAAAACTCATTTTTGTTCATTGAGGTAAACTAATGGCATCCTCATCAACTAGTTGTGAGTCTTATAAAAAACAATTTAAATTTTATAAACTATTTAAACACCATATTTCCACGGTGATTTAATTCATACTTTGACCCCAATGAGGACACTTGTGGTCAAATTTATGCTAACAATGAATATGTATGTTCAATGTACATTTGCTATTGGTAATAATATTATAAGGAAAAAAAATGTGTATTACAGCTAACATAAATCCTATTTAAATATTGATCAAAATCTTTATAATTGTTTCTCCAATAATTTACAACATCTAAGCAATCAAAAGTTGACTGAACCATGTAATTAGATCATCTCCAGTAGTCTGCACTACTTTGATGCAGAATTTGCACTATTTTAGTGCAAAATCTCCATTTCATCTCCAGCAGATTGCACTATTTTATGCACTAAAAAAGAATATTCTATAAGATTCCTTCTTTTATTTATTTAATATTAATTTTATTACATTATAACTAATAAAAATATTAAATAAATAATTTTATTTCATATAATGTTTATTAAATATTTTATTTTTGAAATTAAACAAACTAAAAAATTTAAAAATTAATGAAGTTAATGCAAAATTAAACTAACAATTCATAATATTACATATTATATAATTTAAAAAATTATCATATATAACTGAATTTATTTTAGTATTATATTTTATTAGATTAACTGAAAAATAATATTAATAGTAATATTTAAAGTTAAATAAGTTCCAAAAAAATTAAACAAAAAAAAAAACAAAAAAAAAATATAAGCCTTTCTGATTGCAACGCCATTTTTGGCGTTGTCTTGTAGCAAATTACCAAAATAGCGCCCCATTTGGCGCATCATTGGAGGATAAATGGCACCGGGCGCCATTAATTTGATCTTGCGGACGCGGGATTTCGGCTTTGGGGGCGAAAAATGGACCGAGTTCATATATTTAAACTATGAGAAAAAAAAATTGGAGGGCAACTATAAAACACAACTATTTGAAGTTTTTTATCAAAGTTTTGGGGGGGGCAATTGTAAGAAAATTTATTTATTATAGCTATAAAAAAATAATTTAAAAAAATTTTGGGGAAAAAAAATAATTTTGGAAAATTTTGGGGGGCAGCAGCCCGCCTTGTCCCCCCTCGGTCCGCCCCTGGCCATTATAAAGCCATTGTCGGGGATGGCCTTATACATAATTCTGATTAAAAATGAGAAAAACAAAAATCGTGCAATTAATTATTACAATTAGTAAAATAACTATGCTTTTTATTGCCTAACATGATTGCTGAATTATGGTACCTAAGAATGTTTTGACAACCTTAATAGGTTGGCAGTGACCCAGATAAAATACACATTTGAAAGAAAATGAATATCATTACCAATTTTTATTACAAATGAAGAAAAAATGTTGAGATGATTGTTGAATTTCAATATATTTTAATAAAAAATATAAATATAATCAGGTACATCGTTGAATTTGACGAATAATAAGAAGAAGAATAAAAAGAAAAAGAAAGAAAAAACTGATAATACCTATATAAAGTGTTTTTTTCCTCTGAAAAATAAGACGATTCTAGCAAGAGCAACACAACATGGTACAAAATATTTAAATATAAATATCAGACTGCCAATGTATTTTTTTTTTCGGGGACTTAAAAAAAAAAAAAAAAATCATTTTGTTCCACCGGTAATACCGTAATAGTTAGTGTTTGGCAACATCTGCAAAATTTTGGGTGCTTTTATTATAGATATAATTTTCGTTGTTTTCTTTTACTCTTATTGGCTTCTGATACTATATAGCTTTTCAACCATGAAATTATGGTGGCTGATTGGTTTGAATGTAGAATGGATTTTGGTAAAAACAAAAGACAAAATCAAGAGTGGATTTTGATGATTTATCAAAAGAGGCTACCACATGGGTCCAAGAGTACTGAAAGTGATGGCAAGAAAATGGCCAACCAAAAAGAAGCCTTTTTTTAAATTATAAAAAAAATAGGGGTGTTACTTTTATCTTTTTCTTTTCTTTATGAGTAACTTATTAAAGAAAAGAAACTCTAAACTTGATGAGATAATTTATAAACATAGCCACATAGACGACATAAGATGGTGAAGTTATGCACAAATTTGAGAATTGAAGTAGCCACAAAATTTAATTAGAAGTGGCAAAATAGGCTTATCAGTGTTTACATCTAGGGGTGGCCACGGTTCCAGAACCATCGGTTTCAGTTTCGGTTCCAAAACCGCCGGTCCCCGTTCCTTAATTTGGAGGAAGCGGAACCGGAACTATTGCCTCACGGTTTCGGTCCGGTTCGGAATCCATTTCCTCCACGGTTCCGGTTCCGGTTATCTTTTGATAATTATTTGATTTTTTAAAAGTAGTTTATTAATTTCAGTTAAAAAAAAAGGAAAAGAAAGAAAAAGACTTGCACTTAATATTCAATTAAGTTTTATACTTAATATTAATAACTAGTTATTTGTCTGTGCGATGCACGGGGTGTGTAATATGAGTGTGGTGTTTCTATGTAAATTGAATGCATATAAGAAATATATATATATATATATATATATATATATATATACAATACCAATCTTAATACAATCAAGCTAGCTACATCAGCACAAAAAATTACAAATTTTGAAATATTTTTTTGTATACAATATTATTTGTCTATTTGTTTTTAGATGTATCATCACCTCAAACTTATACTTTCAAACCCTTTTGATTGGTAACTCGAGAAACTGCAACATATAATTGGTCATACTAAAAATCGAACTCTTTAAGTACAACCCGACATTAGAAGGAGAATGTCTTTGGCTTTTATTTATAATTATAATATAATTAAGCTACAAACGCATTGCAAAATCTACGTAAAGTATATGAATAATAATATGTTTCATATGTTTGCTACATATAAAAATAAATATTCCAATAAATTACTTTATATATATTTCATTTCTTTTAATTAAATTAAAATAAATTAAATTAAAGATTCAAAATATAATTTTTAACTTATAAAACAAAAAAAAAGCCCAAGAAATCAATAACATCCCAAATAAACAAACCACTTAACCCAAATACAAACTTCTATTAATAAGCCCAATTAAAAAATTTCTGCAGCCCCATGAAGATAAACCAACACATAATTTACTCATAAAAATTGACATTACACGTTTCCTTCTAAAGTGTCCAATGAAGACACATCATGCATAATAAATGATATAGATTAAAAAGAATTCTAAAACAAAATATAAAATAAGAAACTCTAATTTACACAACTCATTTCCGCCGCTCCAAATGCTATCTCGACCCCACTCCAACCCTTTTTGAAAATCTTTCATTTTGCTAAATCAAAAAAATAACATCATATTTTTTGTTATATTATTTTTCAAAATCATGTATTGTTTAATCTATCGTTATTCCTTATTATCAAGTTAATCATTTGATTTTTTCTCTTAAGAACTCACCATTTTGCTTCATATTCTCAACCTTTTATCTATTTTATATATATTTTTTTTTACTAAATGCATCAAATTGTTTTTCGATTCTTATATGCAAAAATCATTTTTTTAAAATACATGCGTACGTATGTGTACTGATTCAGTTCTTTTTGGTTTATTTTTTATGTTGGGATTGTTCCGTAAAAGTTCACTCATTTTTAATTTGAATATGTATTTTATGAAATTTTTCATATATATATTTTCTGACTATTTCTCAGATATGTCAGAAAACAAATTTCACTCATATATCTGATTTCTGAAGTTAAGTTTGTAAGTATTTAAATCCAAATTTGAATTTATTATTATTCATTTTTAATGGGGATATTTAATGACATTTTTTTCTTATTGATTTTTGCAGGTGAATGAGGTAAAGGAATATTTGTGGTCAGGTAACAATCCCCCCTAATTGTTCACACACATCGACAAAATCACACAAAAAATAATCCTATATTTTTATGATTTTGCATCGAATGAATCTATTATTTTTTCTATTTTCTTATGCAAAATTATTTTCAAAATTTTGTGTATATAGATGTGTTAATTTTATTGTGTGATGGTTTATTTTTGGTGATGTGGTTGTTCGGAAAAAAGTCACTAATGAGATCCGAAACATGGCTGGTTTTTTTTGTAAAAGCATTTCATATTTTTTTTATATTTTGAAGTTTTTAAATTGGGTATATATTTTATAAAATTGTTCACATACCTTTTCGGACCATTTATCAGATATGTCGAAAAATATTTCTCACACATCTATATTTGAAGTTATGTTTGTAATTATTTAATGTTTAAATTTATTATTACGTGCTTAGTTTAATATTTTTTTATTAGATTTTGCAAGTAGAGGTAAATGGATAATTTGATCCAAGTAATTTGTGAGCACTTAACCATTACACATATGTAATCACACACACATACAACAAATAATATTGTTTCTTCCTTGAAACCACACTCAAATATTCTTATTGTTCATGTTATTAAAATAATAAAAATAAAAATACAGATAAGTATTATTTTTTTTGTGATCTATCCGTTTTTTTACCAGCAGACATTGTTAATATTTAAACTTTCATAATTATAGGATCTATGAAAATACATCACCATGCCACCTCTAAAGCGTGTAAAATTACACAATTTCATTATATAAGTAAATTAAATAATTATTTACACAGACAATTACATTTATGTACTAAGACCTTTCTAATATCTTTGCATGGTATTGTGAAAAATATACAATACTGAGAAAGCATGGACATTCGCACATAAGTTGAATTTAATACACGATAACCGTTATTTATATGAAATAAAATTTTCAAAGCAAATCATTAAATCGAAAAAGCATTGAACAAAAAATATAAATGTATAATATATTACCGCAGTGTCGTGAAAAATGCACTCAAGACTTGCTATTTGCTTATTATCGTTGAAGGTTTATTTCTCGTACATTCGCACAAGCCTCAATTTGATTCAACAATGAATGTTAGGGAATAAATTATATGTATGCTTTTAATTCTGCAGATACTTTATGAATGTGGAAATAACCGAGCATATGCATCTAATATTTGTAGGACAAAGTTTTCATTTTTTAATGATTTTTAATATGCCGAATTTTTTGTGCAATAAGATTAAATAAAGTAGTATAATTTTTCAAGATTTTTTGGATTGAAAAAATATATTTAAATAGATTAATATATTTTTAATATAGCAAAAATCAATTCACAAATTTTACATTCCAAATGTAAGAGAAATTCGGTAAAGATTTTCGATTCATTCACTGATTTAGTTAGATTACAGATTTCCAATTCGAAATTTATTGATTCTTTCTATGCCTTAAGAAAAGGTCAAACATGTTAGTCCAGTGACTACGATAATCTAGAGGGGGGTGAATAGATTATGCCGATTTTTCTAATCCACCCTCTTTTTCGAATGATCAAGCAAAGACAAGAATGAAGGTGCGGGAAAAATAACAACACGCGTCGATTTATAGAGGTTCAACCCACCTAGGGCCTAGTCCTCTACCACCCCAAAGATCTCCAGGATGGATTTTAAAAATAAAAAAGATTTTATAATAATTAACAAAATTATTACAACTTCACCTTGAAGATTACCACAATCTTCTTACAATACCTCTTTGAAGATTACCACAATCTTCTAGCTATTTACACCTTGTGAAGATTACCACAATCTTCACCTTGAAGAGCACCAAACTCTTCCACAAGAAGATTACCACAATCTTCTTACACCTAACACCTAAGATCAACCAAGTGTGTTTTTACCACAAGAACACTCACAAGGATATCTTGTGTTGAATGACGAACACAAATTCAAGATTACAACTCGATAATGAAGTATACAACTTTTGAGTGCAAGTGTAATCAAGAATCAAGCCTAGAGACCTCAAGATGTGAAAGCGAATACTTAGGCTATAAATACAACAAGAATGTTGAATATGAAAGCTTAGAGAAATTTGATTTTCTTGTTGTGTTGTTTGCTTGTGTTGTTGTGTATTGTGTCTTCAAAATCATCTTCTATTTATAGGAGAATATTCACAAACATAGGCTCCTCCTTCTTCACTTTTGTCTACAAAAAAAAGATCACAAGATGTAGAAATAATGTACAAAATTGATAAAGTAAATCTTCTTCAGTAATGGATTTCCAACGGTTTGAATCGCTATCAAAAATAACATAGCGTGACCGGTCGCTACGTAGAAATTTCGAACGTTATAAAGTCAATCGCAAGATTCAGACACAGGATCGAGAGGGGTCGATCGGTCATAGGAGGGTCCGACCGGTCGCCATAGAGGTCGACCGGTCAGCCCTGGGTTGGACCGGTCCCCCTCCCCAATTTTTCAAGTCCAGGATGTTCTGTTTCATTTTTGCGTTCTTTTCAGGTACCGGTCGATCTCTTGTTTGACCGGTCGACCTCCTAGAGTTTTTCAAACTTCTAGTTTCTATTTCAAAAATCATCTTCAGATAAGAGATGCCCTATGGGGCGACCAGTTGGCCTAAAAACGTGTCCAATTTTTGTCAAAAATAAACTTCAAGAAATACTCCAAAAAATTAGTAAAAACATTTTTAATCATTTGGGAGTATTTGGACAACATTTATAAACATTGTTTTGGTATAAAAACTCATTTAAACAAAATCATCAAAATCTTGATAAAAACATTTATCTAACAAACTCCCCATTTTTTATGATTACAAACCAAAATATTTTTAGGATATCGATTTTAAAGCAAAACAAATTTTTCCGGTCTAAAACATCAATCTATTACAAGCGACATTTATCATAAGTAAAAACACAAGGATAGGAGTAAAGATTTTTCAAAAACATTTTGCACAAGCTCCCCCTATCAACATGCATAACAAGATTAAGTATAAAAGCAAACAACCAAAAGCTAAAAACATAGCTTTTACAATATAAGCTTGAATTTCATGAGCTTAGAAGCTCCCCTGTCAAAGAGACATCATTAGACAAGTATAAAGTCCACAATACATCAATTGGACTAAGTATCATTCATAGCTTTTGGCTTTTAAGAGCCATAGCTTATAGCTTTTTTCGCGAGCTTATATTCGCTTCTTTGAACGTATGAGCGAATTTCCCGTTTCTCCCCCTTTGGAATCATCAAAAAGAATGGTAGCACGATAAAAACATCATATAATCATATCAAAGTGCGGAATTTAATCGATTTATCGAGCGTTTTGAACGTTGAAGCTTAAATTCCAAATAAAAGGGAAACGTTGATCATTTGATTTGCAAAAGCTCATTTGATTGATAAACCATGATCTCTATAAGTATATAAGACTTTTGAAATCAAGAGAATCATGTAGGTGATGAATTTTTCATAGAAATGTTTTGTCGAACACTTGGCGTGCGTCGAATAAAACAAGAAATGTATAACACCTTTGGAATGTAATCAAGCCAAAACTTTTCATCACCAAATACAATTATACAAATATTATCTATCAACAATAATCATGCTCATCATAATTATACAAGAAATTCATCAAGATATCAAAATACAAGCTCTTTCTCAAGGGTTCAACCCAATTGAGATTAACAAGGACAAACTTACCAATTAATCGGAGAAGTCGGATAATAATGATGAAATACAAGTAATATACACTCAAAAATATAGAATTTATAAGTAATAAATCATTTTGAGTGAATTGTGTGTGAAATTTGCAAAGGGGTTCGAGTTAGGAAGAAAATGATCAAAATGACCGTTTGACAAAACCATTTTTATTTTTGAAAACTCTTAGGGCGACGGTCTATGGGTAGGGCGACCGGTCCTCGCACCTGTCGACCTGGCCGACATCTCTATCGGGTGTCGAACACCGATCTAGTTTCTGTCCGAATTTTGCACCAAAAATCCGATTTTTCACCCCTAAGTTTTAAAAACGTACGAAATGCAAACATAGACCTCATTAAATATACATTATGCATAAACAAGCTCGAAATAAGGTAAAAGACTCGACGGTTAATGATTAAAACCAAATGTCCGCGAGTTATCCTTGAGACGAAATTACACACATCTCAATTTTTCGTTTAAGAAACGCAATCCCTTAAAAAAATATAGAATCTCAATATGTTTAGTTCGATTATGATGAACTGTATTTTGAGAAATTATTATCACCGGCTTGTTATCCCGAAAAATATGAACATTTTAAAATTTTGGATAAAACAAGCCATAAGAAGAAGTGTCTTTCAAATATTTGAAAATTTCTTTTAACGGCACTTTAATGAGATTCGTTGGGATGTTTTGACTTCGAGCATATAGGCATAAGACATGAACAATTTCGAGTCTATAAGAATAATGAAGGTAGATAAACATACCTCGAATTTATTTTTCGACCAGTATGCCTTTCACTATCTTGACACCTTATGACGTAGATGACCATGGATAAGTCTACGATCATTTGTTCCTTAATACCAAAATATTTTCTGCAAAACTTGACAAAATATCTTGTACAAGAACATAGTAATATCGAGTAATATACACAATATTGATATAAACTATCATAGAATTTGGAAAAGTAGCACATACTATGCTTTTTGTAAAAATCAACAAAAGTTTGATAAAACAAGTGCTAATTGAAAATCTATTCAAGGTCTCTTTTTGAATTTTTAAAAACCGAGAGTATATATTTGAGACCTCGATTTATAATAGACATTTTTTTTAAAATTTGTTTTTTGACAATCAATCAAGAATAAAGACATGAATATGTGCAACATAATAAAAATGCATAATTCAAGAAGGGAATACGAGTTACCAATTTCGCCATTGCCAAGGGTTGTATCTTTCCCATTGTTGATTATACCTTCTTCTTGAAATACGACTTTGTTGGTAATATGTCCTCGTTCGATCATATGGCGCGATCATTTGTTGTTTATTTTACAATTTAAAATTCCTTTGATTTTTGTTGCGCCTAGTACCTAACATAAAATTTTCTTGTGGTACCCTCAAGTGTTTGGGTCCTTTGGGATTAGCATTGAGACTTTTAGGTCTCTAATAATACTTAGAACTATTTTTAACCCAACACGTATTAGATGTGTGACCATTTTCACCACAATAAAAGCATGTAATAGTTCTAGAAGCATAATGACCAACATGCATAGAGACGTGGTTCTTTTTCATATTATTAATAACATTTAGCTTATAACCAAGTCCTAGTTTCAAATGATCGCAACATTGAACATCAAGAATTTTGGTCATTTTATCGGTACTCAAGTTAAACTATAACATATCATTTTTCATGCAATCAATATTCATAACAAGAGTACTATTTTCTTTTTCAAGGTTTCTAACCTTATCAAGTGTAACATTATGAGCACAAGTAAGAGATTCATAAGAAGCATGTAAACTATCCTTTTCATTTTTCATGGTGTTGAATTCCTTTTTCAATTTTTTGTATTTAAAGAGCAAGCTTTGGAATTCATTTTGTAGCTCATCAAAATCATTTGTAATTCATCATAATCATCATGCAATTCATTACTAAAAGAAATAGAAGAGTTAGAGCGTACCTCATTGTCTTCTTTGATTCCCATTAGACATTGCTCCGCTTCCTTATCATCGGATGAAAGAAGTTCGCCCCATGTTGTTGGTTCGGCTTTGGCCTTCAAGGCTTTGTGAAAGTGCTTTTTCTTCCTTTATTCTTCTTTCTCTTTTGGACAATTTGCAATATGGTGTCCGGGTTTTTCATCTAAAACAAGAATTGTCTCTTGTTTTTCTTTCCTTGTTTTTATTTACAAATTTTGTAAATTTTCTAATAAGCTCCTCATCTTCATATTCATCTTCATCTTCATCTTCCTCATCACTAGGATAATAATTTTTCGATTTTGAGGCAAGACCTCTTGGAGTTGATCCCATACCCGGTTGAGAAGTTGATGCCTTTGAGTTACTCCTTTCATTGATATAAACTTCATAGATGAGAAGATTGACAATAAGCTCATCAAAATTTAGAGTTTCCAAATTTTGAGCTTCCGTAATAGCGGTAACCTTTTCGGACCAAGAGGCGGGAAGAGTATTAAGAACTTTTGTAACCTTATCCTCTTCGAAAATAATTTTCCCAAGTGCAACTAAAGGATTTACAATATTGTCAAGCTTTTCAACTATTCTAGAAATATATTCACCAATATTCATAGTGAAATTTTCGAACTCTTTGACCAACATGGTCTTTCGAGCTTGTTTCACTTTCTTTGTGCCTTCATAGATAACTTCCAATTTTTCCCAAACATCATGAGCGGATCGAATACCTCTAATACGATTATATTCCGTAGCGGTAAGAGAACAATGAAGAATGTTAAGAGCTTTACCGTTTAAGGAGAATATTTTCTTGTCTTCATCATCAAACTCCTTGAGGGCTTTGGGAATTTGAGTGTCGTCTTCCTTTTTCTTCATCGGGATGGATACTCCGTTTATAACCGTGTTCCAAATATCGAACCCACAACCTTGTAAGAAGCATTTCATTTGGTCCTTCCAAAATGCATAATTGTTGAAGTCGAAGAGAGGCGGTATATTGGATGAAGCACCGGTTGGTAGATAGCTCTCGCTCGTATCCATGGATCTTTCCTATTTACTCGTAATGTGGAACGAGCTTGCCAAAGAGTTTGGCACTGATACCACTTGTTAGTCCAAGTGGCTACGATAATCTAAGGGGGGTGAATAGATTATGCCGTTTTTTCGCAATTCGCCTTCTTTTTCGAATGATCAAGCAAAGACAAGAATGAATGAAAGACGGGAAAATAAACAACACGCGTTGATTTATAGAGGTTCAACCCACCTAGGGCCTAGTCATCTACCGGTATCCCAAGGGATGGATTTTAAAAAAAGATTTTATTAATAATTAACAAAATTATTACAACTTCACCTTGAAGATTACCACAATCTTCTTACAATACCTCTTTGAAGATTACCACAATATTCCTAGAAGATTACCACAATCTTCTAGCTATACGCCTTGTGAAGATTACCACAATCTTCACCTTGAAGAGCACCAAACTCTTCCATAAGAAGATTACCACAATCTTCTTACACCTAACACCTAAGATCACCAAGCGTGTTCTTACCACAAGAACACTCACAAGGATATCTTGTGTTGAATGACGAACACAAATTCAAGATTACAACTCGATAATGAAGTATACAACTTTTGAGTGCAAGTGTAATCAAGAATCAAGCCTAGACCTCAAGATGTGAAAGTGAAATACTTAGCTATAAATACAACAAGAATGTTGAATATGAAAGCTTAGAGAATTTTTGCATTTTCTTGTTGTGTTGTTTTTGTGTTGTTGTGTATTGTGTCTTCAAAACCATCTTCTATTTATAGGAGAGTCTTCACAAATATAGGATTCTACTTCTTCACTTTTGTCTACAAAAAGAATATCACAAGATGTAGAAATAATGTCCAAATTTATAAAGTAAATCTTCTTTGAATGGATTTCCAACGGTTTGAATCTGTCCAAAAATAACATAGCGACCGATTCTATGTAGAAATTTCGAACGTTATAAAGTAAATGGCAAGATTCGGACACGAGGATAGAGGGGGTCGGCCCGGTCACAGGGGGTCCGACCGGTCGCCCTATAGGTCGGCCGGTCATTACCGGGTTGGGACCGGTCCCCTCCCCAATTTTTCAAGTCCAGGATGTTCTGTTTCATTTTTGTTCGTTTTTCGGTACCATTCGACCTCTTGTTCGATCGGTCGACCTCCTGGAGTTTTTCAAACTTCTCGTTTCTATTTCAAAAATCATCTTGTGATGAGGATGCCCTATAAGGAGACCGGTTGGCCTAAAAATAAAATTGTTGTCCAATTTTTGTCAAAAATAAACTTCAAGAAATACTACAAAAAATTAGTAAAACTATTTTAAATCATTTGGGAGTATTTGGACAATATTTATAAACATTATTTTGGTATAAAAACTCATTTAAACAAAATCATCAAAATCTTGATAAAAACATTTATCTAATGTACATTTTTAATTACCCAAAATTCAAAGAACAAAAAAAAGAGCAACAAAAAGGTCAAACATTCCAACTTTTACAAGCATTCTATGAATATCGATAATCGGAATTATGGCAACAAAAATCAGTAAAAAATGGGTCAAACATTCCCATTTTATTAACTATCAATATTTATGGCAACAACAATCAACAACAAATAGGTCAAACATTTCGATTTTATAAACTATCATCAATTATGACAACAAAAATCAGCAACAAAGAGGTTAAACATTCTCATTTTAAAAACAATCTTCCATATTAATCGAAAATTAGCAAAAAAAAGGTCACCAAATTTTTTTAGCAAGTCTCTTTAGGCGGGAAAACATATTTAGAAACCATTTTCTTGTTATATATATATATATATATATATAGGATATGGATCAAATAGGTCTTCCTACTTGGGGTGAGTCCATGAGGACACATTCTAACCATAGATTAACAATTTTGGGTGGTCCAGATTTTTAGGGGAATTTTATGTTTATTTTTTTTGTTTCAGCAACTAAGAAGGGTAGGGTGGTCATTTTGCATTATAAAATCAGTTATTGAGATTTTATTCCCTCTTTCACGCGATTTCACCCACTTTTCATGCACACTCTCTCTCCAGCGTTTGATTTCAAAAAAAATTCTCTGTTGCTTATGTAGTATAGGGTTGTTGCTTATGACTTGCTTGTGTAGTTAATGTATCGTGATGCATGTGTAGTGTATATTCGTTGCTTACGTAGTATAGGCTTATCGCTTATGTAGTATGTGTTTGTTGCATATGACTTGCTTATGTAGTTAATGTATTCATGGTGCATACGTAGTGTATATTCGTTGCTTATGTAATATAGACTTGTTGCTTTTGTAGTATGAGTTTGTTGCTTATGACTTGCTTATGTAGTTAATGTATCCGTGGTGCATACGTAGTGTATATTCGTTGCTTATGTAGTATAAGTTTGTTGCTTATGTAGTATGTGTTTGTTGCTATAACTTGCTTATGTAGTTAATGTATTAAGTGGTGCATACATAATGTATATTTGTTGCTTATGTAGTATATGATTGTTGCTTATGTAGTATGGGTTTGTTGCTTATGACTTGCTTATGTAGTTAATGGTATATAAAAGCACCATGACACATCTATAGCAACAAAATACATCTTCATAAGCAAACTTGAATCAAGTCGAGCTCTAGTAACTATGGCGGGTGTTACGCAATTTTTTTCACACAATAGTGCGTTGAAGAAGAAGGGTGAATGATTTCTCACAGTAGTGCATTGAAGAAGAAGATAGATGATTGTTCACGTTGATTTGCTATGAGATTTGGAAGGATTGCATGTGTTCTATACAAGCAAAGGTGACTGAGATTTGTTCGAAGAAGAAGGTGGACATCGAGATTTGTTCGAAGAAGAGGAGAATGAAATTGTTCACGTTGAATTTGATGTGAGATTTGGAGAGATTGTGTGATCATAATGTGAAGTAATCCCATGAATATTGGGTAATTTTATAGGATTACTAATTTACCCCTCCCTCTATTTTCCAGATTTAATTTGTAATTTTAGCTCTAAAGTCACAGCCATTAGAAAATCTAGATATGTGGCTAGGATTGGTCCCTATGGACTTACCCTATGAGGTGGTCTCATATAACCCCTCCCTATATATATAATATTAAACTATATATATATAATATTAGAGTATAGAAAAATCAAAGTTCACGTAGTTCGCTTAGAACATTTGGTCTAAAACGTGTCTCATGTAGTTACAAATATAAAACATCATAATAAACATTTAACATTTCTTCTAGCATATGTTTACCAAAAAATATTATTGGTTTTAACCTTAAAAAAACGGTTTCATCACGGTTCCACCGTCGGTTCTAACCGACGGTTAAAATCGCCGGTTCCACGGTTTTTGAGACCAATGAATCGAACCGAATCGGGTCTACATGGTTCGGTTCGGTTTTGGAACCGTTGCCCACAATTACGGTTTAGGAACCGTTGACCACGGTTCTAATTCCAGTTTGAAACCCGGTTTCAGTTCCATTTGGCCACCCCTATTTACATCATTATTACAATATGTTGTGATGGTAATTTTATTTAGCATAAAGTGTGAGTAAATGACTTTAAAGTTGAGCCCCTTTTTTTTTGTGTGTGTGTGTATACTAATGGATATGTCTTTTAAGGTTCATTATTTAGAAGTTGATCAAAACTAATTCATTCTCATATATCAATATATTTGATTTTGGTTTTTCTTGATATATACTTATCACGATATTCAATTTTGGTACAAAATCAAACAATTTGTCACCTTTGGAGCGAACACCAAAAAATAGTGGGAGAGAACAATATCGATTTGATACTCATATCTCCAAACAAAATTACAAAAGTGGGTGACTCTCAACATATGAGACAATATTCATCTCTCTCTATACATATATGGACATATAGTCATATATTGCCATCTTATGATATCTGTGGAGCTAGAGGCTATTAGAAAAAAGGCAAAAACACATATATTGTTAGATAAATGTTTTTATCATGATTTTGATGATTTTGTTAAAATGAGTTTTTAAACCAAAACAATGTCCCTAAATGTTGTCTAAATACTTCCGATCGATTTAAAATATTTTTACTATTTTTCGGAGTATTTCTTGGAGTTTTTTTTCGATAAGAAATTGGATAACACATTTGTTTCAGGCTCGACCGGTCGCCCTATAGGGCAACCCGTACCTGAGTTGAGTTTTGAAACAAAAAATAGGACGTAGAAGAAATCAAGGAGGGCGACCGGTCGACCCCTGGGCGACCGGTACCTGGGAGTGCCCTCTTCAGGTCTGTCTTCTCTGTTTCATTTTTTAAACAACCCCAACCGGTCAAGATCAAGGGCGAACGGTCGAACCCCCCTCCGACCGGTCCCCCTGTGTAAAAATCGCAGAAATTCAATTTCAATCTTATCTCTGCGTGACCGGTCGAACTCCTGTTTTATCAGCAAACTATCCGTTGCATTTTCAGACAGCTTTTCCCTAATTTGTGGGATTGATTTCTAACAGCTATATTGATGATTTTAAATGGTTTCTTTTGCAGCAAATCACTCCCCAAGGAGGAGCCTATGTCTGGAAATCAAAGCCAAGACCTCTCCTATAAATAGAGGCTTCATTCAAGCAACAAGATACAACACATCACACAAGCAAAGAGCAAACAAGCAAACACTTTCATATATCTTGTTGTATTAGCCTTGGCACTTTCACTTGCACACATTTGAGGTCTAGGCTTTCAATTCTTGATTACACTTGTACTCATATTGTATCATTCATTATTGAGTTGTAATCTTGATTTTGGTCATCATTCAACACAAGACATCCTTGTGAATATTCTTGTGGTAAGAATACACTTGGGTGATCTAGGTGATAGGTGTTTGGAGAGTGAGGTACTCTTCAAAGGTGGTTAAGGAAGATTGTGGTAATCTTCTTGAAGGTGTTGTAAGAGGGTTGTGGTAATCCTCAAGGTGTTGTATTAATTTTGGTAATTAATAAAATTTCTTTTTTTTTTGAAACCCATCCGGATATCTTTGGGGTGGTAGAGCACGTAGTCCCTAGGTGGGGTGAAGCTCTTTAAATTAATGTGTGTTATTTATTTTCCGCATTTAGCTTTCATCTTTGCTTGTTTATTCGAAAAAGAGGGCAAAATGAAAAACCGAGATAATCTATTCACCCTCCCTCTAGATTATCGTAGCCACTGGACTTACAAGTGGTATCAAAGCCAAACTATTTGGCTAGCTCGTTTCGAGTAAAGAGGAAAGATCCATGGCTGGCGCTCCACCAACAAGCCACTACTATTCGACGCCAACAACTACGCATTTTGGAAAGACCGTATGGAGTACTTCCTACAAGGGTGCGGGTTCGACATTTGGAATGTGGTTGTTGAAGGAGTTGATCAACCAACCAAGAAATTGGAGGATGGCACCTCGGCTCCTAAGCCTTTCAAGGAGTTCGATGAAAACGACAAAAAGGCTTTCTCTCTAAACGGTAAGTGCCTTAAACATTTTGCATTGTTCTCTTACCGCCACCGAGTACAATCGCATAAGAGACATAAGGTCGGCACATGAGGTTTGGGAAAAATTGGAGACTATATATGAAGGGACAAAGAAGGTCAAGAAAGCAAGAAAGACCATGCTTGTTAAAGATTTCAAAACTTTAACATGTATGATGGTGAAAGCATCTCTAAGATGGTGGAAAGGCTTGACAACATTGTCAATCCTCTTGTGGCCCTCGGTAAAGTCATCTCCGAAGAAGACAAGGTGACTAAGGTATTGAATGCTCTTCCCGGCTCATGGTCCGAAAAGGTGACGGCTATCACGGAGGCACAAAATCTTGAGACACTCAAATTTGACGAGCTCATCGGGAATCTCCTCATCTATGAAGTCTATCTCAAGGAGAGGAAAAATTCCAAACCAAACATCAATCAATCGGG
Source organism: Rehmannia glutinosa (assembly GCA_016081115.2). Lineage (NCBI taxonomy): Eukaryota > Viridiplantae > Streptophyta > Magnoliopsida > Lamiales > Orobanchaceae > Rehmannia > Rehmannia glutinosa. The sequence continues at coordinate 68,618,848 of CM071925.1, read as the reverse complement.
TATGCAAAATATTTCTAAAGGTCTTGCTTCTTCTTCTAATAATGCATACTATGATAATGATGATGATGATGAGGAGACGGCCGCACTTGTTCGAAAATTTGCAAAATTTGTGAACAAAAATAAGGCAAGAAAACCGAGAGATAATGCTTGCTTTAAATGCGGAAAACCCGGGCACTTCATTGCCGATTGCCCAAAACTCGATGAGGAGGAACAAAAGAAAAAGAAGCATTTTTGAAAAAGAAAGCTCTAAATGCGGAGGTCAAAACTTGGGATGAATTACTTGAAACAACCGACGAGGAAGGAGAAACCGAACATGGACTTATGGCCATAGACGATGAAAATAATGAGGTACGCTCTAACTCTTCTACCTCCTCCTTAGTTGATGAATTGCAATGTGATTTTGATGAATTGCAAATTGAATTTCAAAATTTGATTGTTAAATACAAGACCTTGAAAAAGGAGCATAAAGAGCTTAAAATTGAAAAAGATAAATTATTTACTTCTTATGAATCTCTTGATAAAGCTCATGCTATTACTCTTACTCAAGTTCATACTCTTGAAACCGAAAAGGAATTGCTCACAAAAATCTTGAAGGTTTGAAAAATGATGTGCATCGTTTTAACATAAGCACGGATAAAGTTACAAAAATTTTAGATGCACAAAGAGGTGAGCATTCCAAATTGGGACTTGGTTATAAACCATTTCAAAGTGTTTTTAAGAAAAATAACCAAGGTCCGACTTTTGTACGTGCTAGTAGCTCTAATACTCCTACTTGTTTTTATTGTGGCAAAGTTGGACATTATGCTAATAATTGCAAATTGAGAAATAGCTCTAGTCATGTTTGGAGACCCAAAGGTCTCAAGACTAACCCCATGGACCCCAAAATTATAGGGTACCTAAAAGAAATTTTTGTAGGTAATAGGGGCTATAACAACATTGGAAGATTCAAAATAGCTCGTGGACAGCGGATGTTCACGCCATATGACCGGGAGGAGAGAACTTTTTACCAACATCAAGCTCCAAGAAGAGGGTATGGTCATGTTTAAGCAATGGCAAAGGAAGAATTCTTGGAAATGGAGAAATTGGTAACTCTTCTTTCTCTCTTAGTAATGTTCTTATAGTAAAAGGGCTTAAGTTTAATTTGATAAGTGTTAGCCAACTTTGTGATTCAAATTATGATGTTTCTTTCAATAAAGAAAAATGCCTTATACTTAAAAATGGTGAAATTATTTGTGAAGCAAATAGAAAAGGCAATCTTTACAAAATTTGTACAAGTGATTTGGATAGTCAAAATGTTTCTTGTTTAGTCGCCAATAATGATTTAACTAGTTTATGGCATAGGCGACTTGGACATGTTGGATACAAGAATTTGAAAAATATTTACAAAAACCAACATGTGAAAGGACTACCCAAATTGAATTTTGAAAATCTTGGCTTATGTGACACTTGTCAAAAGAACAAATTAGTTAGAAGTAGTTTTAAGCCCAAAAATGAAATTTCCACAACCAAACCCCTACAATTGCTTCACCTTGATTTGTATGGGGATATTGGTACGGCAAGTCTAAGTGGAAAACATTACACTTTCCTTATTGTCGATGATTTTTCTAGATATACTTGGGCTCTTTTTCTTACCAATAAAAGCGATGACGTTAATGAGTTTGTTAAGTTGTGTAGACTTATTGAGAATGAAAAGGAAGATAATTTGATGGTGAATTTAGAGTCTTTTGTGAAACTAAGGGATATGCTCATAATTTTTCGGCTCCAAGGACTCCTCAACAAAATGGAGTAGCCGAAAGGAAAAATCGAACACTACAAAGAGATGAGTCGGTCCATGCTCAATGAATTCTCACTTCCAAAATATTTTTGGGCGAAGTCGTAAGCACCACTTGCTATGTCATTAATCGAGTTTACATTCGTCCTAAAATGAATAAAACTCCATATGAGCTTTGGAAAGGAAGAACTCCAAATATTAGCTATTTCAAGATATTTGGTTGTAAGTGCTTTATTTTGAATACCAAGGATCAATTGGACAAACTTGATCCTAAGGCCGATGAAGGGATATTTATGGGATATTCAACAAAGAGCAAAGCATATCGGGTTTACAATAAGACTAGTGGGGTTGTTGGAGAATCCATCCATGTCAAATTCAATAAAGTTTCGGGTGTTGAAAGAATACCCAATGATGAAAGTGATGAAGAAGACATTATTGAACCTATTGTTCAAAATGATGCTCAAAATGATCAACCTACTACATCAAATGATCAACCATCCACTTCAAGTGTTCCTCAAGAAGACAAAGGTGATACTTCTGGATCTTCCCGTAGCATTAAAATTTAAAGGAGATCACCCAAAAGATCTTATTATTGGTGATCCCCTTGATAAAGTGATGACCCGAAGAAAATTTGCTGAAAAAGCTCTTATATCTCAAAAAGAGCCTAAAAATGCTAAGGAGGCTATTGAGGATGAGGATTGGATTTTGGAGATGCAAGAAGAGTTGAATCAATTTGAAAGAAATGATGTATGGGAATTGGTACCTTGTCCTCCTTTCTCAAACTATCATGGGTACGAAATGGGTATTTCGAAACAAACTTGATGATCAAGGCAACATTGTTCGAAATAAGGCAAGGTTAGTAGCTCAAGGGTATTGTCAAGAAGAAGGTATTGATTATGATGAAACTTTTGCACCCGTAGCACGTTTAGAAGCTATTCGAATTTTACTTGGCTATTCTTGTTTTAAAAATTTCAAACTTTACCAAATGGATGTTAAATCCGCTTTCTTAAATAGTTTTATTCAAGAAGAAGTCTATGTAAAACAACCTTCGGGTCTGAAAATTTTTCTAGGCCTAATGATGTTTATAAACTTAAAAAGGCCTTGTATGGTTTAGAGCAAGCACCCCATGCATGGTATGATAGACCTAGTTCTTTTCTTTTGCAAAATGGTTTTACAAGAGGTAAAGTTGATACAACTCTCTTTGTTTTTGAAAAAGGGCAAGATTGTTTACTTGTGCAAATTTATGTTGATGATATTATCTTTGGTGCTACTAATGATTCTTTGTGCATGAAATTTTCTAAGTTAATGCAAGGAGAATTCGAGATGAGTATGATGGGGGAGCTCAAATTCTTTCTTGGGCTTCAAATTATACAATGCCAAGAAGGTATATACATTCCGCAATCAAAATATACAAAGGAACTTTTGAAAAAGTTCGGCATTGAAGAAGGAAGAACCGTATCTACTTCTATGGCAACCAATGTCAAAATTGACAAAGATAAAAAAGGCAAGTCCGTGGATGAATCAAAGTATCGAGGTATGATTGGTAGTTTACTTTATTTAACCGCTAGTAGACCGGACATTCTTCATGCCGTATGCCTATGTGCTCGTTTTCAAAGCAATCCCAAAGAATCTCATATGAGTGCCGTTAAAAGGATTTTTCGATATTTGAAAGGCACTATTCAATATGGTTTATTCTATCCAAAGAATGAAAATTTTTCTCTTAAAGGTTATAGTGATTCGGATTATGCGGGAAATATTGATGATCGGAAAAGTACTTTAGGATCATGTCAATTTTTAGCGATTGCCTAGTTTCTTGGTTTTCAAAGAAGCAAAATTGTGTTTCACTTTCAACGGCCGGCGAATATATTTCCTTGACTTTTTGTTGTACTCAACTTCTTTGGATGAAACAAACCTTAGCGGATTACAAATGCTCTTTTGAAAATGTTCCTATCTTTTGTGACAATATATCCGCTATAAACATTGCTCAAAACCGGTTCATCATAACCGTACTAAACATATTGAGATTCAACATCATTTTCTAAGGGATTGTGTTTCTAAATGAAAAATTGAGATATCTTTTGTACCATCTCAAGATCAATTGGCGGACATTTTTACAAAACCGCTATCTTCCGAGACTTTTTGCGTTCATACGAGCTCGGTTAGGCATAATGCATATAGAATGAGGTTTACGTTTGCATTTTGCATGTTTTCAAAACTTATAGGCGAAAAATCGGATTTTTGGTTGAAAATTCGGATTTTAACAAAGCGGCAAGGCAAGGTGGGCTGATGAGGTTGAGGGCAACCGGTCGCCCTCAATGTCGCCGTCGCCCTAAGCAAATTTTGGAATAAAACCGTTCCTCTCTGCCTTAGTCATATTACTTCATTTTTGCCATTTTTCGTCCCTTCGCCAAATTCACACAAATTTCACTCTAAATTTGTTTTCATGCTTTCAATTCATATCTTGGACCTTATATATCATGTTTATCATCATCATCGCTCATCTTTACCGATCGAATGGTAAGAATTTTTCTTTCTTGGCTCAATTGGGTTGAACCTTGAGTTTGTGGCTTTCTTATATATTTCTTGATGAAATTATCTTATGATCATGATGAGCTTGGTGTTATGTTGTATTGTATGATGTTTGGTATGATTTAGTGATGAAAATTTTTGGCTTGATTCATTTACAAGGGCTTTATACAACTTCTTTTAATTTTTACGCCCACAAAGTGTTCGATGAAATGTCTCAATGAAAATTTCAACTTCTACATGATTCTCTTGCTACCAAAAGTCTTAAATACTTATTGAGATCATGTCTTGGCAAACAAACAAGCTTATGGATTTTTTCATGATACATTTCTCCCATTTCTTCGGATTTTAAGCCTTCATCTTTTAATGGTTGATAAATCGTATTCTTGGCGCACTTTGATATACTTGTATAATGTTTTTATCGCCTAACATTCTTTTTGATGATTTCAAGGGGAGAAACATGAAATTGGCTCGTTAACTCAAAGAAGCTAATAAAAGCTTGCAATAAAAGCTATAAGCTATGGCTTCCTAAAGACAAGTATACCTAGTCCATGGCTTGTATTGTGGACTAAATTGCAATAGATTATAAGTATGTTGATAGGGGAGCTTCTTAACTCATGATGTTTATATGTATCTTGTAAAAGCTTGTACTTCTAGCTTATGCATATTTCTTGATTAATATGCTTATAAATAGGGGAGCTTTTTATAAAATGTTTTTAAACGGATAGTTCACTCGTAAAATCGGTAAATTAATTTGTTTTCAAAATCGTCCTTGTGAAAATTGTTTTGGTTTGTAATCATCAAAAATGGGGAGTTTGTTAGATAAATATTTTTATCATGATTTTGATGATTTTGTTCAAATGAGTTTTTAAACCAAAACAATGTCCCTAAATGTTGTCTAAATACTTCCGATCGATTTAAAATGTTTTTACTATTTTTCGGAGTATTTCTTGGAGTTTTTTTCGATAAAAATTGGACAACACATTTGTTTCAGCTCGACCGGCCGCCCTATAGGGCAACCCGCACTGAGTTGAGTTTTGAAACAGAAAATGGGACGTAGAATAAATCGAGGAGGGCGCCGGTGCACTGGGAGTGCCCTCTTGGTCTGTCTTCTCTGTTTCGTTTTTAAACAACCCCAACCGGTCAAGATCAAGGGCGACCGGTCGAACCCTCCGATGGTCCCCCGTGTAAAAATCGTAGAAATTCAATTTCAATCTTATCTCTGCGTGACCGGTCGAACCCCTGTTTTATCAAAGAAACTATCCGTTGCATTTTCGCATGACTTTTCCCTAATTTGTGGGATTGATTTCTAATAGCTATATTGATGATTTTAAATGGTTTCTTTTGCAGCAAATCACTCCCCAAGGAGGAGCCTATGTCACGGAAATCAAAGCCAAAACCTCTCCTATAAATATAGGCTTCATTCAAGCAACAAGATACAACACATCACACAAGCAAAGAGCAAACAAGCAAACACTTTCATATATCTTGTTGTATTAGCCTTGGCACTTTCACTTGCACACATTTGAGGTCTAGGCTTTCAATTCTTGATTACACTTGTACTCATATGGTATCATTCATTATTGAGTTGTAATCTTGATTTTGGTCATCATTCAACACAAGACATCCTTGTGAATATTCTTGTGGTAAGAATACACTTGGGTGATCTAGGTGATAGGTGTTTGGAGAGTGTGGTACTCTTCAGAGGTGGTGAAGGAAGATTGTGGTAATCTCATTGAAGGTGTTGTAAGAGGGTTGTGGTAATCCTCAAGGTGTTGTATTAATTTTGGTAATTAATAAAATTTCTTTTTCTTTTTTGAAACCCATCCCGGATATACTGGGGTGGTAGAGCACGTAGTCCCTAGGTGGGGTGAAGCTCTTTAAATCAACATGTGTTGTTTATTTTCCGCATTTAGCTTTCATCTTTGCTTGTTTATTCGAAAAAGGGGGTAAAATCTGAAAAACCGAGATAATCTATTCACCCTCCCTCTAGATTATCGTAGCCACTTGGACTTACATATACGGTTTTAAATCCGTAAAACGGATCCTATTGACTCGCCGATCCTGTTGATCAGGTCCGTGGGTCAAAGCCACATGCTGCCTTTTTTTTTTCTTTTTTCCTGTTTTTCTTCCTCAGTTAAAGTAACAATTTTATGAGAAAAAAATATATCGGCCTTTTTAGATAAAGTATCATATTTTTTAATATAGCCACAAATTATGATTACGTTACAATGAAGGAAAAATAAATATATAGAGTTAAAGTAACACATTTATGAGTAATTTTATATATTTTTTGATATAAAATATCATGTTTTAAGAGTAAGAATATCTGTTTTTTGAAATAAAGTATCATATTATTTAATATAGTCACATATTATGAGTTCAATACAAAGAAAGATAAATAATAAATATGATAGAGTTAAAGTTATACCTTTATAATTAAGTAAAGTGTTTATTTTTTGAGATAAAGTAACATATTTTTTAATATAATCACAAATTATGAATATATTACAATATATATATATATATATATATAATGAGTTAAAGTAACATTTTTATACGTTAAAATATCTATTTTTTGAGATAAAGTATCATGTTTCTTAATATAGACACAAATTAGGAAAGAGGGAAAGAAGGAAAAATAAAAAATAAATATGATATAGTTAAAGTACACTTTTATAAGTAAAAGTATCCATTTTTTGAGATAAAATATGAGATTTCTTAATACAGTTACAAACCAGAAACAAAAGAAAGAGGAAAAAATAAAAAATAAAAATGATATTGTTAAAGTAACACTTTATAAGTAAAATTATACATTTATTGAGATAAAGTATCATGTTTTTTAATACATTCAAAGATTAAGAGTCTAGTATAGTGAAGAAGGAAAATAAATATGACGAGCTTTGGGAATTTGTAATAATTTATGAATGATGTTATTTTCATGGTTATATTGAAACTACACAATAAGCACCAGTGGTCTAGTGGTAGAATAGTACATTGCTATGGTACGGACTTGGATTCGATTCTTAGCCTCCTCATTTAGAGGCGTTTTTAATATTTTTTTAAATTTACCAGGTGTATTTATGAATGGCGTTATATACATGGTTATACTAAAATCGCACAATAAGCAATAGTGGTCTAGTTGTAGAATACCATCTTGTGTCTGTATAGACGTGGGTTCGATTCTTGGGGAGCACGCTGAAGCGGTATTTTTTTTTTTTACAAAAAATAACAGGTGGGTATGGATCCGGAAGACCTTCTCTTAAAAAAATAGTTTAATAATTAAGATAAACAAGAAGTATATATCCTTCCTTTTTAATATAAATTTCATTCATGTCTACTAAGAATTTAATAAGTTGTGCTCCCACTTTTGCAATTTAAACCTGAAAAATAAATAAATAATAGTTAAGTAAAAAATAAAATAAAAAATAGGAATGAATGTATTTACTATTTTTCTTGACATTTATTGCACATACAACACTGCACGCTGCAGTCAGTGCTGGCAGAATTTACACAAAGTATGAACAAATTCCTAATGTTTCAAAAGTAGATAGCTTTTGTGGTGGGCTCAAATAATAAGTGCCCCTTATGTTATATCCAACCAATTATATATTATAAATTTGAGTCAAGTACTCTGCAGCCATGTCTGGTATCTATTTTCACCAAAATTTAAAGGGGAAATTACAAAAAAAATATCTTCTTTCCGTAAACATACCACAAAATACACGTATATCACTTTTGTACCCATTTTTTTCCTTTTCACGCTCATGCATATTTTTTTTTATTATTTTTACGTTTTTTCGTATATGTTATATATGTTATTTCGATTTAGTTTAAATTTGTTTCTTTATTGTTTCTTTGTTGTTTTGATGTTTCAAAATAATTTTTACCTATTTTTATGCTATTTTTTGTCCGTGTATTATTTTGTACATTGTTTCTATTGTTTCTGCATTGTTGATCTATAATATTTTAATGTTGTTCTACTAATTTTTTTTGTTGTTTCCATGGAGTTTTCATTGTGTAAATACAATTTTTACCTATTTTTAAGCTTTTTTTGCTCATATGGTGTTTTCATATTGTTTTTAGTTTGTTTCTATATATTTTCTTGGTTATTTCCATGTTTTTTATGTTTTTATGTGTTGGATCAAAAATTGAATTATGTTTTTTATTCATGTTGTTTCTATAATATTTTAGTTTGTTTGGTTTTAATATGTATTATTTTATGTGTATATTTTTTATTTTAATTTTTATAAGATTTGAATATAAAATTAATTACTTAACGGGGCAAAATTTATTTTTTTCAGAAATTTTTATTAGAAGAAACATGTTTGAAATATGTTCGAACAATCTTGAACAACAACGTAAAAATGTCCGAAAAATCTGGCGGGAGCGTAAATTTGTTCACAAAAAGGGCGGGAACGTAAATTTGTCCAAAAAGGTACCAACAAACGTAAAAAAATTGTCATTATCTCCAAAAAGTAGTGCAATTGTGTACATTTCCCAAATTTAAAAATATTTGATTTGGTTTTGATTGTTGATCGAATTAAACCAAAATCTATTTTAAGTAATTTAATTGGTATGAATATTTTATTAGATTTTTATTAATCAAATCGAGTTTTAGCATAAAAATTAATTTCCACTAATATTTTGCACTCGATCTCAAATCAAATAATAAATAATTTGACCTGTTTTTCGTCACAACTAAATATTCTCAATTTTGAACCTAATATTGGCGCAATAACCATTGAATTAATGAACGCATATTTTGTTTTAAAATTTTAATTAGCAAAAACTACAAATCATCTTTGGCCTAACGGTCAAGGTGACGTAACTCTTGGCTTCTCTTTGGACAGATCAAGGGTTCGAGCCTTTCGGGGGCTTCAAGCGGTAGTGTGGAAAACCAAAACTCGGTAGAGATCCCACTGCGATTGGATAGAGGAGAAAGTTCAACCTAGAAAGAATCACTCGGTATAAAAACAAAGGGATTTTATACCAAGTTTAGGGTCAATCTTCCATACTCAATTTGTAAACAAAAAATATATGAAAAAAAATGACTCAAATTGAAATATTTGGTGAATAAATAAAATATATCCAAACGTAGATGGATTAGAGTATTGATGATGGACAGCTAATGTGCAAGTGAAGTAGCGGCGCATTTGGGCCCCAAAAGAGCGACTTTGCCGCCAAAGAGCACATGCCGCTTTAAGACCACCCCAACCCCCCACAACTTCTTCCTTATTCAACACTTTCCCCAAACAGCTACCATGAGAAAAAGAAATGACAAAAATAACCAAGAAAATTGAAGAAATGAGATGGATATGTTAGTTCATCTCATCTTTCTTATTTATGGACTTATTCATGTAGTTTTTGTAACGATAAAGAATGTGTGGCGACAAACGAGTAAAAAAAAATATGCATTCTCTGTTTCATATGGCATTTTATTTGTTATTTCAATAACATCAATATATGTTACGTGTGCATTGTTGACATTATTTTACACACTTGACGTGTAATTGTGATATTGAAATACATCATAAAAGAAACCATTTCGAACAAAGGATCCATTTGGTGTCATACATCACTATTCCTAACAAAATGTTATTTTGTGATTAATTTGTCGTTGAAGTAGATTTTTAAATTATAATTTTCCATTCTTGGTGAGGCTAATCAAATATTGAATTTTGCATTTTTATGATGAAAAGACTGTGGAAAAACCAAATTCCTCATTCAAATGATACAATTTTTTATATGCAAATGGGAATTCCTTTAATTAGGTGAAAATATTAAAATAAGAGTAGTAGTCATAGTGATACGTTTGTTTGGTTCATCGGAATGTAATCTCCCTCGAGATTCAAATTATACATGTGACCAAGATAGCAGCCGAGATTTTTTCAGCAAATCCCTTTCAAGTTTGAATTATTCACAGAATGTGGTAATTAAGTAATGTAAACATAATCATTTATGTTCCTCTGATTCCAAATTTAAAGTGTACAATTTTACAACCTGAAAATACATTTTTGTTTTTGTTTGTAAAAATATAGAAATGATGATATTTCACTCATTATAATTTTGTTACCCAAAATTTTTACCATATTATATTTGTTTCGTTCGATGAAAGATTTATGTAAATGACATAAGTTCAACCAGACAAATTTTCTATAGACAAAAATTTGCATTAGACGGCCTCGCGGACATAATCAATGAGACGGATCCTATATGTAAAAAAAATTCAAACCCAAATCTAAACTCATAAAAAGACCCGGCCATATATTTTGTGTTTTATAGGGCCCGTCTCGTGAACTTAAATCATACGATGGTCTCATATAAGACCACCTCTTTTATATATAGGATTTTTCCAAGAAATATGAAGTTATCAAACATGTTAATTTGTCTAAGGGTTCACCAGTTGAACCATGAGACATGCCTTCTGATAACACTCAACTGGTTTGCTGCAATTTTCCTTATGTGGGAAACATACTCTGAATTTTACTTTTTCTTACTAGGAACAATACAGTGGTCCTCAGTAGAATAAGGCAGCTCTAGACAATTATATTAATGCAATTATATAATAAATTATGTGGGGACAATTTCAATTTTCAATAAATGTTCAAGATCCCAAGTACTGGCAATATTTGATGTGGACTGCTATCTTATAATGAATATGCATTTTGGCAACTTGCTGCTAGCTAACAGATTGAAAATATTAAGGGATCTGTTTATAGTTTCATTTCAAGCACGCAACTTAATTTATATATTATATTTAGATGTTAGTAATAACTAAGATCATAGTGTGTTTTTCGAAGGATATGATCCAGCTAACAATCCTATATACTGTATACATGCATCATTTTCATGCTTGTTTCACTGAATAATTTCAAATCTTTTGCCCAACTTTAGAAGCACAGAAAAAAGAAGAAGAAAATAATAGATTGGCGGCAAGTAACGTATGACGTAGCCAACAGGGCTGGCTAGCAGGACAATCATCTTTCACGTATATAAGTTGAAAAATCACATATTTACATTTACGGCTTAATTGCAAAAGTAATTAGCCCTTAACTATGGGGTCTAGTAATTTTAGGCAACAATTTTAATCTTGTAAGATTTTGATTCCGTGCAATTTTGATCTTATAAGTTCTAATTTGTTCAATTTTTGTCCTACAAATTTTGGTTTTGTGTGATTTTGGTCTCAACTAGGTGTTTTCAATATTTCATTTGTTCGCACCGAAATACTCATGATCGTTAAAAGTTACATGACTGAAATTATTATTTTGATTAAAGGATCAAGAATCGAAAAAAATATTAATTATCAAATAATTGCAATTAAGATTTCCAACCCCTAAGAGGTAAGACTAAAATTGTTATAGAATTAAGATTTCCAACCCCTAAGAGGTAAGACTAAAATTGCAATTAAGCTTAAATTTACTAACTTTAGAAAAGAAATGTTCTTCTTAATATGGTTGACAATTAACATTTTCTCGTCCATTGTCCTTAAGAAAAAAATATCAAATATTGCCTCGTAAAATTGAAAATTCGGAGTCACCCTAAATGTAAGGATGAAACATGATGTATGAAATAATCTTGGTTCAAGAATACCAAACTAGTGGTTGAAGACGGTAAAGATAAAATTAAAATTTCCAGAAAGGTCTTAAAAATGCAACATATGCAACAACGCTTGGATTATTACATGAGGCAATATTAATTTAATTACCAATTTACCATGTCATCAGTCGACATTCCAACTGGCACATTACTCATGTGGTTAGAGACACAATTGCCTTACAGTCCGGAGAAAATGACAGTTTTTTTACACTCGCGGATATTTTTGGACTTCTTCACGTTCCCACACTTTTTTGGACATTTTACGCTCCCGCCAAATTTTCCAAATTTTTTACGTCGTTGTTTCAAGTTATTTGAACATGTTTCAATCTAATAAAATTTCAATGGAAAAATAATTTATGCCCCAATTAAATAATCAATTTTATACTTCAAATCTTATAAAGAATCAAGAAATATATATATAAAACAACACATATTAAAATCAAACAAATTGAAATTAATATAGAAACAACATGAATAAAAAATACGATTCAATTTTTGATCCAATGCATTGAAAACATAAAAAACATGGAAACAACTAAGAAACAACATAATACCATTGGAAACTATATAGAAACAACCTAGAAACAACATAAATAATATAAAAAACATCATATGAACAAAAAGAGCTTAAACATAGGTAAAAACGACATTGGAACATCGAAAACTACATGAAATAACAAAGAAACATCATAACAAAAAAAAAAAGTATAGAAGCAACCCAAAAACAACAGAAACAATACACAAAACAACGCAGGAATAGGAAAAAAGCATAAAAAATAAGCAAAAGTTGTATTGAAACATCGAAACAACAATGAAACAACATAGAAACAATCAAGAAACAAATATAAACAACATCGAAACAAAAAATATAACATATAAAACATATAGGAACAAAAAAAATCGAAAAAAACTTAAAAATAACCACACAAAAAAAAATGAAAGAGCGTAAAAAAGTCAAAAAAAGAGTACAAAAGTAATAGGAGCGTAAAAAGTGTTTTTTTCTCTCCAAAAGTTGAGGTATTTCCGACAATTTCTCTTATTTATGCGTATGAAAGACTGAGACCATTTACAAGAGTAGAACTGTCTAATTGATCGGGCTGGCCCACCGGGTCAAAGTGAAAAATCGGGCCAGTCGGTTCAGGAATTAATCGGACTGCTATTTTTGGAATCCAGCTCTGCTCATATTTTGAAAATACACGTAAAATGACCCGGTCAGCCTGACTTTTCGGTCCAAATGGGACGGACCAAATAGGCCCGATCCGTTTTGCTCCTATGAAATTGCAACCCAGTTCTACTCATCAGACCGGACTGATAGCTCTATTTAGGAGTAATCAGATATGAGCAAAACCAGAAAGAGAAATTTGCCGCAGTGCACAACTTGCATTGGGAGACAGCAGCACATGGAAGATATATATGGTCAAGGATGATAAGAACATGGACTTCAAAAAATACCACATAAATTTGGAAAGTGAGAGCTTAAAATACAATAATTCATGCCAATGTGATGGTGACTCAAAACGGATTTGGTTGATTATCACATCATGGTTATAGATGTAACCTGATCTTGAATTAATGTATGTGGCATAAGCATTAAAGCAATCTCTAAGCCCAAACAAGTCAACCCGAATCCCTTATTCCTTACAGGATTTTATTAGAATTGAAACACCCAATGAAACACCTTAGAGATGTGAGATTTCGTATCCAGAGGGATAACACGAGTGCATTGGCTCCTATACACTGGACACAATGATCTTGTTCTTCATATGTCAATTTAAATAAAACTAACAATTTTGTCCTCTTTAAAATTTCAATTATTATCTCATTCGAGTATATCACGCCATCCAAAATCAACATTTTGACACTAAGTGCTGTGTATGCTAGCAATACCAACTTCGGCCGAGTGTAATATATATGGGGATAACTGCAAAAATTACCACTGAAGTTTGGGATAATGACAAAAAAAAAAAAGAGAAAATATCCAGAGAAGTTTCAAAATTACACACACAAAAAAAAAACTGAGGTTTGATTATATCTTAAATGTAAGGAAGTAAATGTAATATTTTTACAAATGTTAAAAAGAGGTTTGAAATATTATTGCTTGTGAAGGGGGAGAGTCTAATAGAGAATCAAACCTTAAAGAAGATTTTTGTAAATTTGAAAAACTATCAGGTTCTTTTTTCTTTTCTTTTTTTCTTATTAGCTCAAACTTCGGGGTAGCTTTGTAGTTATCTATATATAGTTCATCATATTCCTATATGGTCTAACAATATGCCAAAATCATAGTGTGTGTGTGTGTGTGTCATCAATTCATCATGTTAATTTTAAATTGCCCATTGAAATATAACTTCTTAGTAGCCCTCAAAAGACAAAACCCAGGACAGTGCCAAGTTACGTACAAAAATGCAGAAGAGTTGCTATATCTCATATTTTCTTGGAAGCCAAAGGCATAGCTGCAAATTCTATTTGAGCTCAAAATAACTGGAAGAAAAAGGATTATTGAATATGGGTTGGGTGCCTTTATCTCATACTATATACTTATGAAAATGTATTAACTTCGAAATGATAAAACAAATGGGAAATTAAACCTTAAAATTTTAACCGAAAATGAAAGATCTTATATAAACCTAATTGGGCTTAAGGAATGGAGATACTGGACTGGTTTACTCAGTGATCCAAGAAATTATTCTTCATGCCCTCTGGCTCATACAAGAACATAAATCTAAAAAATTGCTGGACATTCTGTCAAACAAATTTTTCGCAAATTGATGCTCAAAAAAGGAAAAGAAAGGCAAATTATCAGTCACTCCATGGGCAAGATACGCACTTGGTTCAAACATCAGATGATATATCTGCAGGATGCATTAAACACTAACATAATTTATTCCGCGTGTGTTGTTCTAACTATTCCATCGTTCTAAGACACTACGACTCTTCAATAGCGCCGATCTTGAATTTTACATATACTTCTGTATGTCTATAACCAACTACAGATCATATTATAACTACTATCATATGAATTGCTAAAACCTGAAAGCTAGCAAACATAGCGAAAGGAGAAACCAACAGAAGTTAACACAGAAGTGATTATATAGACAGCCTGTGCTTAAACACCCAATATTTTCAGAAATTATACTATTAAAAGATTCAGGAGTTAACTAGCCAGCTCTATACAAAACCATACTAGGATAGGCTATGCTTTAACACCAGATTGTATTAGAATTCATTGACACAAAAGTAATATGATGACCACACATAAAAATAAAATAACAGCAGTAGATAGATAGATGCCAGTGATTTAAGACAAGTCAAGAGGCTCTGTGCATTCACTTCCATTTTTTGAACTTATGCCTTCCATACATGCCATGCTTCCAACGTTTGCCAAATTTCCCGTGTTTGAACTTCCCATGCTTAAACTTCCCATGGTGAGGATGGCCATAAAATCCACCATGATGATGGTATCCGCCATGTGCCAAGTGGTGAGCCCCGTAAGCAGCTGCTGCTGCTGCTGCGCCTCCAGCTAGAATTCCTGGGAATCCATGGCCTGCAATAAGTTGTTTATTACAACATCTATAAGTTAGTACAATGCATCAGGAGATAACATGGTAACTCAATAAAAATAACACTTTAATTAAATTCATATACACAAACACACATATCAAAGGGGTGTTAGCATAATGCAAGCAAAATTCTTTTTTTTCTTAACCATTTCTACCTGTTTGCCTAGGCAAGTTTTTTTAAATTTATATATCAAAACTCAAAAGTGATATTTTTGCAACTTAATGGATGACAACTTTTTGTAGATTTGAATGACGGTCTTTTCAGAAAGCTAAACCCTTCTCTTCCTCCAAAATAATTAACTCCCCCACCCCGCCATTTTTTTTAAAAAAAAATTACACTAGAAAAAAAATTTAAATTTGTTTTTTAGTTATAATTTATATGATTTTCTTTTAATTTTGTATCCGGCCTACCCCACTTTCGTGAATCGGCCCACCCCAAATTTTTTTCTGACTCCGCCCTTGCCCCCCCCCACCCCCTTTTTAAACTCTTCATAAAACAATCCCCACCAAAATGAGTACCCTCCAAGCAAAGTCATATGCCTCCCTTGGCCTCCCCAACCTGGCTATGAAAAGTGCTCATTGTTTGATCAACCTGCAAATCTAATCAAATTGAAAATACTAGCTAGTATGAGCCAAACTAAAAAAGTTCAATAAACAAAAATTTGAAGAACATTGATTGTTTGGTTCAATATTAGTTTTCAATACCATTTTTTAGTTTCTATCAAACTTAAAACTTTAATATTTTCATACTTGAACTTTTAATTATCTTTACACACTGCGCGCGTGCACAAGGTAGGGAATCACTCACACAAATCAAAAGAGGCAGGGGAAGACCTAAAAAGATTTAGAAATAAATGGAAATATGGCTTATGACCGTAAACGATGGCGCGATATGATCCATATAGCCGACCCCACATAGTGGGATTAAGGCTTAGTTATTGTTGTTGTTGTTGTTGTTGAACTTTTATTTATCTTTAGAAACAGAAGACACTTGATGCCATACCATAGTCACAACATCCCTCAGTTCTATCTCTATAACCATCTACCGTCGCTTACCGCCACCAATTTCACAAATAATGCAATCATACTTGTTGATAGAAGTAAACAGAAGTTGATTATGTGTTATCCAAGTTGTATTTCTATTATTATCATATTAAAGATTAAAGCTTTAAACTTGCGCAGTAAAGTTTCCATCGTTTAGAAAGTATAAAGAATAAACTCTAAATGGCTATGATCAGCAAACCTATAGCAGAATTCCAAAAATTGAAACTTCAACACCCTTCAATAAAAAAATTCAATTTTAGCTACCCCTCTATTTTATAGCATGGTTCTTTCATTGTAATCGGAGGCATTTTTCATTAGCAATTTGTGTTACCAATGGGCAATTTTTTAAAATTGACGTTACTTTTCGCAGCATCGACAAGGTTCTGTAACTACGAGTGATGTAAGAGGGAATACATAAGGCATTTCATAACATTAGGGAGTGTCCTTTGGAATTTTCCAAAAAGAGGTAGTGGTACCTGCAATTGGGCCCTTGTTTGCAACTAGACACCTTAAAAAGCATCATAGTTGTTTCTAATAAATTAATCTAATTGCGAAATCTTGCATCTCCAGTCATCATTATATTTCACATTCAGATTTTAAATTAAAGATCAATAAATCATAACCCTCAAACATGCAATGGTAAAAGAAATGCCAAACCACGAGTCTCGTGCAACTTATATTATATGCCTATTAAATGAACATGTCAATTCATAAAGACTAACTCCAATAGAAATGGATTACTGTGTAATGAAGGCAATTGCTCAAATACGATAGTAAGATATGAAAATAAAAAACACGAGATGAACTATAGTAGGCGATTAATTCAACAATCAATATAGAGATACCTGAATGAGATGGACCAGGATAACCTGATGGGTGGTATCCATGAGGCGGAGGATATGCTGGCGGTGGGTATCCTGCCGGTGGATATCCAGCAGGGGGAGGATATCCAGCCGGAGGAGGATAGCCGTGAGGGTAGCCATGGGGAGCATACCCGTGTGGAGGATATGCTGGAGGAGGGTACCCATGAGGTGGAGGGTAATGTCCAGCTCCAGCTGCATATGCTGCAAGATGAGAGAACATTCCTTTTTCTTGATTATCGTGATTGTCCTGTCGACCTTCCATCTTTTTTAACTTCAATCAAATCAACACAAACTGTGACAGAAGGATCAACGGAATCACACGACAAGAAGTTGTAAGAAAGAATCTAATGCCATTACCCGTACTGCTTCTGAGGGCATGACATATCATGCTTAACATACAGAGTGCAATTATGAAACCCACAGACATTTTGAGCAATAAATTTGTTTTACAAAAGAAAATGCACGAAACAAAAAGAAGAACCATCATTATTTTGTTAAAGGGTGCATCTGTATACTTATTGTTCTCTTATAACAAATCTACCAGCAAAATAAAAAATTTCAAGCGCATATAGATATTTGGTGTTCTTTAATAAGAGATTAGAACTTAGAAGGAACAATGGTTTCAGGGAACGTATAAAACCATTTCATTCAAGAACTAGAAATTATTCCCACTTAACGTTGTTAAACAAACAAGAAACAAAATTTCATCCTTTGATTTCTCATAATCTGCAATTACTGAGGGCCACTTTTCAAAAAACCTTAAAATCAGACAAAAGAGAGATTCTAATCAATCCCAAAAGCTCAACCCCAATGCCTTCTCCCTTCCTTCCCCAACAAAGGAAAAGGAAAAACAAAAACGAAATCTGTGAATCATCTTGACTAAAAAATCACTCAAAAGGAGAACATGACAACTGATAATTGGGTAAGATCATGACACATATAAACAAATAAGCCGCAGGCAAAACGGCATCACCAAATTAGAAACTTGTCCATGCAAACATGCATCAATAAAGAAAACAGGACAGATTTCGAAAACAAAAACCATCGAAGAAACAAGAAAATCCAGCACCATCATCATGTATCAAAATAAAGTGGGGTTCAAGTTTTGGTTCGAAAACATGAATAAAAAGCGATAATATCAAGCCAAAAGGAACAACTTTAAAACCAAATATACATATATATCACTGATCATCTCCACAAAAATCAGAAGGTTTTTTCTTTTTGTTTTTCTTTTCAAAAGAATCATCAGAGTCAAATTCAACCAAGATTTTAGGTATGTGCATAGATGGAGGAAGCAAGAAATATTTGATTTACCTAATAGTGTTCGCCTTCTCGGCTTAAACGATCAAGTTATTTCAGACGTGTTTTGAACAAAACGAGTTCAATCTATGGATTATTTTTAGGTTTAAAACTCGTTTGTTTTTTGAATCAATAAGTTGTTTAAATAAAAAAATGAATGATATTCATTTTTAAAAAAAAAAAAAAAATAAAGTGGGGTTCGAAAAACATGAATAAAAAGCGATAATATCAAGCCAAAAAAGGAACAACTTTAAAACCAAATATACATATATATCACTGATCATCTCCACAAAAATCAGAAATCCTTTTCAAAAGAATCATCAGAGTCAAATTCAACCAAGATTTTAGGTATGTGCGCTAGGAAGCAAGAAATATTTGATTTACCTAATAGTGTTCGCCTTCTCGGACGAGCTTTTTTTTGCTTAACGAATGTTGAACAAAAATCTCCTGCGTTATTAAGAAGCCGTTGCATCTTCCTTTATAGTTCACGCGTTCCTTCTACGCGTACACTTTATTCGGTTGGACCCTTTGTCAAAGTTTTTTAAATTATCCATCAATAACAAAAGAAATTAAATTTATAATTTATTTTCAATAAGTCTATTTAAATAAAAAAATCACGAAGCCACGATCTTTTTCATATCACTAATTTTAATAGCATCAGTATTCTATTCAGTACCCATTTTAATAGTAGTTTAATGACAAAATCGTAAAATTAGTTAGAGGATCAAATCCCATAAAAAATCATGTTTTAACAAATATGTGTTGCAATTAAAAAACGAAAGACTAGCGAATTGAGTTTTCTTCACGCCCAATCATTCGGGATAACACTTGCATCCTCCTCTGTCTTACCTGCACAATATTGTTTGCACGAGTTAGCCGATGCTTATTCCTAGATACCGTCATTGCTTCTTCTCTCTGGGAAAAGAAGTTCACGACACTGTGGGCCTTCTACCTCCACGCGGCATTGATCCGTCAGCTTTCCCTCATTGTGGAAAATTCCCCATTGCCTGCCTCCCGTAGGAGTTTGGGTCGTGTCTCTCCCCCAGTGTGGTGATCATCCTCTCGGACAAACATCTTGGAAAGCCCATCGATCATCGCCTTGGTAAGCTATTGCCTCACCAACTAGCTAATCAGACGCAAGCCCCTCCTCGGGCGGATTCCTCCTTTTGCTCCTCCGCCTAAGTTGGAAATTGAAAATTCAGTTGAAAATTTGTTGGACACGTGATTAGCATGCGTTAAACTTTCAATTTCCAAGAACACGAGCAATTTTATTATTACGGATTTTTTTCGATGTGATATTTGCGGAATTAGTTTTTTCACCCCCTATATTAGAGGATTAAAAGCAAAAACAAATTAGAAGTTTGGTAGTGTTTGAAAGTAAAATCAGAAGTTGATGAGAATCAGAAGTTGAGAGTGTTTGGCTAAAGAATTGAAAAAGTATTTATTTGTTTGCAAAGTTAAACCAGAAGCAAAATTCAAAGAACTCGTCTCTCTACTTTTAGATTCTGATTAATAAAGCAGAATCAAAAGCACAAATTGACATTTGCAAATACTACAAAGTGTTTTTTGTTTTTTTCAGCCAAAAACTAAGAATGCTTCTTTTAGTGATTGAAATCACTCCCTATGTCACAAAATTTTACTATCCTTGCAAAACTCGAGTTGTTAAGTAGATCAGTGTCTGTCACAAAATTCATTAAAAGGGAATGACCCAACAAAAATCATGTGACGAGCAAGTATTAGGTGCAAGCTAGAGAATTGGACAGCAATTTAACGTGTAATAAATTGCATACTATTTCTTCTTGGAAAAAAAAAATTGCATACTATTTTAATTATGAAGGTCTCTGTGGATTTGAGCTTTTAGGCCTCCATGAGCTTAATCGGAGCATCATAGCAAACTTTATGCATCAACTTATAAAATGATGTTTTCTTATTTAGTACTGTGTGTATTTCGGCCCATAATCGGAGTAAATTCATTGAATTTAATCTATTAGACCTATTTTAAACGCATGTCATCCATAAGGTATTTGAAAATGCTACCAACACATTTGAATATTTCACGAGTGCCTCGAAATAAAATAGAGTATATGTAGTCTTAGCCTTTTTTTTTTTAGTACTAGTCTTAGCCTTTAAGTTTGATGATAATGGAAGAAATCTTCCACCTAATTTGAGACGTTATCTTAGTCTAATAAATTACTACCAAATATTTATTTGCTTATTTGCGTGGAGTGCTCCAATATTTTCAATAATAGCCTGTTGAATCTTCCTAGAAATTGGCGTTGAAGATAAATTGCTGACTGGGAGCAACCGCGTAACCACCCAATTTAAATGGCAATAAATGCATCACTCAGCCTTGGGGTATAGCTCAACGTTCTAACCAATCCAAAATAAGTGTTTGGAAGCAACAAGGTGGGAGTTTGAATCCCGCTAGACGCAACATGGTCACTGTTTGATTGAGATTTGGCTTCTTGTGTAAACTAGTGATCTTCCTATTGGAATTGAGGATTGCTGAGGCATATCTCGGAATTCACATCATTGCGACTCTAGGAGCCGGTCGGTGAGATCTAAGAATAGTTAGGTGAAGCTTTAAGTTGTGCTCAGAATTTGAATTATATATAAAAAAAAGGCATCTCTCACCATTATCATAGATATTGTCTCTTTTCGAGAAATTTTAGTTCTTAGATGATTTTACTGCACCCAAATTAAGTAATATATATTTGGGATTTAATTTAACTTATAATTTAGAAAAGCAATTAAAAATATATATAATTATACTTACTTTGTGGCTTTGGTGAGCCAATGTAGCTTGTTTCGTGAACACCTCTAGGTTCTAACCTTAGTCACAAGCAAATGTTTGATAAAGATGAAGCGACAATGTAATATAAATTAGAATTAATCTGAAAGAGTAATGACTAATGAGAGTCAAAGAGAAAGAAAATCAGCTAATTAGTTCTTTTTTATTTAAATTTAAAACTTTGTGATGGTTAAATATAATTATTATTTTCCCAAAGGAAATAATAAAAAAATCCTTATACAAAAATGACAAAAACTTTGAGATATAATCTAAATGCCAAAACCCATTAGACGAATCCTAAAATCAAATTCCTTTGGCGTTTTCTAATATCATCAATGTCATTTTTGTAATATCTAGGGACCGGTATTAGTAGTCATCTGAAAAGTATTAATACATAGTTCACTTGAAAGTATTGGTTTTGTAATATTGGACAGTAATATAGTATCACGAGAGCCTAAAAAGTACTAGGTTTTCATCTGAAAAGTATTAGTATGCAGTTCACTTGAAAATATTTAATAGTCCACCTAAAAAGTATTAGATTTTTTTCCGTCAAAAGTAATAGTAAATTAGTAATACGTGTAATGACTTTTGAGAGTAAACGAAAGAAAAATATTAGTTTTTTCTCGGAAGATTTTTAGTAATTTCCCATAACAATATTATTTTTTCTAATAAAAGTATTAATAGTCTCAATGAAAAATATTAGTAGGTTTCTAAAATGTATTAGATATTCCGCTGATTCACTGGGGATGAACTGAGGTTGGGTCGTTGGGTTCGTGGATCAAGTAGATCAATTAGGCTAAATTGGTCTAACTATTATACTATCTAAGGGAGAGTACCTCCAAAAAAAGTTGATAAAAAAGCAGACGACATTTTTGCTTTTTGACAAATAGACGTAATCGTGGAAAATGTGAGTGGAGTTGGTTTCCGCGCCTCCGCGACAACCATAAAATCCAGGCTAAGTAGTTAATGATTATCGTCAGCATATGATATGTTCAATGTTTTCCTTACATTTTTTCGTTTGGAAATTATACATATGTGGCTTTGTAAATGAATTTAGTGGCTTGAAAATGTATCTCAATTTTCAATTGAGTTGTAAAAAAAGAAAATGTTTGATGTGTATCACTCCAATTGAAAGTCTACCTACATCCCAACAAGTCATTAGGGGGTGTCAGAGATTGATCCGACGAAGATCATCTAACGCTCAAGTCAGTTCCAAAACAATTAAGAATTGTTCGACCACTAAACACCTAAAATAAATCTAGCAATCCTCGCAAGAGAACGAGATCAATCGTAGGGCAGCAAGTTGACCACAAGTCGTCTCTCAAGGAAAACTTAGCCGACAAATAATTACTATGCAACACAATTTGACAAAAAGTAAATCTTAAACACTATAACAAGATTTGTGATTTTAATAAACTAAAGAAAAATAATTAAAAAGATAAATTAAAACTAAACACGATTAAACTTGACGTAAAACGATATGGATAAAAGTCTAGGATTTCGGAATCATCTCATCAAACTTGCAAGCAAAATATCAACTAATTGATCATGCGGTTAACAAATATAACAAACATGTAAAAATAAGGCCTAGATCTGATAACTCATGTATTTAGTGGCTTGAAAATGCTATCCCAACATAATTTGCTATTTTCATTATCCCAATTATTAGATAATACATTTCTGATTCATATCTAACCCCCTGAATAAATTAAGTCCAGGAATAATATCTTCTATCGATCTAAATTATCCTCAAAACAATCAAAAGTTGATTAGACAATCAATTATCAAATAAAGCAATTCATTCAGAAAAGCAAATCAATTAATCAATACTCATGCTTGTTTGTTTGAATCAAATCATTCTAATCCTAGAACAAGGAAATTAGTTCATGCTTGGAGATAGATTCATCAATTCAATTGAGAGGAAGAAAGCAATTATAAACATGATCATGTAATAACAACAATCACCAAGCAATTGAAAATCAGATAAAGAAGATGGAGAAAGATTACGCTTTGATCTAGCTGCAAAGTATCTCCGGTGGAAAAACAAGCAATCCCCAATGTTGGATGGAAGAGAAAACAATGAAAACTAGAGTTCAAAAGTGCTAAGAAATAAAGTGTGTCGAAAATAAGGGCACCCCAAGTCCTACTTATAAGCCTAGAGTCCTAAACTAGGTGGAAGAGCCAAAAAAAACGCAAAACAAAATCGAAAATTTAGTGTTCTGCAAGTCACGGCGCGCGCCCAGCTGTTGTTTAGTTGTTGTCTGCAGCACGCGACCGAGCAACCTCTAAACTTCGGAATTTCATCTTGGTGTCTTCATATGAATTGTATCTCTATCTCTTAGCTTTCCATAGCCACTTGAATCACCTTAATATCAATTTTCTAGATAGAGTTATGGCCAAAACACTAAGACGTGTTATTTCCGAGATTTCGACATATTATTTTAACTTGTACATAATTGTAACCCATCTAAACGTCTTTATTTGCATTTAGTAGCGGACATAGACATTGTATAACTTTGTGTCAGCTTTCCAATGGTGTATGAATCATGTCAATTGGGCTTCGGATGCGAACGTTACATCCAAAATACGATGACTGTCGCAGTTGCGCGAAAATGACTTTTTAACGTTTTTTGCTCAAAAACTTGTTTTTTCCACCAAAACCTAAAAAATCAATAAAATAACACAACATAACACTATAATATGCAAATGCAAATAAAATACACCAAAATATGTATAAATCATCACACAAAACACACACAAAAATATGCAAAACAAAAACGAATCAAAAAACTTGAGAGGAACTAACCACATAGTAAATTGTGTATTTTTCCTTTTCTTTTTTCGATATGCCGCTCCGCGAGATAAATGAGGTATTTATAGGCAAATAGTGAGTCTTCATTGGCTTAATTTATATATTATTACCCAAATTGATAAAATTAATTATATTTGGCCTTTATTTATTTTGTGATCCATAATTCAGATAATTTCCTCGGACTTGGCTTATTGGACCTATCTAAATTATAACCCGTCAATATTTGGATTTGATTAAATTATAAACCAAATTGAGAAAAAAATATTTAAATATACATAAAATGAACCTAACTCAATAATTGAAGGAAGCATTTTGTTTGGAGCCCATAGACACCATCACCCGTATCTCCACATTAATATGATATTGTCTATTTTGTGCCTAAGAGCATCTCCAAGAGTTAATTATATTTTTGTGTGTGTTTACACTATTTTAGAGGAAAATTTAGAGGAATTTATGTTGGGTGAAATTGGGAAGATTTTGCTTTTGAGAATATGGCTAAGTGTTTGGGTAGTTTTGGCTTAGTCGAGGCTCAGATTGATATTGGATCTGATCTCGAAGATGAAAATGCCCCGTATACTAAATGCTTACGGTTCTGGTGCTCGTCCCTAATATACAATGACTTTTAACTATTCCGACTTAGCAGCACTTGCAAAAGTCGGAACTTCAACGAACTGGGAGTGTTTAAGACTTTCAAGCTTTGAACAGGAGGAAAATCAATATGCTGATGCAAATGACGATTTTTGGCTTCTAATTTCGTATTGTTCGTGTGTTATTTCATCTGCAGGGGCTCGATAATAAAGGCATCAGGTGCCCTGTATAGAAAGCTCATGTCTTTTGGCTCGAAAAGACATATTTACAGCCAACAGACGCATATGTTCAGACATTCCCATCGACGCACAACCTGGCGCATGACCAGTGCGTGTGCCCGTGCTTGGATGCGAACAAGAGAGCAAATTTACGACTTGGCGCACGACCCGACGCCGTGCATCCGCCCGTGCTCGGATGCGAAACACTTCAGTTGGAATCTTTAATTAATTAATTATTAATTTTAAAGGTTTTTGGTCCAAAAAGAATAAGGACCTTGAAGCCCAGGCCCACGGCCTTCGACCCTCGACCCCGGACCGGACCCGGCCAAGCCGAGCCAGCTGGCGGGCGGCGCGTGCGTGCTTTGAACCAAACCCACAAGCATGTAGGTACTCACCCCTTTAAAAACTTGGGTGCCCCGAAGGGCCCAAACCCATAAGTCCAGCTTGAGATTTATAAAGTGAGCAAACTTTGCATCCTCTTCCTATGTGGGATGGAGAATTTCTCCTTCCCCACATTTTCCATTTTCCATACCATTTTCTAGTTTTAAGTGGCTAACTTCTAGCATTAATTTCTCATTCACCAAGAATTGGTTTTGAGAAATTCCAAATGCTATTCTCATCTACTCTCTTAGTAGAATTTTTTACAAATAATTAATTCCATTTTTCACTAATGGAAACCACTTAATTATTTGGTCAAAATCGGGTCAACATCCATTTTACCAAACAAATTTCAACAATCCCCCACATGAATGAAATTAATGCATGCGTGTATGCAGATTCGCTTGAAAGTCTCTGCGAACTGTTATTGCATCAGGATGGGTAGATTGTGGCTTTAAATCTTCCTTAGTAAAATACTATCGGATTTACTAGCTGCTTAGTGCTGCAATGTCTTGAACTACTCAATCGTTTGTGTAAACCGAGACAACAGTATTTACACAATAACAATTTTAACACTTGTTGTTCTTACATTGTGTCCATTTCGGCCCTGGACCATATCTTAGATTCATAAGCGTTTCTTTGAAGTGGTCATTACTTGTCGCTTATATAGGTGATCTCCTATTGAAGATTATCCTGCCATACTCCACCTTTCGGTATAGGAATCATTAAAAGTCTTAAACTTAACATCACCACATTCAGCAGGTTTCTATTTCACTTGGAAGTTTCGGAAATGATCTAACACATTTTCCAAGTGTTTAGCTGAACATTCATAACTTAGTTGTCCCATTGAACCAAGGTCTTGGGATCTCCAATTCACAAGGTTGGGTTACCGCTATGAACATTCTTTAGTTTGTGGATTTTAAACCCATTCCCCTTAACAGTTTATACAATTGATCTCGATTTATGCCTTTTGAAAGCGGATCTGCAAGGTTTTCCTTTGACTTCACATAGTCAACCGAAATAACCCCATTAGAAATCAACTGTTTATTGGTATTATGTCTTCGACAAAAATGTCTAGACTTACCTCTTTCGTTTGAAAGAAATGGCATCTTTAATAAATACAACATTCTTGATTTAATGATCGTACCATCAATTATATCATGAACGCTGAATTTATTTCCTTTGGTGCTTCTACTTTAGCCAGAGCACCCACACACTTCAAGGTATTATCATTTATGTGGTTTGCTAAAGTAAAGCTTCCCCTTCCAAATTCTGGTATCTTTGTTTAACACAAGATTATCCAAAACTTTATGGCTCTCGGCCACTTCACTTTTATTTTGTTAGAACATTGTCCCAACCATCGAGTTAGAATCTCGTTCTAATATATTTCAGACCTTAGTCCCAACACGTGTGTAACCTTCGGTGTTATCACATCTTTAGTAACAGTTTGGATTTAACTTGATAGTGTGTCTACCTCTAGTGTTACAACATTTTGGGCAACACTTCATGTAACTGTGGTTTTGGTCCCACAACACTTTTGACAATACTTTCTGTTACATTTAAAAATGCAACAGAAACTCCACTGGTGTTCCATAACGTGTGATCATACCCCTAAAATTTTCGATTTCCAATCAGAATCCCGGTTGTCTTCCTCAATCCGAAGTCAAACTATCAAATCCTCAAGCCCCATTTCTTAGCGCTTGTGCTTTAGGTAGTTCTTAAATCTTTCTATGATGGCGGCAATTTTTCGATAATCGCAGCCACTTGGAATAACCCACTCAGAATCATCCCTTCATTTACTAAGTCGTGAAGTATGATCTGAATTTCTTGCACTTGGCTAATCACCATCTTGGTGTCAACCATTTTATAATCCAGAAATTTACCAACTATAAAAAATTTTGTGCCGACATCTTCTGCTTTATATTTCTTCTCCAAAGAGTCCCATAACTCCTTGGACATTTTGAACGAACTATAGACGTTATAGAGGGTCGTCATCTATCCCGTTCAAAACATAATTACGCTGCAGAGAAAATCACTATTATACCAAGCATCCACAGCGATTCTCCGCCGTTGTCGAATTCTCCATAGCCAACGGTAGGGGGTCCTCCTTCAGAAAATGGGACAGACCCAAAGTCGTGAGGTAGAACAACATCTTCTGTTGCCAGCGTTTGAAGTCGACGCCAGAGAACTTGGGCGGCTTTTTGTCGTGAGCAGGTGTAGTAGCCATCGGAGTGAATAAAATCAAGCCATTGTCTTGAACAGAAACATAAATTTTCGCCTTGCGATTTTTGGGTGAAATTGGGAAGGTTTCTATTTGAGAATATGGCTAAAGTGTTTGGGTATTTTTGTCTTAGTCGAGGCCTGTATTGGATACAGTCTCCGCAAGACGAAAATGCCCCATATACTAAGTGCTTATGGTTCCCGCACTCGTCCCCTAAAATACAACGACTTTTAACTATTTCAACTTAAAGAACACTTGCAAAAGTCGGAACTTCAACGAATCGGGAGTGTTTAAGACTTTCAAGCTTTGAACATGAGGAAAATCAATATCTTTGATGCAAATGACGATTTTGGCTTATAATTTTGTATTGTTCATGTGTTATTTCATCTGCATAGGCTCGATAATATAGGCATTAGGTGCCCAGTATGGAAAGATCATGTCTTTTGGCTCGAAAAAGACATGTTTATAAATGACGTATCTGCTCGACATTCGCATTGGACAAGACGACCTGGCGCATGGCCCATGCGTGTGCCCGCTTCGATGCGAATGAGAGAACAAAGTTTCGACTTTGACGCAGGGTCGCGGCCGTGCTTCTCGATGCGAAACACTTGATTGAATCTTTAATTAATTAATTATTAATTTTAAAGGTTTTTGGTCCAAAAAGAATAAGAGCTTTGAAGCCCAAGCCCACGACCTTCAACCCCGGACCGGACCCGGGCTGGACCGAGCCGAGCTGGCCGGCGGCGGCGCGCGTGTGCTTTGAACTAAACCCACAAGCATGTAGGTCCTCACCCCTTTAAAAACTTGGGTGCCCCCAATGACCCAAACCCATAAGTCCAACTTGGGATTTATAAAGTGAGCAAACTTTGTCTCCATTTCATATATGTGATGGATCATTTCCTTCCCCACATTTTTCATTTTTCATACCATTTTTTAGTTTTAAGTGGCTAACTTCTAGCATTAATTTCTCATTCACCCGAAATTGGTTTTGAGAAATTCCAAATGCTTTTCGCCGTGAGCAGATGAGAATATGAAACAAATAATGAAGACAAAATATAAAGAGCAGTACATTATTTGCTAATTATATTTATTGGAAATATCAATTATTTGTTACTTACTATAATTAATTATTCCAAAATAAGAAAAAAATTAAAATTTTAAATAAATAACACTTCAATTATAAATTAACTTTATACATAATATATGATATAAATGAAAGTAAAATTTAGAGTTGAAGAAAAATGGGGCAAATAGGGATATTTGTATCACACCAAATTTAGTGTAATGAATATTGTTACACCATATTTGGTGCCGTGTTTGAAGTTTAGGTGGAAAACTGAATATATGGTTTGTAAGTCGAAGTGGATACGATAATCTAGAGGGGGGGTGAATAGATTATCTCGATTTTTCAGATTTTGCCCTCTTTTTCGAATAATCAAGCAAAGATGAAAGCTAAATGCGGAAAATAAACAACACACGTTGATTTAAAGAGCTTCACCCCACCTAGGGACTACGTGCTCTACCACCCCAGTATATCCGGGATGGGTTTCAAAAAGGAAAAAGAAATTTTATTAATTACCAAAATTAATACAACACCTTGAGGATTACCACAACCTCTTACAACACCTTCAAGGAGATTACCACAATCTTCCTTTTCACCACCTTTGAAGAGTACCACACTCTCCAAACACCTATCACCTAGATCACCCAAAGTGTATTTTTACCACAAGAATACTCACAAGGATGTCTTGTGTTGAATGATGACCAGAATCAAGATTACAACTCAATAGTGAATGATACAATATGAGTACAAGTGTAATCAAGAATTGAAAGCCTAGACCTCAAATGTGTGCAAGTGAAAGTGCTTAGCTAATACAACAAGATATATGAAAGTTTGCTTATTTGCTCTTTGCTTGTGTAGTATGTTGTGTGTCTTGTTGTTTGAATGAAGCCTCTATTTATAGGAGAGGTCTTGACTTTGATTTCCAGGACATAAGCTCTTCCTTGGGGAGTGATTTGTTGCAAAAGAAACCATTTAAAATCATCAATATAGCTATTAGAAATCAATCCCACAAAATAGGGAAAAGTTGTCCTAAAATGCAACGGATAGTTTCTTCGATAAAACAGGGTTCGACCGTCCGTCAGAGAGATAAGATTCAAATTGGTTTTTCGCAATTTTTACATAGGTGACCGGTCGGAGGGGAGAAGTGCGACGGTCGCCTCGGGTCTTGGTCTTGACCGGTTGGGGTTGATTAAAAACCGAAACAGAGAAGACAACAACGGGAGGGCTCCCGTGCACGGTCGCCCTGGGGTCAACCGGACCGGTTGACCACCCCGTTGACCGGCCGCCTCCCTAATTTTTTTCTATGTTCCTTTTTCTGTTCCAAAACTCAACTCAGTACGGGTTGCCCTATGGGCGACCGGTCGAGCCTGAAACAGATGTAATGTCCAACTTTTTATCGAAAATAAATTCCAAGAAATACTTCGAAAAATAGTAGAAACATTTTAAATCGATCGGAAGTATTTAGACAACATTTAGGACATTGTTTTGGTTTAAAAACACATTTGAACAAAATCATCAAAATCGTGATAAAAACATTTATCTAACATGGTTTACTGCCATATTTGGTGTGATGATGTAGGAAATAGAGAGATGCCCTAAAATCTATGGTCGGCACTAGAATATCCACCGCCCAATAAAATCATGCTCCGCCACGCGATCGACCAAGAACCGCAACACCACCGTTAGAAAAGGGGGAGGAAGAGTTGTTACCGCATGCCCACTCCGACGCTTAAGTCAAGATCGTTTTAGAGAAGAAAATATCAAATAGCAAAGTAATGAAAAGTGTATTCGAGTCTAACCAGCGCTGCATCTACTTACTTACTTGTGCCCCTTTTATAGGTTTTGGAATTAAGGTTGCGTAGGCATCAAGCCACACTAAAACCCTAATTAAACACAAGCCTCAGGTCAATCACCCGTATTGGGCCACAAGCCTATCGTGCCCAAGAGATCGGCATGCCCTTAAGTTGATCCACTTTAGCCTCCGACCCATCGATCGGTAGCCCCCAGGTTGGCCCATTCAAGGGTCCAACCCAAACAGTCGGTAGCCTTAGGTTGGCCATTCGAGGTCCAGCCCAATAGGTCGGTAGGCCTCAGGTTGGCCCATTCGAGGTCCATCCCAACAGTCGGTGAGCCCAGTTGCCCATTCGAGGTCCAACCCAACAGGTCGGCTCACTTATCGTAGGTCGGCCTAGCCACAAGGGTCGACCTAGTCTAAGGCCACCCTTGGCCTAGATCTTTCACCAACACATAGAGGTAGGTCAGCCTAAATAGGCCCCCATCAATCAGTCCCCCCCAATTATGTCCCGAAGTAACTTGTCTACTTCGGACATAATTGTTTCGTGATACATTCAACCGATCTCCATATAATCGACGAATCTCCCCAAAAGTTTATTCTCCCGATCTCTATTTAAGGCCTTAAAGCCTCCACAATTTTGCCAATCCCGATCTTAACTAAGGCATCAAAGCCTACAAATTTTACTAATCCT
The DNA here is from genome assembly GCA_016081115.2 of Rehmannia glutinosa. NCBI lineage: Eukaryota > Viridiplantae > Streptophyta > Magnoliopsida > Lamiales > Orobanchaceae > Rehmannia > Rehmannia glutinosa. The sequence goes on along the minus strand of CM071925.1, from coordinate 68,587,632 downwards.
GATATGATTTTAGGGCTTTGTACCCTTCAAATTTTACTAATCCCGATCTAGATTTAGGTTTTTTCCTCAAGATTTATCCATCCCGATCTAGATTAGGTTTTCTTCCCTTAAGATTTATTCATCTCGACCGGATTAGGGTTTTCACACCCTACATTTCCCACTCATTTACGTCACAAGGACGCCCTTTCATTTGACAAGACATCCCCCCTCTCCGCCCGAGGTCCTTTCTGACCATTGGATGAGATTCAAATCAAGGGTGGTGATCATCTTCCCACCTCATCTCTCCTTATATAAGGCAGAGTAAAAAAGGGGGGGACCATTTCACCTTCTAGCAAAATTTCTCCACCCTCTCAAGCGATTTCCGACGTGCTCTAGGCGATTTTCGGCGGCCTTTTCCGATGGTGCTCCTCCATTATCCCCTTTTCGTTTCTATTTTCTAGGTACACTCATTCTCTTTCCTTTTTAATTATTTTTCTTTCAAATAATGGCCCCCTCTTCAACCAATTACGATCCCCATCTAACCGATCTGGTTAGATGGTCGGGAGAGTTAGATGCTACACGTCTTAGAGAAACTCATCCCGAACTAACTGATCCCGAAGCCACGGAATCAAATTCATCTTCCATACCTCTTTCCCCCATAGAAGTTAGGAATCCCAATCCACTAGCTCCTCCCGAGGTGGATCAGGGTCATTCGGCTATAACAGCCCAATCTCTTTATAACATCCACAGGAATGCTGATATTCTATCTCTCTTTAAATTATCTCTCCCGAGCTATACAGATAGGCCATACCGACCTCCTCTTCAAGGTCTTACCTTTTTCGTCGGTCAACTAGATGGAGGGCTTAGATTTCCCATTAACTCTGTCTTTTCCGACGTGTCCACTATGTACAAAATTCCCCTCAACCAATTTACCCCGAATTCATTTAGAATCATAGTTGGCTTTTTAATAATCACTAAGTTCTTGTCCATAAACCCTTCGATTGATCTATTTTTTGCCCTCTTCCAAGTCAAATCTTCTTCCCCTAAGGGTTTATTTTACATTACTGCTCGTAATGAAACCAATTTTTTGGGGAAGTACCCGACCTCCAATAAGTTTTGGAAAGATCGGTATTTCTTTGTTACCTCGGCCGAGACTTGGCCTTTTCCTCATGAGTGGGTGTGGTCCTTGCCACCACAACAAAAACATGATCCCAAAAAATGTCCTCTCGACCTGCAGGACTTAATCCAAAAGCTTACTGCTGTTAAATACGATCTCTCAAAAATCATCACTCCTTCTTTGCTTCATTACTCGGGAGTGAGTTCCGAAGTTGTTCCTCTATAGAGAGACATTGGTAATACTCTTCCCTCCCTTTTTAACTTACAATTTATGTACTTGTTCTCTAACTTGTTCATTGCTGCAGATACGATGTTGTCCCGAACTGTTGCTCAAAAGACTGAAGCTCGCAAGAAGGTGAGCTCTCTGGCCCGAGCTTCCTCCTCTCAGACAGGCGGAGCAATCGTGGGCCTTCCTGCGTCCAGGTCCCGATCTCCTCATACCACTCGGCCCGACTCTGCCGAAGACGTTCTAGCCGAGCTCTCAGATCCCAGCAGTCGACCCGTTCCCATCAGCTCCCGACGTGGATCTTCTGACACCGAGCTCCCCCCTTCCAAAAAAACTCGGGTAGGGACTAGCTCGGGCGAGCATGAGCTAATTGGAGCCCTATCGACACTTCGAATCAGACATGGATGACTGGCAACTCCATCCTCAAGAACAGGACCCTTTGCTGGCGGCCCAATATCTCCAGGGCCACTACCCTTTTCCCGACCGATCCATCTTAGACAAGCTCTCGGATCCCGAGCTGGTGAATTATGTTGGGAAATTTATTGTTTAGATTTTGATGAATGCCATGTAAAACTTAGACTAGAAAGTTGGCACCCCATTTTCTTTGTAATTTGTATTGTAATAGATAGGGCTGTACTAGCTGAGTCAAGTCAGCTACGCCTGGACATACAAGAAGTCAACTGAAGACCGGGATGAAGACTCCACTGTGAAGCAGCTGAGTATAGCAAGGAAGAGAAGACAAGAACTCGACTGAAGGAGTAGCAACTATGATATACTGTGTGAAGTGTCACCAAGTCAACTCAAGATAGCCAAGTCTCAAGTTGAAGTGACAGATGAGTCATCCAATGATTGGGAGCCGACTCAAGTCACCAGGGAAGTTAAGGAACTGCAGCCAAGTCAAGACAACTGAAAAGAATCCGTTGTAGAGAAGTCAAGAAGATTACTTAAATAAGTAATACTTCCATGTTGCAATGTCTTAAAGTGCTCAGTCCCAGAAGCGTGCAAAAGAAATAAACCAATGAGAAGCACTGCACCTGTGTCAGACTCTGAAAAGCTGAAGGTTCATTTAATACGAGGAAATGTCAATTTCAAGGACTGCAACAAGACAAGCCAACGAACACAAGTGACTTTTGAAATCAGCCTATCTCTTCAACGGGCAGATTTTTGAAAGTCCACTATAAAAGGCTGAGAAATCACTTTGAGAAGAGGTGACCTTGATTACCGAACCACGAACATTCAAGCTATCATTTGAGTCAGAATCGCAAAATATTCTCAAGTCATTCAAGCAAGATCCTCAAGCCTAAATTTCAAGGAAATCAATCCGACACCAAGTGTGAAGGAAAGACAACTTCAAATGTTGAAGAGGAAACTTTTGAAGAATCAAAAGGGTCTACATTCCAAGGAGGATTGTAGAAAGGTTCAAGGTCGAACCAGTCTCAAGGTTATTGGAGATCTCATGATCAAATCCAAGAAACTTGAGCAAATGAGTCAAAGTAGCGCAACCGCCTGTGAAGAAGCCGAGTCGGATGAGAAGCCAAATTTGTGTTACCAAGGCATCTCCAGACTGAGTCCCAAAGGATCAAGTCAGCTGTGTGATCAAGACTTGCATCTAGACTGATAACCACTTTGTAGTCTGATCAATACTTAGTGGATTCCTCCAGGAGTTGGAGAAGAGAGGATTAGAAGAATTATCCCATCTTCGAACCTCTATAAAAATTATTGTGTCATTTACATTTCAACATTTACTTTCTGCATATCATTCTATATCTGCTGATAATTTGCTATCCAATTGATATTTAACAAAGTGCTAAAACCAAGTGTTAAAACAAACTTAAACCAAATTCAAGGGTGTTAAGTCTTCCGCTGAAAATTTCATCTCAGCCAAGTTAAGTATTAGACTAAACAACTGAGTTATTCTATCAACAGCTCAGTCGAGTCTGTTGAGTGGCTAACTATGCTGGTTAACTAACTTAGCTGTCCATCAAGGACATAGCTGTGAAATTAACTTTGAACTAATTTAAAATGACTAAATTTGAAAAATTGGTAAGGTTTATTCAACCCCCTCCCTTCTAAACCTTACTCACACCCCTTGGGACCTACAAGTGGTATCGAGCGGTTGGTTCATTGAGCCTTCCGTTCGGTTTCGAACTAGATCTTCAATCCTTCAAAGAAGTTTATAACACTTGTTCTTTCAAAAGCCATTTTTTTGCAAAGTTATTATCATGGAAGCAAATTTGACACGCATTCCTATGTTTACCATTGAAGAATTTGATGACCGAAAATACATATGCAGCTCATCTATCATCTTTACATGATGAGATGTGGATAGTGATAGAGGATGTGCCACCGCAAATAATGAAGGTGAACACAAGTTGCAAGGAGAGAGTCTGCGCAACAAGGAGTGGAGGATGCTCCTCCAAGACCGCCCTATGGTTGAAAAACCAAGAGTCGAATGGACAAATGATGAGAAAAAGATACAACTTGGACAATGTGGCCAAGGATATACTTTACAAGACGTTGGACAAAGCCATGTTCAACAAAGTCAAATCTTGCAAAACAGCCAAAGAAATCTGGGATAAATTAACCTTAATTTGTGAAGGATCTGAGCAAATCAAAGAAAACAAATTATCTGTTGTTGTTCAAAAATTTGAAAACTTTAAAATGCTTGCAGTGAAACGATGGACCCATTGGATGCTAGATTCACTGAAATTACAAATGAGCTCTCAGCACTTGGGAAAGAATACACACAGAAGGAGATGTGTATGAAGATACTAAGGAGCCTCCCAACTGAGTGGGAAATAAAGACCATGGCTCTAAGCCACTCGATGGACCTATCAAAGACATCCAATCATAAACTATTCTCAGACCTCAAAACTTATGAGTTTGAGCTGAGAAGAAAGGATCAAGAAGAGATAGCTGTACCCAAAACAGCTGCACTCATAGTCATGGAAGGGAAGAGAGCTGAAACCTAAGAAATTATTGACCAGGAGGAAATTGCCTTGATAGTTAAAAGATTCAACAAGTTCTTCAACAAGAACTACAAAAGAAACAAAGGTGAATCCTCCAGAAGGCATTCAGCTTCCTTCAAGTCAAGGGAAGATAGGCCACCAAAGAGAGTTGATCAAAAGATCGAATATCAAAGAGCTGACAATCCAAGAAATGAGAGAGTTGATCAAAAAGTTAAAAACTTGTGTTGGAATTGTAGACAACCAGGACACTTTGCTATTGACTGTCCCTATCTTGTAGTCAATAAATACAGGAATGAAGAAGAAAGAAAAGTCTTCAGAGAAAGAAGACAAGAAAAGAAAAGAGCAATGTTAGTCGCCGAGGCTGCGATCTGATACAACTAAGTCAAAAGAAGAAGACACTCGTGAGAGTAGTGAAGTTCGACTACTCAAGAGACTCGAAGAAGAAGCCTTAATCTGCCTAATGGCTAAAGAACAAGATCAACCTAACCAAGAAGATGAGGTACACTCGACTCATCTCATTCGATTCTAGTGATAGTGATTGTGACACACACACTTCATCACCCACTGATCTTTATGATTCATTAGGCAAAATGATGAAAGACTTTGAGCACATTAAATCCTCACACACACTATTAAATGAGGAAAACAACCAGCTCAAAAGCCAAAACTCACAACTGACTAAGGAGCTGAGTACTCTAAGTCACATAGCTGATGAGAACAAAGAGTTGAAGGCTGAGAATGCTAAACTAGTAGCAGAGATAACTGTTATAGAAAAGAGAGAAAATGATCTCAAAAATGTGATTGCTTCATTCACAAAGGCATCTAAATCATTGGAATGACCTTATCATGAGCCAAAAAGAATGTGGAGACAACACATGCATATGATTCAATTCCTTTGTGCATAGTCAAACTCCAAAAGTGATCTTGGAAAAAGGATCTTCAAGTAATGAAGCATCTCAAAAATCCAAGACACCAAATGTTGCACACACATTCATTCCAAAGCACAATCACAAACAAACTGGCATTGGATATAAAGGAAAAGGAAATAAATTATTGAGTATGCCGAGAGGACAATCGAGAAGAAATCCAAACAGAGTTCCTCAAACAGACTCCAAAGAGAAAGTACTGTGAAGAAGAAACCGAGCTACCAAAATCCCTAAGTTCTATCAAAGGAACATAAATGATGGGAATGGTAGAAACTACCCAAGTCAAGTCGATTGGAATAATGTGAAATATCAAAGAAAGACCTATGGAATACAAACCAAAATGGCAAAGACCTAGAACTCAAAGAAAGGTCATTCCAAAGGCAACAGAGCTATCATCATCACACATATGTACCCAAGCACTACACTTTAAATATCACAACTATCCAAAGAAGGCAATTGCTAAAAAACACACACATGCATACAGACAAAAGAGACAAATGTATGAACCTAAAGTCCCAAGCAGTTGCCAAAGTGAATTATGATTATGGCACGATAGATGGCAACCCCTTAGAGTCAAATCATTTGGCTATAGGTTGGTTGGATCATCATACAACATTAACCCCTCAGACCCCAGGCAAGTATGGGTACCTAAAACCGATTTCCTTGATTGCGGGTTCAAGGAACAACCGAGTGCCAAGGAACCTGGTACATGGATAGTGGTTGTTCCTGCATATGACGACAAGAAACAAGAAAAATTTGTCAAAATTCAAGGAGATTAGAGGCGCAAAAAGTCATATTTGGAGGAAATGAAGCTCAGGGGAAATTAGAGGCACTGGATCCATCAAGAAAATGGATTAGAAATCACATATGTTGCATACGTTGAAGGCCTTAATTTCAACTTGTTAAGCATCACCAACTCGTGACAAGGGCTATAATGTTGGATTAAATATGGGAGTATGACAAATCAAAGACATGAATCAAATGAAGTGGTGTTGCAAGGATCCACACAAAAAAACATGTATGTGGTAGATTGGTCAATCGCCACATCAAGCACGGTTGCTAGCAAAGAGTATGTTAGAATCAAAATTGGCTATGGCACAAGAAGTGAGTCACCCGAATTTCAAGACAATTAACAAGCTTGCAAGGAGTAATCTTGTAGAAGGATTACCAGACTCAGTGTACAAGAAAGAAAGTGTTTGTGATGCATGCCAGATGGGAAAGCAGATTAAATCATCATTCAAAGAGAAGTCAAGTCCATCTTCAACAAGAATATTGCATCTGTTGCATATGGATCTATTTGGTCCAGTTGAGCCAGCTAGCATAAGTGGAAAGAAATACACTCTAGTAGTGGTGGATGATTATTCAAGATATACATGGACAATCTTCATGTAAAAAAAGGAAACCTTGCGTAAATTACCCCAATCGATGAAAAGAGATCAAAATGAGAAGAGTCAAACCATTATAAAGATAAGATCTGATAGAGGAACTGAGTTTGTCAATGGAATAATAACTCAGTACTGCGTTGAAAATGGTATTGCTCATGAACTATCTGCTGCAAGGACTCTACAGCAGTAACGGGAGTAAAGAAAGAAGGAATAGAACCCAAGGAAGCAGTTAAGAACTATGTTAGTCAAGTCGATTGCCAAAAAGATTTTTTTGGGTCAAGCTATAAACATCGCATGTTATACTCAAAATAGAATAATGATTAATAGACAGCTGACAAAGACTCCCTATGAAATTTGGACAGGAAGAAAGCCAAATGTTGGGTACTTTAAAATATTTAGATGTAAATGCTTCATCCACAACAATGGGAAGGAAAATATAAAGGCTTTTGATGCTAAACCGATGAAGGTATCTTCTTGGGATACTCAAACAAAGCAAAGCCTATAGAGGCCGAACAAATGGACAATGGTCACAAAAGAGTCTATCCATGTGGTGTTTGATGAACCCAATGTAAATAGAGAAGACATTGAGGAGTTAGCTGATAAGCTAAATCAGCCAACTATGCAGAAGAGTCCCTATGTTGAAGCTGAAGTTGGAGCAATTAATCAAGGTGAAGATGAGATAGTCAATCTCAAAGACAAATTGGAAAATCTGCAATCTAAGTGATGATGAAAGAGCTGGTCAAGATAACACAACGCCTACAAGACGATCAACCCAGCCTAACTTACTCCAACCCGATGTGAGATGGCTGAGAGACCATCCACCAGAGCTTGTCATTGGAGATGTAAGAGATGGTGTAAGAACCAGATCTAGAGCTCAACAAGAAGCAATGATCACTTGTTTTATTTCCCAAATAGAAGCTAAAGATGTGTCCCAAGCATTAGATGACACATATTGGATTCAAGCCATGCAAGAAGAGCTGAATCAATTTGAAAGAAACAAAGTATGGGAATTGGTGCAAAGACCAACCCATCAAAATGTTATTGGCACAAAATGGGTTTTCAGAAACAAGATGAATGAAGAATGTTTTGTGGTAAGGAACAAAGCAAGATTGGTAGCCAAAGAGTATTGCCAAGAGGAAGGTATAGATTTTCATGAAACATTTGCTCCTGTTGCAAGATTAGAAGCAATAGGGATGTTTCTTGCCTATGCTGCACACAAGAACTTCATTGTATACCAAATGGATGTAAAAAGTGCATTCTTGAATGGATTATTGGAAGAATAAGTCTATGTTGAACAACCTCCAGGATTTGAGCAGAAGATTCTTGGAGATAAGGTGTACAAGCTCAAGAAAGCTCTATATGGATTGAAACCTAGAGCATTGATACATTATCTCAATTTCTGACAGATAATGGATTCACCAAAGGCAAAGGATAGTAACACTCTTCAAAATTCAAGATGGAGAGAGTATACTGCTTGTTCAAATATATGTGGATGACATTATTTTTGGATCCACAAACAAAGAGCTGTGTGATAAGTTCTCAAACCTCATGCAAGGCAAATTTGAAATGAGCATGATGGGAGAGCTGACATTCTTTCTAAGACTTAAAGTTAAACGGTGAAGGATGGAACCTTCATAAGTCAAACAAAGTATACCGTAGAGATTTAATGAAGAAATTTGGTATGGAAGAGAAATCTTCTCGTGAAAATACCAATGAATACATCAGTCAAGATGGATATGGATGCAGATGGCAAGCATGTGGATCAAACAAGATACGAGCAATTATTGGATCACCGCTTCTATCTCACAAAACAATAGCCGACATCACCTTTGTTGTAGGTGTATGTGCAAGATTTCAATCGCACCAAAAGAAAGCCATATGATCGCAACCAAGAGAATCCTAAGATATTTGAAGGGATGCCGGGAAGTCGGCTTATGGTATCCAAAGGAAGGAGGATTCAAGCTTATGGTTACTCGACTCGACTATTTGGATGTAGAGTTGACAGGGTGAAGAGTACTTTAGGTACATGTCAAATGCTTGGAAACAGATTGGTTTCCTGGTTTAGCAAGAAGCAAAAACTCAATAGCTACATCCACACCTGGCCGAGTACATAGCGCGGCATTGTTGTGACCAAGTCTTATGGATGAGACAACAACCGAGAGATTATGAAATTGAAGAAAAAGAGATTCCAATTATGTGTGATAACATAAGTGCTATTGCAATCACTCAAAATCCTGGTTGCACTCAAGAACAAAGCACATTAATGTCGATATCATTAAATAAGAGACCATGTTGAAAAGAAGGACATCACTTGAATACATCTCAACCGATAAACAAGCTTAGCTAACATATTCACAAAGCCATTATGTGAATCAAGATTTGAAGAACTCAAGCATGAGCTAGGTTAATTGAGCTGAGTTGACACTAAGACTCGGGGGAGAATAGATGAAACAAGAAAAGATAAAAATAGAGTTGAGCTCGTGAATCGCCTAAGTAAATTAGCAGATCAAAAAAATCACCAGACGAGTTAGAATGACAATTTGAGTACCTATGTGAAAAGAGAGAACAAGAATTGAATCAACTAATGAGTAAGTTGAGTCATTTATGAGCTAAGTGACAAAAATGCAAATCATTTTTAATAAGCGGGAATGTTTTAAGGATGACATCGCAGACAATAATGACGATTTAAAGTATAGTCAAAATCGCACGACAAAGCATATGATTGGATATAAATGTGCCGCATTAAATGCAAAAATTAAATGCTAATCGGGCGCTATAACTGAGTCGTTGATCTCGATCAAATTTCAAAACCGTATGCACGCCCTTTCATAACCTATACATATACCATTTGTTCAGCCTTTTCTCTCACACTACACAAAAACTGCTCATCTCTCCAAAAGCAAAGAAAGCTCTTTTCTCTCAAACCCTACAAATATTCAAAGCAAATTTCTAAGGTTTCATTCGGTAAAACTCAAAAATGGCAACTACCTATGATTTCGCTTAAGTTGGGAAAGCAAATCCACATCGGTTCTACCGTGGATTTCGAAAGGATGATCAAACAGGTTAGATGAAACCCTTGTGAAGAAAATAGCCGACAAAATTGAAAAGTCTGGACTGAAACCCTTTCTCACAATGGAGTTTCAGAAAACTTACGTTGAGGAGATAGCACAGTTCTACGTGAACGCTAAAGTTCATGACGAGGGCATCAAGTCCTCTGTTCACGGAAAGGAGTTTATCATCACCGCCAAGACCTTATGGAGCAATGCTTGTCGCCGTCGGAAGGTGCACCGGAAATATTCGGCCGATGTAAACCTGGGCCGCCGCATGGAAGGAATTGGCCAAACTCCGAATGTGCGGCGAAGGTAGTCTACACAATGCATGAAGTCGCCAAGGAAGATTATCATAAGTCGTTGGATATTGTTGTCAAATGTGTAGACATAAAATTTGGAAGCTTTAATCACCGTCCAAAACCAAGTTGATCGTTATGGCTACGATCATGGAGGAAAAGAAGATAAACCGGCGTATTCGCCTACAAAGCAGACCGCGTAATCGTTGGGAATAAGTCCTTGAGGAAGATGGGTCGCTCGAGGATCTGGGGTATGGCCTTGTGATTGGCCGATTGATGGAGGTGAAAGGTTTTTCCACTCCGACATGGAAAGGCGTTCCATGTCAATAAGAAAATGTTTAGATCAAATCTTTCCTGAGCTCGGTGAGCTTATGCCAAGAGGGGATACCGGTGAGGGGGAATCACTTGACCCGAGGAAACAAATGTTGCCTCTCCTCCCAAGAAGAAAGCCTTCCCCTGAAGTTGCAAAGTAGGCGTTGCCGCCGCAAAGAAAGAAAACAACCGCACTCGCCCTCGCACCGAGTCACCTACCCCGCAGCCGTGTCTCCTTCCCCTGCAGCCGAATCGAGAAGGAACCTCAAATACATTTCCAGTTGTCAAGAAAAGAGGATCGACAAGCCAAGAAAGCCACTCCTCGCACCAAGAAAGTAGCACCCCCCGTCGCCCAGACTCGAGGAAACCGTATCCGAACAGTTAAAATTCCTCCTCGTAAGGACCAAAAAAGACTCTACAAGCGCTCAAAGCTTGAGAAAACAACAGTGTGCCACTCACCGAACAGATCAAAAACACCGGAGAAGTAGAGTCTCCGAAACCATTGATGAAACAAACTAAGTCTTCCGAGGCCGATCACAGAGGCAAGTCGAAGACCGTATGGATGTAATAACCGAGGAACAAGTAATAGCCGAGACAACTAAATCTCTGTCGACGGGGTTGTGTCTCCGCCACGACGATGCCGAGGGTGTTGAGCAACAAAGTTTGCTACTCTCCATTCCCGAGAAAGAAGCACAAGAGAAGATGATGACGATGATGTGATTATGTTATCTCCACCATATCCAGAAATCCAAAATCGTCTACGCGAATGGAGAAAGTGGAAGCTGAGTCGCTCAAGGGAACAAGTTCCAAAGACCCGAGTTTATTGAAGAAGAAGAAGAAAAGAATCGATGAATTTCCTTTGGTTGACAACAAAGGGTCCAAGCACTCGATGAAGAGAATCCTCGGATATCTTGAATATCTTCAAAGACAAGGAGAGGGAAAGGTTGGCGGGAAGAGGTCAAGCTCGTGAGAAGGCCAACATCTATCCCTTCACCGAATAATTGATCATACTCATCCTCATCTTGACGTACTCTCAGAAAGTGATGAGGACTTGGACCCAACTGCTAATACAGAAAAATTGGAAATGCAGCAAGCCATGCGGGAATCCAGGATGATGCATGAGCAACAACTGATGGAAGGACCAGAGATTCTTCCAAATCTCACCGAAATTGATCAATTGGGAGTGCTGCACCAAATTGCCATTGTTATTGCTGCAACCACTTCCCCAGCTCACTCAGAGGATGGATCTAGGGGACTTGGCAATGAAACTGGGAACTTGGGGACCCAAGTCGAGCCAATCCCGTTGAAGGTGTCTTACCACCCCCACGATTTGAACACTCAAAGGACACAAATGAGTCCGAGAAGAGTGACCCTATCACAAGTCACTCAGCTGGTGTGCCAGCTGAGGGGGAAACTCCCTCCGCTGTAGCTAGGTCAGAGGATGCTGCAGATGACTCCACAAAGTATCTAGGAGGCGAAGTGGAGAAGGAACAACAAACCGAAACACAACAGTTGTCATCGTGTAAGCTCGGACAGATGAGATCTGTCTCACTGAAGTGCCAATCGCCTGCAGCCGAGGACACCGCTGCCGGTCGAGGCACAGGATGGATCTCGCCCGGGAGTTAACACTGGGCAATGAAAGTGCAATCCACGGAGTTGAGACTCCGGTGGATGCCACCGTAGAAGACCCTAAGACAGCTTGAGACCTGTCGTGTTAATGTCCAATGCCACTGCAGCTTGAGACTCGGCAGGAGGTAATGAAGGCTTAAGGGAGGTTGAGACTTCCCCTAGTAAAAATCAAGGAGATAAGATCATTCCTCAGACTATAATTGCTGATTCAGAGGAGGAAATCATTGTTCTTCATGACTCCCAGGATGATCCTGATACAACCTTCCCGGGATCCGCAAATGAAGCCGAGTCTACCCCACCGCACATCAAAAAGACTCACTTGAGGATGCTCTACCAAGCACGAGTAAGCTGTAATTCAAGGCGTCGCCATCAAAAGTTCAATTTTGATGATGAGCCAAGCTCGCAAGACTCATCATCGTCCGATGACGCCGATGGTGCAAACAGAGGACACGCAAATTCATTTAGAAGCAACCATTGAGGCCGAAGAAGATGCTCGACAGATGAGGCTTAGTCACCGGCCAACCCCACACCAAGTGCCCACTGAGACCGAGTCATCTCGCGCAGCTCCCAAAGTTGCAAAGAGTTCAACTCAACCTCGAATCATCACAAGCGCAGACACCTAAATCCTCGATTCCATATGTGTGTGATGATGCATTTGAAGACACTTTTCCCTTCCACATTGAGCTACCCAATCTTGAAGAAGAAACAACCCGTGAATGTAGCCGCCATTTCAACGCTCGACCAAGATCCACCATGCCCACCGACTCCATTATCCCTATAGATTTTGATTTCGATGTTGTTTGGCCGCCACCAAAACAGAGGTGACAGCCGAGGTTCGAGAAGTCTTCAAGGAAATCTTCGCAGAGATTGAGAAGATGGAAAGGCACCAGCCCTCATTGGATATGCGATCGGATAACATAGATGCAAATCTCACACCGACTGCGTGGAATAGTGGTCGAATAGGAATGGTGGCAACAAAAAAGAGACAATGCGTGTGGAACAAGTTCGATATTTCAAAGCATTGTACAACAAGATGCCGGTCCGGAGCGCCGATAATGTCGACATGAAGACGAGGATGTAAGAAAATATTGATAGGATGCATGCCTCTCATACCACGTAAATGGAACTGCTGCGAGAATTTCATCGAAAAGAACTTCTGCGCGTAGAAATGAATATGAATGAAAAGTTCACTTTCTTATGGTTGAAATGAAACCGTGGCAAATTTCGAATCAAAAGACACTCGGGCCGAATTTCGAACAACATACTCCGCAGAGAATCCAAGCAAAACTCAGCTATCAGCTGCCTAGATTTAATGTTTGCTAACATGTTTCCAGGGGTTCCTCTCTCCTTTGATGATGCGAAAAAGGGGGAAGAGGAATACCTAAAGATATTAAAAGGGTCAACCGTGGAGAAAGTGGTTCGATTGAGAAAGAAAAGGACGCACTTGTTCCGAGAAGAAGAAGAAAAAACAGTCAAAGAAGAAGAAAGAAACGGGAAAAGCAAAGTTGAGCGGAAGGTTCAAAAGACATGACTTTAATGGTTGCTAGAACCCTCAACAAGGACTTGTCACACTGACATAATCAAAGAAACTTCCGCCGACTCGCCGATCCAACACTCTTTGTTGTGCCTATGTCCGAGAAGAGAAAAATCGCAGGCGAGTAGATGAAGGAGGTTGAAAGGAAAATGGATGCCCATGCGACGGACATATTGAAACAATACGGAGGCATTCTGGCAGGAAGAGACACTGATGCTATTTCAGACATCGGAAACGAGCCTAGATCAGTTGATAAATTCAAAACGCTCGAATCCAAAGGGTACTTCAAGGCATGTCCATGGCCCAAGCCCGGGACTTGTATTGGGAAAAGGCCTCAAGTTATGCGAAGAAGCCGATGACACAGACTCCTAGCAACACTCACCGCCGCCACCTGGAGTGGAAAAGAAAGGCCCCAAAGACAATACACGCCTGCAGGAAGAGGAAAAGAGGTGGAAGAAGAGGTTTCAAACCTAGAACTCTACCCAAAAACATCGAATACATAGATCCGTGAAAGAAATGAGGGATCTATTGGTCGGATATGATGTAGTAGCCAACATGGAAGTAGCAAGGAAGAATGTTGAATATGTAAAAAGGATTGAAGAAGAAAATAAAAGACAAACTCAACTGTGGGAAGAAAGACAAGAAAGAAGAAGAAAAGATGAAGTCGCTGTAAGAGCCTACGAAAAAGAAAGAATTGAAAAAAGAAAATAAGAGAAAGAGACCAGAAGACGACAGAGCTGAAGAAGAAAGAAGGAGACAGTAAGGGCGATGAAGTTTTGTTGTCCACCCCTTCATGTACTTTACTATTGTAAATACATATTGTGTAAGTCTTCTCAGATATAAAATAAAAGTTATGCAATTCTATATTTTTGCTTAGATATAGAATACCATGCTTCTCCGATACACTTTGTAAAACAGATATGTAAAGGACAAGAATGTTATGATCAATAAAAAGATCGATTCTACGATACATTCTCTCTGCTTCTACATTGTCCGTATGTATTTTTGCTATTTACTTTTTGTATGAATGATTTAAGTTTTGCATCATCAAAAAGGGGGAAATTGTTGGGAAATTTATTGTTTAGATTTTGATGAATGCCATGCAAAACTTAGACTAGAAAGTTGGCACCCCATTTTCTTTGTAATTTGTATTGTAATAGATAGGGGTTGTACTAGCCGAGTCAAGTCGCCTATGCCTGGACATACAAGAAGTCAATCAAGACGATGAAGACTACTGTGAAGCAAATCGAGTATAACAAGGAATAGAAGACAAGAACTCGATCAAGGAGTAGCAACTATGATGATACCTGTGTGAAGTGTCACCAAGTCAACTCAAGATAGCCAGTCTCAAGTTGAAGTGACAGATGAGTCATCCAATGATTGGGAGCCGCCAAGTCACCCGGGATGTTAAGGAACTGCACCAAGTCAAGACAACTGAAAAGAATCCGTTGCATAGAAGTCAAGAAGATTACTTAAATAAGTAATACTTCCATGCTGCAATGTCTTTTGCAAAAGAAATAAACCAATGAGAAGCATCGCACTGTCGACTACTCAAAAGGTTCATTTAAGACGAGGAAATGTCAATTTCAAGGATCGCAACAAGACAAGCTAACGAACACAAGTGACTTTTGAAAAAAGCCTATCTCTTCAACGAGCAGATTTTTGAAAGTCCACTATAAAAGGCTGAGGAATCACTTTGAGAAGAGGTGACCTTGATTACCGAAACCACGAACATTCAAGCTATCATTTGAGTTGTAACCTCGCAAAATATTCTCAAGTCATTCAAGCAAGATCCAAGTTTCAAATTTTGAAGGAAATCAATCCGACACCAAGTGTGAAGGAAAGACAACTTCAAATCGTTGAAGAGGAAACTTTTGAAGAATCAAAGGGGTCTACATTCCAAGGAGGATTGTAGAAAGGTTCAAGGTCAAACATGTCTCAAGAAGTTATTGGAGGGCTTCGTGATAAAATACAAGAAGCTTGAGCAAGTGAGTCAAGTAGCAAGGCAAACCGCTTGCGGAAGAAGTTCGTTCGGACGAGAAGCCGCTTGTGTGACAAGGCATCTCCGTGATCGAGTCCCAAATGATCAAGTCACCGGTGGTGATCAAGACTTGCATCCGGACCGATAACCACTTTGTAATCTGATCAATACTTAGTGGATTCCTCCAGAGCTGGGAAAGAGAGGATTAGAAGAATTACCCCATCTTCGAACCTCTATAAAAATTATTGTGCCATTTACATTTCAAAAGATTTACTTTCTCGCATATCATTCTATATCTCACGATAATTTGCTATCTAATTGATATTTAACAAAGTGCTAAAACCAAGTTTTAAAACAAACTTAAACCAAATTCAAGGGTGTCAAGTCTTCCATTTGAAAATTTCATCTCACCAAGTTAAGTATTAGACTATACGGTTGAAGTTATTCTATCAACAAATTTCCGCCGAGTCCGCTGAGTGGCTAACTCACGGTTAACTAACTTAGTTGTCCATCAAGGACATAACCGTGAAATTAACTCAACTAATTTAAAAGGACTAAATTTGAAAAGTTGGTAAGGTTTATTCAACCCCCTTCTAAACCTTACTCACACCCTGGGACCTACAAATTCCTTCGAAGACCAAGCCTCGAGCTCACGCCAAACCGTCAACTCTCATCGCCCGAAGCTCGGTGAGCTTTGTTGATCCCCGCTTGGTGAGGGAGCTCGAGACCCTCAAAAAGGACAACAAAAAATTGAAGGCAAAAGAGGCCAAGCCGTTGGCCGACTGGGCGTGCGCGAAGCTCAAAGACAAGCTCCTCGGAGCCGATCGTTTCTATTGCCAACTCGAGCTCAAAATCAAAGAGTCGATAAATAATGCCACCCTCAAGGCCGAATCAAGGATGGGTTAGTGCAAGCTTTAGGAAGGGGATCGAGATTGGCGATGCGATTTCCTCAAGTCCGATGTGGCCGAGCTCGGGTCACCGAATTCGGGAGAAGGTCAAGAGGTCGCTCAAATCCAATTCGTGAGAGGGCTCTATAAAGTGCCTAAATTCTTTCTTTTTCTTTTTTCGGGTATGCCACTGCGGAGCAGAAGCAGCAAATGAACAAAAAAAGGCTCATGGCAAGATCGATCGTTTTGGGTCAAATAGGAGCTAATTAGTTCCACCTCTAGAAAGCGCCTACACCTAATGGCTTAAGCCACTGTTCCCATTTTTCGTTGACCCATCATGCAAAAGGGCTCTCTATGAACAGAATCGCAGCTTGTCTTGCTTGAATCTAGCTACTCCCAAACAAAGGAATTTTGCACTCTATACGGTATGGCTACACGGGGAGGGATCAAACTTGACAAAGTCAAAATGCTTGAAGACTTTTCCAGTGGTAAGAAGTTGTCCACCTAGAGCCTTCCATACTGTCTCCTATTGCCACTCGGGCGACCTAGGCAAAGGAGTGGACTAAGCTTCAAAAAAAAAAGGGTCAATTTTACCCACTTTCATTCAAGTGTCGAATACTCCTTGTTTGTTGTTTGTGTGATCACCCTTT